>OX336377.1:37965491-38117991 GCA_946902895.1 Fragum fragum | reverse complement strand
CCACCAACTTGAAATTGTCGTCCGCAGCTTTTTTCAATTTGGACCAGTCTAAAATTTTATTTTGTGGGAATGGGTTAACCTGTCATGGTTGTACAGCCGAACTAACGTTAGACTGGTACCGCTGTCGCCTTTAACAAAGCCGAAAGGAATACCAATCTAAAGGAACGTCAGATAGACTACATGCTACACATCCTCGACGGCGGCACTCATCCTTTCCGACTATTTGTCTCTCACCAATGGGTCGATAATCGTAGACCTATGTGGGATAACAGCTGGAGGCTAGGAAGGGATGTAATGGTAGTACTGGTGTGAGAAATACCAGGATTCCATTGTTAGGTGCTCCAGCCGTCGCGATATAACTGAAAGATTGTTGAAAGCGGCGTAAAACCCCATTCAAACAAACAAACAAATATGCTACACAAGTTAATATGACACGACTTGAATATAAAGGTGAAGGTTCGCTATATAAATTACACCCTGATCAAGTATTGCTGATTTTACTTTGGAAAATCTTCATAATCATCGAGGTTGTTGAACGCGTCATGATAGAAACAACCGAAAGTTTTTCAGATAAACTAACGCCGAACATGTTAACCTAATAATTATGATGATATAGTTTAGTGTTAATAATATAAACTACAGAACAAAAAAGGTTGAGCTGACACGATAACCATTCGACTATAAAGTTACAAATGTCTTTTTATTCCATCTCATACAAAGTTTGAACAAATGCTCCTATAAAATCTGAAAAATTATCAAAATAAACTAACTTTCCTTAACGGGCAACGTATAAATTTAATCTTTTTAAAGATTTCACGCGGAATGTTTCAACGAATTGAAGTGTAATTTCACGATGCGTCGCGAATCAAAATCAAAGGCATCGTGACGTCACTTGGAGTTGTATTCGCTAGCCGATTATCGATTCTGTAGCGAGTGTCGATTCTGTAAAGTTGAGTTTAAAACAGTCTCTAGAGATTAAAATTGATAGCCTATGAGCAGTTACAACAGTTTTCCCTCACCCCTTTACACGACGTATATCGTGGTTGTTGCCCTTGTCCCTTTGTTTTCTTCATCATGTGCAAATGTAGTCACGCGGTATCGACACCCAAGTATAGTTTATTCTAACAATAATGCGTGAATCCACTGCTTCTTTGCCAGATACCCACAAAAACTATTGCACTTATCAAATAACCATCAAGACAATATGTGACTCATATTTTAGTACACGTATTGATTGAATGGGTTTAACGCCACTTTAAGCAGTATTGCGGTCATATCGCGGCGACTGGAGCACCTAACAATGGATTCCTGGTATTTCTCACACCAGTACTACCACTACATCCTTTTCTAACCTCCAGCTGCTATCCCACTTAGGTTTACGATTATCCACCGATTGGTGAGAGAAAAATGTCGGAAAGAATATGTGCCGCCGCCGGGGATCGAACCCATGACATCCATAATTGAAGATAAGGAGTCTGACGCGCTACCGACTGCGCTGTGACGGCGGCAGTACACGTATTAAATGTCCGTTTGGGCATTCTTATCATCTTTCAATTTTTTCTTTCCGATGTCTTAAAAAACATTTCAAACAGCGACGTTCCCACTTCAGAGATGCGATAGGTAAATATCACGGTTAAACAGTTTGTCGAACATATGATACAGCAAGGATTCGGTGAATAAGTTAGGCAAATTTGTCGGCATCATTTTAAAAGTTGAAGAGAATATGTTTTGTTTTCATGGAGGTATGAACCGAAAAACCCAATCACACACGCGGATTCATACATTGTGTGGTTAAATTTTTTCGGTTCATACCTTCATGAAAACAAAATATATTCTCTTCCTTTCCTTATAATTTAATAGCATCGAGCGGTAATAACAAAATTAACAAATTTTTTTTACAAATTTTATACCTTTTGTATGGGACTATTTTGTGCGGAAGCATACAAAATCGCTGCGTGCTCAAAATTTTGTTCATGGAGTTATGAATAATTTTTTTCGACCAATCAGAACGCTCGTTTCTGATAGCCGAAACTAAAAAAATAAATTTTGTACATATGTATTCGTAGATCAAGAGGAATTGGATATTGTTCACAATAAAGAAGCTTGTGTTTCATTGCATTATCAAATAGCCGAATATGCTTAACATAAATTCACTCCATCCAAGTTATATTTTCATGATGTGTTTAAGACAAAATACTCACATTACTTCATCGTGCGCTTGGAACTTGTTTTCGTGGCTCTGTAACCCTGGCCTCTTTGTGTTCCTTCATATAATGCGCATTTTCAACATATTTCCACACAATAATGCTTAATGGAACTCCATAAGAAATAAGCTTTGAAAAAATGTGGAAAATGAAGAAATTGCTTATTACAAGCAATTTCTTCATTTTCTACATTTTTTCTATCCGAACAGATGGCAATTTTTAAAAAAATAATCATCAACTGAAAACTGTCGTCTGCAACCTCTAAGAAAGTGGACAAGTCTAAAATTTTCTCGTCGGGAAATGGGTTAATAAGATTATAAAATCTCTGAAATTGGTGATCTTTCAAAGATCTAATTGATAACACATTCCCTCTATTTTACAGGACGTCTGTCATTTCACGCCATCGAGAGTGTGGGACCTTACGCCTCACAAGCAAAAGAAACCCAGCCATTTATAGACAAGTTTGTCAAGAATCGACTGCCAACCTGGTTTAAATATTTTGAACGAGTCCTGTCTGCAAACAACGACGGAAAAGGGTACGTTAATGAAAGATGCTCTGTTGCGTTCATATATCAAGAAAAATAGAAGAACCCGTGACTATGAAAATTTATACCATTACCAGACGAGAAAATTTTAGACTGGTCCAAATTTAAATACATGTATGTTGCAGTCAATTCTGGATTAATGAACTTTTAAAAATAACTTTGCATATTTTTTACCAAAAACCTTTTAGAGAATGAAGAAAGTGCTCGTTAGAAGCATTTTCTTCATTTTTCGCAAAATACTTTCCGAGTTTGTTTTTTATGGCGTCACAAAGTGTGATTGTAAGAGAATGCATTAAGATGTTAAAACGAAAAAACTGTTTGCCCTTTTCATAGCTTTTTTTACACAAATATGTTAATCACTTACTTCAATTCATTTTTTTCAATTAATCTGCACATTATCTGACAATATTTAGCCAACCCTAGACAAATCAAAGTACTGAAAGTACTGTAAGCTAGCAAAGCGTAGTTTTGTTAAGTAATCTTCTTTGCTAAAGGTTATCATGATTAAAAAAATATTTCCCTTGTTGGCTAGAAAACATTGTGGACAATGAAGAAATTGCTTGTGACAAGCAATTTCTTCATTGTCCACAATGTTTTCCAAAGCTTTCCTCTTTGGGTGCTTAAAAAGCGGAATTGGGTAAGAATAGGTAAAGCAGCATCCCTTTGAAAGAGATCTCAACAATTTGAATAGAGTTTGTAATATTCCTCAGTTACACAAGAACTACTTTTTATGGCGTAGGCATTCAATGGATTTAGTGGTTAAGCCTCCAGTGGCAGTTTGCACTCGTTGAACTTTGAGAAGACCTCAGAATTTTGTCTGTTAACTTAAGCTATCAAAGCTGCCGCTTTGCTAGCTAAAAATGGTGAAACTTTCTCTCAAGTTACATCCAACAAAATTTATATACGTACAAACATCCTAGTTTAACGGTCGCTGGTATCTGATTTGCAGATTCAAAAATTAACGTAAGGGGGCGGGTAATTCTTTTTTACTGACTTATAGTTAATGGCATGGCCGCTATCAATCAAAATTGAATATCTAATCAAAATATTCATTTAGACCTTAATTGAACTTTGAACTCCAACATTTGTATCAAGCATTTTAAGATACTTTAGATACTTTCCGTGTTATTTACGACATAAACGGGCTGTTAACATTCAGCAAGTAAGTTATTTTCTTAATGAGCGATGAAATAAGATGGAGGCGATCGCGTAGATTTTCACGGGAAGTTTATGAGCATGCGCAGAAATGCGTGAAATTAAAATCGGGTTTGGGGTTCGAACTTAAATTAGCGATTTTGTATTACCGAAACCGCAAACAAGAAATCGATTTATAGAACGGTTATAACACTTTTTTTCTTTTTTATAAAAAAAGAAAAAAAGAAAACGAATTGCTATATCGTGGGAACGAGATACAAATCCAATCAAAATCGGTCTTTATGTCGTGCGCACGAGATAGCCATCCAACCAGGTTACTGCTTGGCATCCATTTTAAGGTTATAAATAAATAAAGACCTACTTTGTTTTGCTGTGTATCTCTTTCCCACCAGAAAGCAATTCGTTTTCAACTTTTGAACAACAACAACAACAACAACAACAAAAAGGAAACGTTCTAAACCGTCCTTTACACCTCTCCTCTCTCTCTCTCTCTCTCTCTCCCTTAAAATAAAACCATTACTTTCTCGATGCCTTTTTATTTAAAAAAAAAGAAAAATCTATAAAACGAGATAGATCTAAATAAAAAACACGCAAATGACACTTCTATGCCACCATACTGATCAGATGTTTTTCCAACTAATGTGAGGAGTCATTTTTTGGTTTTATAAGTGTCTCCTTTAACCCATTCCAACTCAACAAAATTTTAGACTAGTCCAAATTGAAAGGAGCTGCAGACGATATTTTCAAGTTGGTGGAATTTAAATTTTCTTTGTCTTTTTGGATAGAAAACATTGTGGATAATGAAGAAATTGCTTGATACAAGCAATTTCTTCATTATCCACAATGTTTTCCACAGCTTTTTTCTTGAGGAGCGTAAAAAGGAGGGCTTGTGTGGGAATGGGTTAATGCACGCAAAAAGCCAAAGAAAATGATTGTTTTTTGTTAAAAAAGAATACACCATGTTTTAATTTTCTTATAGGTTTGTTGTCGGGAACAAATGCACCTTCGTAGATCTGACTTTATTTCACATTCTGAGGGCGACCGAATCCCAATGGCCGGAGACCTGGGCTCAGATGAATTATATACCTCAATTGAAGGCCTTCAAAGAACGCATAGAGGCTAGGCCTAATATAAAGGCATATTTGAAATCAGACCGAGCACAGCCATTTGCTGGGGACAGTTTGATGTAAAATATGTGACTAACATGCTCCCATACAATGATTAATTTGAAAAAAAAAAGTTGCTAAACCCAAGCGATTCTAATTGGTTTTTAACCCATTCCTTAACAACACAATTTTAGGGTGGTCCAAATTGAAAGCGGTAGCATACTTTTAAATAAAGTTGGTTTCACTTTTAAAAAAGAGGGACATAAGAGTCAGAAAACATTTAAGAAAAGAAAAAAAATGCTTGTCATTTGTCTCAATATCTTCTTTTCTTACATTGTTTTTTATATACCTATATTTCTTCGGTGCGTAAAAATTCTGGATTGTGTGGCAATAGATACAGGATACAAATGTTGAAAAGAATTTCCCTTGACTCAGTTTCGTTTGGTATTTTTAGCTCACCTATCCGTCGTCCGTCCGTCCGTCAACAATTTCTTTAAAAATCTTCTCCTCCTAAACCAATAGGCCAATCAAGCTGAAACATTGCAGGGATGTTCATTGGGTGAAGTTCCTCAAAAGTTGTTAAAAGAATTTAATTCCGTCAAAAACTCTGGTTGTCGCGGCATTAGAAAATGGGAATCTTCAGTAATTCTTTGAATATCTTTAAAAATCTTCTCTCCCTAAACCAGTAGGCCAATCAAGCTGAAACTTTGCAGGGATGTTCATTGGGTGAAGCTCTTCAAAAGTTGTTAAAAGAATAATTCCGTCAAAAACTCTGGTTGCCGCGGCATTAGAAAATGGGAATCTTTAGTAATTCTTTAAATATCTTTAAAAAATCTTCTCCTCCTAAACTAGTAGGCCAATCAAGCTGAAACTTTGCAGGGATGTTCATTGGATGAAGCTCTTCAAAAGTTGTTAAAAAAATTTCGTTCCGTGAAAAAGTCTTGTAACCGCGGCATATGAAAATCGGAAATTTTAGTGAATCTCTGTTGTTGTTTTTTGTCTTAGACAACAAGGCCAAAGGCCTTCATATTTTGTATAGAGCTGAATCATATGGTTTTCTACCAAGTTTTTAAATATTTAATCTTTGGGGTAAAAATGGCCCCACCCCTGAGGTCCGAAGTTTGGAAAATGCTTAATAAGAGCAATTTCAAAAGACTTTTCCTCTTTAACTATAAAGTATAGGATATTCCTATTTGGTATGTATCTAGATGGTTTTGTACTATATCACTAAAAGTTGTTCTCCATGGGTCAAAAACGGCCCTAAACTAGGGGTCAAAAAATGGGAAAAACGCAAAATTTGAGTATGTTAAAAAAATCTTCATTTTAAGGCGAAGGGCTTTTATATTTTTAGTGTAGCATAGCCTGGCTGTTTTCTATCAATTTTGATAAAATTATGCCTCTAGGTTATAAAACACCCCTGGGTGTCCAAAGTTCGTAAAAATGCTCATGTTCAACAGTCTTCTCCTCCCGGTCTACAAAGTCTAAGGCATTCATATTTGATATTTAGCATAACCAGATGGTTCTCTACTATTTTAGCTAAAATCCTAGCCCTTGGATAAAACATGGCACTGCTCCACGGGTCCAAAATTTTGGAAAACACCCAATAAGAGCAACTTCAAAAGTCTTCTCCTTCTGAAATATAAGGTGAAGGGCATTCATATTTGGTATGTAGCATGACTAAATAATTTTGTACTATTTTACAGGAAAATATGCTCTTCGGATAAGAAATGTCTCTGCTCCTGGGATTGAAAATTGCGTAAATCGCATTGAAAGAATTCTTCTTAAATAGAAATGGAGAAATTGCTTGTCACTCCCTCTCTCACAATGCTTTTTTAAACCTTTTTCCCTGAGGGTGACAAATTCTGGGATAGTTTGGTAATGGATTAAACTATAAAGCCAAAGGCATTCGTTTTTATTGTAAAGCATTACCTGATTGTTTGTACAAAGCTCAAAGTCTTATATTTGTTTTATTTATTTTGCTCAAGTTGTGTCTTTTTTATACAAAAAAGTACTGTAATATGCAGATGCCTCAGGTGAGCGATTTAGGACCATCATGGTCCACTTGTTTTACATCCAAATATCACGCTATCATTACCCCCAAATGTGGTAATTTGGAGTAAAACACTATGAGGAAAGGAAATATTGCAATATAACATTTCTACCATGTCTCTTCTTCAGTTCCTGTTGATTCAAGCTGTAGTTACGACTTTTGAAGACGACAACGACGATATACTCCGGGTTTCAAGTAAATGTGTTCAGTAGCACCAGAGATGTTACAAATGTTAAGCTTTTCAGACGACAACGGAGGTAACGCAGAATCCTACGCCGGTCAGACTTTCTCAATGCCTCGGGTTTCTCCATCCACGGATACCCCGAGGTCTTCTTATTTACTACGCTACATCAATGTAGCGTAGTAAATAAGGATACTTCGGGGTATCCGAGGATGGGTTAACTCCTAGACTTGCAGTGCTGAAAATAATAATTGTCAAATGGGGGATAAGATTGTGTGGAAAGAAGAAATTGCTATAGAAATTAGGCAATTGTTCACATAATTGTGAAATTGGGGAAAATTGTTATAGCAATTTCTCCTCTTTGATGATATAGATATAGACATGTATTTTCACAACACTTTTGAATACCTCAATGTTTAGTAATGGGTTTACATGAATGGTAAAAAGTAAAGGTGAAGGAAAAATGAAAGAAGGTTTACACCTTTATTTTTCTAAATCAGTTACCAGACAAAAACATTTTGTCTATCGAACTTTAAATTCATTTCGAGAGACATTTCGAAGGGTATTTAACCCTTTCCTGTATCTTGAAATTTTAGACTGGACCGAATTGAAAGAAGTTGCAGACGATAATTAAAATTGGATGTTATTTGAAATGAAACCATCCTATGTGGTATAAAATATTGTGGAGAAAGGAGAAATTGCTTGTCACAAGCAATTTCTCCTTTCTCCACAATGTTTTCTCAAGTATAAAATTGCAGCAATGTAAAATCACGGGTTTGTACAGGAAGGGGTTAAACCGAAAAGTGGTGTCGATTAAAGTGGAAAACGTTGTAGCAAAATGAGTAATACCTTATCAAATTCAATTTCCAGTTGCCGCAATGATTTTGCATCAAATTACAGGATTGTGGGGTAATGGGTTGACCCATTCCTACCCAATGACGCTTCTAAACGCCCCAAGAAAAAGAAGCTTCGTAAAACATTGTGGAAAATGAATAAATTGCTTATCACAAGCAATTTCTTCATCATCCACACAATATTTTTCTACTCGAAAGGAAAACAAAATCCCCAAATTTCACAAGCTAAAAATTGCCGTCTGCAACTCCTTTCAATTTGGATCAGTCTATAATTTTGCTGTCATTTAATGGGTTAAACTGGGTCCTTAAATATGGGCAAAGCCTTTCAAATGTTTCAAAATTCGAACACCGACGCAATATTCGTATTTATTATATACCTATAAAAGATATGGTTTAAAATCTTGCTATCTAATACAACTCGACAGGAAAAAAATCGTTTTCGGCGTGTACCAAAAACCTTATTCGTGGACGGACTACTTTTTTGTGTATTGACGTTCTTTTTTTTTTTTGGAAAGTTGGTTATTTCTGACGAGCCTGTCCTAATCTGACGATACAACCATTATAGGAGAGCAGCTTAGATGGGACAGGTTCACCAGTCTAGTTATTCCTTAAACATTTCAGAGAATTTTCTTGATGTCATGTCCTAAGAGGTATATAATAAATTATTAAACAGTGTCTTTTTCTATTTGTTTTTTATCGTGTTCGAGAATTCTCGAACATATAGAAAACATATAGAAAAATACACTGTTGTAATATTCGTATTTATTTAAATTATTCGCACAGGTGTTTAAGTTACAGGTGACATCATGACAACCAAACCCTTTTTAAACCTTATAAATTCAGTGAAAATAATTTTAAGTTAACCGGTCGATTTTAACCACGAAAGTTTTATATACCAACTGAAAGAACCTCTAATCTTTCATTTTGTTTTCACGCGTATACAGTATGGTAATCATATGCGGCTTTTGCACAGATTGTGAAAGACAAATCTTGGACCTAAATTTTCGAATTTATATCCGTGATGCTTTCAGACATTTATAAGAAGGTGATTAAGCTGATTTTGTAATGAAAATGTTCACAGCTTTAAAAAAGAAAGAAAACAAACAAAAATATTTCGCGTTAAGAGACACCAACAAAGTTAGAGAAATACAATCCAAATGGGGCAGAAATTCATCGGGCAAATACCTTTACATTGAATAGCATTGAATAGCACCGAACATTGCCAAATTTATAGTTCCATGACGTGTCAATTACAGCACTGGCTCCCGCTTCCGCTAGCAATACAGTCATTTTCATTATTTCCCGAAAACTAACGACCTCACCCGAAAAGTTCCGACGTTTCAAAGTAGGGTATAGGAAGTGCATCGCATTAAATCAAATTTCTAATAATTTCCATGGATTTATCGCGTTGAATGAATTTTTATCGGGAAATTGACCTTAATAACTATTGGAAAATCAGACAATTTTGCGTATGTCGAATTTTCATGGAAAACTGCCCAAGAGCCGCTTTAACTTCAAAGCATTCCAGTCTTTTGTGGTAGAAAATATTGTGGATAATGAAGAAATAGCTTGTTACAAGTAATTTCGTAAATTTCCATAATGTTTTTAAAGCTTTTTTTTTTTCATTTGGAGGCCTTCAAAATCGGGATTATATGGGAATGGGTTATGTATTTCATATTTTGACGTTCTACTATTGTAGATATGAGCAGGTTTTGAAAAAAAACTCTGATGACCTTTGCTAATTTTTCAAAAAAATATTTTTAAGAGAAAGTATTATATTTCATTCTTTTAAGAATAAAATCGACATGGTAATCAGAAAAATTTAAGAAATGTATAAATCTGTTTGAGACATTTATGGAAATATATAATTCTATCTATATCTATGAATCGGTCGATATAAAATATTTAGTCCTTTTTCCAACGTCGTTTAAAAACAGAGTTAACAAACAAAATTTGACGTGAATTAACCACTGGATGACTTAAAAAATAACTTTCAAAATATTATTGCTTCAACTCTTAGACAGATCTTAACCCTTTCCTGAACAATCCCTGGTTTTTACGTCCCTGAGATTGCATAATTTGGAAAATATTGTAGAAAAAGAAGAAATTGCTTGTAACAAGCAATTTCTTCTTTATCCACAATATTTTCAGCCCTACTGAATGGTTACTTTTCAGATTAAATCCACTTTAAATTTTCGTCTCCAAAATTTTTGAATTTGGACAGGTCTAAAATTACGCAAAACGGGAAAGGACTAATATGAATTGATATAGCAAATTTAACTGGTTCTCCAATAGTTAATATCGTCATTTTCCTGATAAATGTTCTTTCTTCTAGTTGAATGTACTAAATTCACTCCAGATTTAATTAAATGAGATACACTCCCAGTGCCCTTTTAAACATCGGGAAATAGCGGATGAGTTCGTTTGTTTTCGGGTAATGTCGAAAACGACTGAATTACAAGCGGAAGCCAATGACGAAATCAACACGTCATGGAAACCACAAATACGGTCAATTTCGGTGCAGACGACTGATAACGTATTGACCGATAAATTGTTGATTTATCTGGCGTCTCGTAACTCGAGGTATTTCTGTTTCTTTTCTTTCCTTTTATCCCTTTCCTGTTTTTGGAAATTTTAGACTAGTCCAAATTGAAAGAGTTTGCAGACGACAGTGAAAACATTTGAAATGGAACCATCCTATGTGGTAGAAAATATTGTGGAAAAGGGAGAAATTGCTTGTTACAAGCAATTTCTTCTTTTTCCACAATTTTTTCTCCAGTATAAAATCACAGGAACGTAAAATGACGTATTTGAACGGGAAAGGGTTAAAAAGGGTATGGACTGTCATTTTCATTACAAAATCAGATGGATGAATTTCTTTTAAATGTCTAAAAGCATAACAGTTAGAAAGCTGAAAAATGAGAGCCCAAAATTTTCTTTTATTATCTCTATGCAAGGGCCGCTTTAAAGATGAGAAATTCGACTTTAGATCTATTTTTGAACAACAAAGGAAAACGTTTCATGATTCTTTTCAGCAAAACGGCGATTTTAAAGAGACTTGGCCCAAAAAAACTCGCCGTCAAATGTATAAAAATCATAGAATGGATATGCTTAATCCCTGCTTTTTAAACAAAACTTCACGAAATTAAAATGAGAAACCATTGGTGTCTTTAACACAGTAAATAGCGCTTCCGCTATAAAAATCGACCAAATAATTTCGTAGGAATCGATAGATACTTATTTTGACACCTAATAAAATCTAATCCCTTTATAAGGTAATGACGCCAACTTTACTACCGTCGTTAGGGTTACACGCGCATTTCAAAGTTGAATTTTGATAATTTAAAACGTATTTTAAAACATTTGAAGATTTTGACCAACTATGATAATACAGCAACTTTTGAATTTGCGGTCAAACATGATCTGTAACTAATACCAACTTAATTATTTCTAGATATCACATTTTCGCCATTGTCACAAGTGGTTATAATAGGGAACATATAATGTACACATGAACAGCAGAAGGTGTTGTTTAATCTTTTCACGTACAAGCCCTAATTTTACGTCCCTGAGATATCATACTTGAGAAAACATTGTGGAGAAAGAAGAAATTGCTTGTTATAAGCAATTTCTTCTTTCCCACAATATTTCCTATCATGTAAGATGGTTACTTTTTGAATTGTACTTACTTTGTAAAGTCGTCTGCTGCCCTTTGAAATTCGGACAAGCTCCGACTTCTTCTCTTCTCTCTTTTTCTCTCTTGTCTTCTTCTCAATCTATCGATCCATCTCTTTCTCTTCTCTCTCTCATTCCCCTCTCTCTCACTTTCTCTGATATACACAAAGCATTTCAACATGTGATCAATTATCCAGGAAAACCTGGCCAAAATGAGGTTATTTTTGAATTTTTGAAAAATCCCAGTTTTGATGACGTCATATTTGCCTGATTATTGCTACGCTCCCCCCCCCCCCCAAAAAAAAGAAAAAAACAACCTTCGGAAAACATACTGGAAAATAAAGAAATTGCTTGTTGCGAGCAATTTCTTGATTATCGACAATGTTTTCTACCCCAAAATATAGATTTTAAAAACCGTATAAACTGAAAACTTCCTTCTGCAACTTCTTTGAAATTAGACCGTTACAAAATCTGATTGTCTGGTTATGTGTTTATTTGAAAAATGTACTTTTGTCAGTTTTAAGATATTGACAGTTCTTCTCAATTTTCGCGAATATGAAACAATCTTTTCAACAATACAAAATAAATATTAAATAAATCAATTTTTTCATCATATAGCTAGGTTTTCCTGGATAATAGATCTTATATCTTTAACCCATTCCCACTCAATGACGCCTTTAAACGCCTCTTAATATTCAAGTTTTGAAAAACATTGTTGAGAATGAAGAAATTGCTTGTAACAAGCAATTTCTTCATTATCCACATTTTTTTCTAACCTAAATGACAAAAATTTTAAAGATTTCATCAAATTAAAATTGTCGTCTCTAACTTCTTTGAATTTAGACTTGTCTAAATTTTGTCATGTGGGAAATGGTTAAATAATACATGTATAAGAAACAACTTGATACAACACAAAATGCAGGTAATAATAGACAGTACTTCGTTAGTGAACGCTTCCATATAATATGTATATACATTGTTTTATAGAGTTCATATCTTTAATACCCCTTAATTCCTTAATAGTAGGAGGAATGCCAAATTTGAAGCAGATAATTACCTTCCAATAACAAAATGTGTTTGTGAAACACTATGCCCCCGAAACAGGAATTCTTTAGAAACGGGTTATTTTTATTGGGGTTTGTTTTCTTTGTTTTAGGGAAAAGGGTTAAAATTTTGGCCTTGACCTTGATGAAATGATCTTCCCCAGTTGCGCCTTGTTGAGACCTATCTACATACCAAATATTAGCATTGTAACTTAATCAGGGTTGAAGTTATAGGAAAATGTTTAGTTGGCAGGTTAAGTTTTGCAGACAGACAGACAGACAAACAGACGGACACCGGTAAAACAATATGCCCCCGATCTTATCGATGCGGGGGCATAAAAAATATGAACATCTACTTTAATCGCAATGAGCATATCGTCGTTGGGCGAGCAGAATGTCATAAATACTGCTTTATTAAAGCTGTATTTACGACATTTTGCTCACCGAGCGACGATAACGCCGTTTGCTGCCCTTGGAAAATAAAACTTTATTGAGCAAACTGCCAAATTGCAGCTTCAATCATTTCAAACTGTGATGCTAAGAAGTCCATTGAAGATTTCAAAGAAGAGAAAAAGCAGACGAAGATGAAAAGAAATGATTAGTGGAATCTTTAGTCTGGTCTACAAATTAAGACAAATTAGATAATATTTAACTTGTTTCCAAACATTCCATAAATACATCATTACATCTATCCGAATCTATAAATGTGTGAAATGTGTGTTTTTTTTTTGTGTGTGTAAAATATCAAAAGCTTTGTTTTAAATACGTGGGGATTATTTATCTAAATAATATATTAAACACTTTCCTCAGGAGTCAGTAAGTTATTCGATTCTAAGCATTATATCATGCGAAAAGGGGACAAAAGGGGAAGTAATTTGAAACAGGCTATTTCTTATACCACCATTATATTTTCTATCAAGAACCTCTTATGCAAATTAACCGTATGTTGATGTCACATTTGCATTCTTCTCAACTGACGGATCGCGTCTGTCAATCAAAGAATAAATCGACCAATCTAATCATGCATTTAAACTGGAAGTGAACTTTGAACTCCAACATTAGCCGACATTTATGTGAAGAGTTTTTGTTCGTTTGGCGAATTAGACATCTTTTCCCACAATATTTTCTACCACCTAGGATGGTTTGATTTCGAATTGCATCCAATTTTCCTTGTCGTCTGCAAACCTCTATCGATTTGGACTAGTCTAAATTTTCAAAAAAAAACAGGAAAGGGTTAAACTCCAGACATTGGCCGCCATTTGTGTGAAACATCTTTGTGCTTATCGACTTAAACGTAGTAAATACAGCTTATTCAAGCTGTTGTTACGACGTTTAGATCGCCAGTCAACGATTGCAGTTTTTTGTTACTTGCTACTGACCATAGTTTTTGCAAAATAGCGCAGTTTAGAATCGAAGCGGAACTTCCTGTCGGAGTCAATGGGCGAGACCAAAGGAGTAAATAGGCGGGGCCAGCGATTGGTCAATTGTACCGGTTTCTGGGAGTGGAAAAACAGAGTGTTGCTTCTACGTTATGAACACATACTTAACCCTTGTCATGCTGAACCCGGAATATTCCGGATTTTGGAAGGTGGTGTAGACCAAGATCAGCCTGCACGTTTGTGCAGGCTGATCTTAGTCTATACCTCCTGCTCATACTTTTCCTTCCCCAGTTGTTTATGAGGTTGATATCTAAAAGAAATATTGATTTTTGAACAAAGATATCTATCAGTGCTCTCAGCCCTTTGATTTGACAGCAATTCAGTAAGGTAATTTATACACCATGACAAGGGTTAACAAGAATTTACTTTCATATTTATAGATTAAAGTGTAAACAATAATACCCATCCTTTGACAAAAAAGAAATTTAATAACCCTTAAAAAAAATAAATCTAATTATACCTTAACCCAACAGAATTAAATCAAAGTTTCATTTCGGACAACTATCATATATAAGAATATCAAAACATCGTAATTACGTCTTATTGCAGTTGTAGATACGATGTTTTGATATCGCACCGAGGGTTTATACCTTGGAGAAAATTTAGTGCCTTTTTTGCCAAGAATAATTCCTAGGCAAGCCTGAAAACATTTTGAGTTGTCGCCGTTTAAGACTATTCATATACATGTATTATAAACATGATCAGTCACAGTAAAAGAAATAATTCGGTAGATGTCAATATGCATCCGTATTTCAAAACTGGATATATTCTACATAAGAATGACAATTTTCCAAATGAAGACAAGATCGACATTGGGCAAAGTGAGTGAATCTCCGTTTATTTGTCGTTACTACCAAGGATACAGGACGAAACTGCCGAGAGCCCCGCCTGGTTCTTTAATGAATTCATTTCACTCTCTTTTGTCCATACTATTCCGATATTAGAAACAGCAATATTCAAAATACTATGTCGTAAACTAAACTTTCAAAAAATTGTCGAACTTCTAAATACGTCGAATAAAGTATTATTAACCAAACTGTCTTCTTATTTGAAAAAGGCTTTCTGAATGAGAAAATCTGTTTTTCTTAATTATGTTATCTTAATGTAACATAAAGAATATGTCCCTCGTGATACGGTAATACATGTTTTAATATGTCCCAAAATGTTACGAATTTCTTTCAAATTGATTGTCTTTTCCCGACATCCATTTTCAACCATTTACATAACAATCCCGACACTATATGCCCCCAAAAAATGAAGAAAAAAAAAGTCAAGCGTGTAATGGGTATCGTTTAATGAAATTCTAAGCTTTTAGAAAATGAATCCATTTTTTAATATGATGATACTATTGTTGGGTTACCAAAATATTTTAACTACAACTGGAGTTATAATATTTTGGTAGACAAACTATTGCACTTTCCATTTGTTTCGTCTTTAGCTTCATCTCACATGTAATTATACATTTAACCCTTTCCTGTTCAATCCCTGGTTTTTTACATCCCTGTGATTTTATTATTGACAAACCACTGTGGAAAAAGAAGAAATTGCTTGTAACAAGCAATTTTCTTCTTTTTCAACAATGTTTTCTACCCTACTGATTGGTTATTTTTCAAATTAAATCCACTGTAAACTTTCGTCGGCAAACCTTTGAATTTGGACAGGTCTATTTTTTTTTCAAAAAATAGGAAAGGCTTATGGAAATATATACAAATATATACAGTATGTTCATTTATTTTTCTTCATGATATCTGATTTCTATTTTTTTTCTGTAGGTTTCAAATTTTATTTGTTCAACAATTTCCATTTTTTTATGTTACCTTTCAGCTTATCTTCTATTAACTTCACATAAAAAAATTAATTTTAGGAATATATATACACGATGACTATTTATTTTCTAAATTTCATTTTATGTCATTTTATTTTTCTAAAAAAAAAAATATGATTTACAAAGATTTTTTTTCTCTTTTTTGTACTTTTTATTATTTTGGTTTCCCTTTTTTCTTTTTCTTTGTGAATTTTTAATAGTTTTATTTAATTTTCTTAAATGATATGCACTGGATTATATACTCCATGATGGTTGAGTGGTTTAGGCGCTTGATTTGTGATGTGAAGGTCACGGGTTCGAGCCCCACTGTCACCGGGTTGAATTTATAAAGCCAGCTTACGTATACCCCGCTATATAATTAGGTAGCATTGGGTTTAAATCACTGGCGTGAAAACATCTTGATTGTGAGTGTTTGAGAGTAAAATGGTTAACGCAATCGTCGCAATCGAACTGAAATAATAAGTATATAACTTACATAAACCATGGGCGAAAATGATAATGATCGCCGAATCGCGTTCCCAATCAAATTTTCGATCGACCAATTAAAAGATTTATTTAGACCAGACTTCGAACGCCAACATTGGTCGACATTTTTGTGAAGCATTTGTGTTTGTTTGGCGACTTGTGTGTAGTAACTACAACCATTATATTTCCGTTTCATGTTACTTGTCATATATTTTTCTAAGTTACGTTGCTTAATATCCAGGTTGAACTTCCTGTTGGAGACAGGCGTGTTTAGCGGTCCGTCAAATGTAATAGAAAGTTGTAAAGGATATTTTTAAGTTTAAAAAATTCGAAAAGAATGACGTAACAAGTTAGAAAAAAGACATCTAGAAACTCCTTATGACCGTTGATTTTCTCGTTTGAACCCATTCCGACACTATCCCGCTCTTAGGCGATCCTTTAAAAAAAGATGCTGGAAATATTGCATAAAATGAAGAAATTCCACAATGCTTTTTTATGTTTTTCCTTAAACAAGCACTTTCTTCTGTTCCCTCATTATTAATAGTTACGTGACCAAATCATTGTTACTACAGCAATATTTGCAATATTGTGGTTTTCTGTTGGTTTGTTTATCCTATCTCTTATCATATCTACAATTTACATCACATATAAATATACATTTGAGGCAATATATGTCTTAAAACTCTTTTATCTTTTTTTTTATGATTTTCGTGGTTTTCAATTTTCGATCTTTTTTTTTTATATTTTTTCTCTAAATTTTTGCATTATAAAGTTCTATTTGTACATTTGTTTTTCTTTTGATTTTTGAAAATTTTAGTTTTAGTTAATCTTCTTGATGGATAGGCATTGAATTATATACATCATGGATTATTTACATAACCGTTGAAAATTATGAAAATTGACGAATCCCATTGTCAGTTAACCCATTCCAACTCATTCCCTCCTTTTTACACCGCTCGAGAAAAAAGCTTTGGAAAAAAATGTGGAAAATGAAGAAATTGCTTGTATCAAGCAATTTCTTCATTATCCACAATGTTTTATTTCAAAAAAGACGAAAAAATTCAATATTCCATCAACTTGAAATTGTCGTCTGCAGCTTCTTTCAAATTGGACCAGTCTGAAATTTTGATGTGTGGGAATGGATTAAATAATTGATCGATCAATCAAATCATTCATAAAGACTGGAAGTGAACTTTAACCCTTGTCATGCTTTATAAATTACCTTACTGAATTGCTGTCAAATCAAAGGGCTGACAGCACTGATGGAACTTGTTCTTCGAAATTCAATTACTTTTTTAGAAATCAACTTCATAAACAGCTCTGGCAGGAAAAGTACAAGAAGGAGGTAAAGACTAAGATCAGCCTGCACATTAGTGCAGTCTGATCTTAGTCTACACCTCCTGCAAAACCGGAATATTTCGGGGCCAGCATGACAAGGGTTAAGACTCCAATTAATTCGCTTTTTGACGCCCCTCAAGAATTAAGCTTTACAAAACATTTTTCAAAATGAAGAAATTGCTTGATACAAGGGATTTCTTCACTTTCCACAATATTTTCTACCAAAAATTTCATCAACTAAAAATTACCGTCTGCAACTTCTTTCAATTTGAATCAGTTTAATTTTTTGTCATCTGGTAATTTTTTAAAACAAAACATCACTTTTACCAATATCGTGATCACCTATGGCAAATTTATCCCTATTTTTCTCCCCCATCATAGCCTGGACATGTGCTTTTTGTGTTAAAGGATACTTCTCTTGTTCTTCTACGGCATTTATATACAAATCGGAACTGGAATTTCTTTTATCCAGTATTTTCCTCTCTGTTGCTATACCTTCCACATCCTCAACATCAGCCATTTCGAGATCATCGTCCGGTTCAGCACGACAAGACTTCGAGGTACAGCCAGTTTCTTCTGTCGACAACTTTAAGTCTATTGGTGGCTTTGGTGGTACCTTCGATGGGAGGTCTGTAGTCTCTTTCCCTGTGATGTCCGAACCGCTTCGGATATTTTCCGCATTCGCAGAAGCAGTGACGTTATTAAAAATATTGATCGTTGTGCTGTTACCTCCTGAAAATGTAAACATTGTAAATACAGACAAGTGACAGGCTTATGGATGCATAAATTAAGGTGAGTGATCAAAGGTTAAAATTATACTTTGCGAAGCGGATTCATACATAGGTATGATTAGGTTTTTCGGTTCATACCTCCATGAAAAAAATCTCTTCAATTCTTATAATATAATAGCATTGAGCGAAAAAAGCAAAAAAACTTTACAAGATTACTTTTTTGTATAGAACTATTTTGTGTACTAAGTATACAAAATGGCTGCGTGCTCAAAACTTTATTCATGGAAGTATGAATAATTTTTTTGATCAATCAGAACGCTCGTTTTGAAAGACGAAACTAAAAATTAAATGATTAGGACATGAGCCAAAGTTATTGCTCTATAGTGAACCAACGATGTTTTCGTACTAGACCTAGTAATCTCATTTGTAAATAAGATAACAAAGACACAAAAGGCTAGATTGTGTCAATCAAACAAGACTAAAGCGTTCACCTGAATCAATGACTGCAGAAGTAAAATACCCAAGTGACTCATTTTTACATCTCGTCTAGGACATCAAGAACAAACATTCCTACAAAGTTTCAAGTTACTGGTGCAGGAAAAGAAGCATGCGCATTTGCAAAAAGATTGCTTCAGATAACACATAATGACCTAGTTTTTGACCCAAGGTGACCCAAATTTGAACTTGGCTGGCCAACATGTTATGGAAACAATCATTCCACGAAATATCAAATCGTTTGAGCTAAGAATGTAACCTCTAGAGAGCAAACAAGGTATTTCTAAGATTTGACCAGATGACTTAGACCCGAATTAACCCGAGACATTACAATGGCAATCATTCTGACCAAACATCGTCGGCAAAGTATTTGGCCTCTAGAGTGTTTAGTCAGACCGATTAGCTCAGTTGGTAGAGCACTTAACTTCAAACCTCAAGATCACGGCTTCGAGCCCTGGGCTGACCATATCAACTAACAAATTGTCTTTCGGATGAGACGTTAAACCGAGGTCCCGTGTGACGTCGCTATCCATCGAGCTCTCAGCAGTTTCGTCCTGTATCCTTGCACTATCCCCCGTAACAACTAACCGTCTTCTGGGGGCGTCGCTCATATGGGCATGTGCTACGATAGCGACGATAAATAAGCGGAAATACACACACACGCTAGAGTGCAAACAAGGCAAGTGTTGACGCACGTCAGACGGTAGACGAAGCATGATCACAACTCGTTCTGAGCATGTAATTAGTCGACCATTCATTTAGACCGAAAATGAGCTCAAACTGAGACAATTGTGTCTAGAATAAATGTTGGTTTGGGGGCCTTAAAGTCGTGGGAATGAATAAAGAAAAAACGATTCATCGCATCATGTGAAAAATATACGAAGGTATTCTCATGCAAGTTGGTGTTTTAGAGAGCGTATACACCGTATGGTTTAGCAGATCTGAATCAAAGTACTGAAAGTACTACAAGCAAGCAAAGCATGGTTTTGCTTAGTAATCTTCTTTGTCAAAGGTTATCATGATGCATGAAGGAGGTTAAAGTAATTCAGGAGTTAATCTATTACAACATGACAAAATCTTAGGCTGGTTCAAACTGTAAGACGTTGTATACGATAATTTCAAGTTGGCTGAATGTAGAAAATATTGCCCCATTAAGGCGAAAAACATTGGGGGCAATGATTTCTAAAGTTGATTTTTCTTGCGATGCTTTAAAAATCGGGATTGAGTGGGAATGGGTTAAATAGCATGCTTTTGAAAAAGTTCTCTACAATTTGAAAATAGTTTGCAACATTCCTGAAAAACATAAGAATTACTTTTTATGGCGTAGGCATTAAATGGATATGGTGGTTAAGCCTCCAGTTGCAGTTTGCACTCGTTGAACTCTGGGAAGACCTTAAAACTTTGTTCACTTAAGCTATCATAGCTGACGCTTTGCTAGCTATAAAGCACATATGCTTTAAGGAGATCTGCTTTTTGTGGTCACAGACGTTGGATACAGACGTTTTTGCCAGGACGATTTTGCCACGGACGTTTCGGCCACAATATATTGCAAGGTAGGACCTTTTGGCCAAATATTAATAAAATGGAATTATTAAGAAATGTGACCATTAGATCTTTATTTTTTCTTCATTTTTAACTTTTAATCGACTTCAGAAGTGAAATCACAAGGTAAAAATTATCATGGCATGAACAAAATAGTGTGAGAAAAGGGAGCAATTTGTTTAAAATTTATCAACTTTTAGCCAAATATTTTAATGATATTTTTATATGGATTTCTTTTTTAATACCCCCGTTTACTAAAGAAATTATCCTTTTTCATCATGATTAATATCTAAATTTGGATATTATGCACTTATTCTTTTTTTCCTTTTTTACAAGCAGGATACAGTGTAGGGGGAGTGGTTAATCCTCTTTAGATTATAATTTTTGTTTGTTATCATCAATAAAAGGATAAATCATTAATTTTGCAAACTTACCTTGATCTTCGTTTACCAATTTTTATTTAATCTTTGGTTAAATTTTTGTTTATGATTGGTGATAGTTTTAATTACCAATCAATATTAGCACCAATTAATTTAATTGAATAAGTGATAATGAATTAAGAATAAAGTATTTTCAAATGAAGTTGGAACACTTGAAGAGGTTTGCTTTAGCTGAATGTTAATAATGGTAAAGAAACCAAAAAGGTATATATAGGAAGAGTTTTAGTTTTGGTCATTATCACATCTTTCGCCTGATTTCCGCGCAATGATATATTTGTCTTTGGTGGGGTGGCCGCCGGCCTGGCACGGTCGGGCAAAGGTGTTGCATGCAATATGCATCAGACTCTGTCCGGTCGTGGTGGGTCGGGGCTGTCTCCGCTTAAATACCGATATATTCCCACGAATTCGTCGGTCCTGAACGGGGATGGAGTTGAAATCCTGGCCGGTCAGGGTGGATCCTCCATTCCCTGTCCAGGATCGATAGTTTTTATCTCACTGGCTAGGTATCACAGACAAACCTTATTATTATCGTATTGTATTGACTCCACCAAACTAGTAAAATCTTCCCCCGCCTTTTTTAATGAATATAGATAATGCTTACAATAACTGGTTGATGCTCTTTAAACACCAAGCGAGAAACTCTACAAATGGTTGCACCCTGTGGGTTATTTGTAAATAATGTATGTCCATACTTTTATTGGCCATGGGGAGTCTTTTTATTGCTGCTTGCAGCTGGTGTCCACTTACTCCTCCTTTCTTCTTTCATCTTTTTAATACTCGCTTTTTTATTTTTAATCCTACTTTTTAAACCAAAAGGCGCAACTATTCTTAGATTAGTAGATAATTCAGTTAATTTAAAAATAGTCTAAATACACCGATAGCTGCTCGGTATATACGGTAATATCTCGAGGCCGAGGGTAAATAATCCCCCCATTACCCGAGCAACCTAGGATAGGACCCGGATTGAGACCCGGGGGGGGGGATACCTACGTCGGTTCCCCGAGGGGGGATCGAAATGATGATGATCTTTATTTAAACAGCTATCAACTATGGAGATTCTAGAAACAAAGATATGCGATAGAAAGCTGTGTCTTGACGGCTTCATGTACCCTTTGAACCACGCTGCGACACAGAAGAACCAATTGAGTTGGCGCTGTGTCAAAGGAACCACACATGGATGTAGAACAATTCTTCTAACAGCCAAGACAAATGAAGAGCCTTCACTTACCACAGAACATAGCCTCATCTCAGACAGAGTTGCATCAGATGTTGAGAAAACCCGACATGACATGAAGACAACAGCCTAAACAACAAACGACAAACCAAACCACATTCTGCAACAGCTACAGTATTTGATGAAGCGAAAGCTAGATTACCAGAATCCGACACGATCAAACGGGTGTTGCGACGTGTTAGAACCAAACATCGACCCAAAGATCCACAGACTCTCCAAGAAAGTATCGGGGAGAATCCAACCAACTTCCTCTTATTTAACAATCGTCCAGAATCGAGCGAGTTATAGTATTCGCCACTGAATATCATGTACAGAGCGTATCAAACTGCGACAAATGGTGTATGGATGGTGCATTCGTCGTGGCACCCAGTCTCTTCAGCCAGCTGTATGCCATCCAAGGATATATCAATGGTGTATTCCTACCACTGATGTACGCCCTACTACAGAGGAAAACTCAGACAACCTATGAAACACTGTTAAGTATCCTGGAACAAGCTGATTAGTATCCATCAACCATCATTGCGGACTTTGAACGTAGTGTTGAACTGACCATTTTAGCTGTGTTTGGTGATCATGTGACTGTCCAAATCTGTTTTTATCACCTTACTCAGTCCATATGGCGAAGCGAAAGATATAGTCTCTCGGACTAAACAGATATGAGACTGACAACAACTTCAGACTGTTTTGTGAGCAGCTTGATGCCCTTGCTTTCCTTCCACTAGACCAAGTGGAAGAAGGCTTGGGGTATCTTAAAGATAACGCACCAGAAGAAGTAGAGCCACTTCTACTATATGTCCGGCCAACTACTACAAAGAAGAAACAACAACGAACTTATGATCAACTTTCGTAGAGTCCCTTTGTTTCCACCACACATGATAATACACTCAACAATCAGCCCAGGACCAACAACGCTTCGGAAGGATGGAACAACAAGTTTAGTCGACTAAGGCCACCCAACAATCTGAAAGCTTATAGAGACTTTGCAACGTGAGTGTTCTCGAGTTGGTGCCACTTTGATACAAGAGGAGCGTGGTATCAGACCTAAGAAGAGAGTGAAAAAAGTATACAATGAACTACAGAAAAGACTAAGTAACCTTTGTCAGGACAGAGTAACCAACAGAAGGACCATCGCCGAATTTCTGACTGGTGTTTCACATAATCTTCGTGCCGGTGAACCTAACCCCTGAGAGTGTTTCTTATGGAATTAGATATGTGCTATTTGTTTATGGTGATCTACTCTGCCTGTTAAATACATTAAAAACGGAAATGTATGGTTAAATAGAAATTTCTCTTTCATTTATTGAATGGCCTTCAAATTACAGGAAATTGTTGTAGAAAATGAAAAAAACAAAAAAATGCATCTTTCAAGGATTTCTTCATTGTCCACTATGCTTTTTCCCAAAAAGTCAAAGGATTTTTAAAATGTTATCAAATTTTGTTATCTGGTAAAGGTGAGAAGAATCCATTATCTTTCCATTTCTAAAGATTTGAAAGATCCTATTTCATTTATACATAATTATGGAAAAAAATTGTTGGCCAAAAGAATTTTTTTTTGAATGATTAGGATGAACAAAAGCATCAAATGAAAAAAAAGATAAAAGAAATAATAGCACTTTTATTATCAACATGACTACAATAACAACTATGAAATAATTTGAATTGGTCCAATGTCTTTTGCGTAAGCAATCTGAGGCTAAAGTTACAATGCTAAAAAGTTCAAACCCATGCAGAGTTTAATGTGAAAAGATAATGTAAAAACATCTACCGCAATCAATGTGATCTTCTGTCGCATGAAAAGTAGATCGGATCTGACCATAAATTAATACGCCCGATTGAGGCGAGAAGGACGAAGGCGAGATATGACTCATTGAAAGCTGTCTGCCTGATGTACAGTACTTTCGTGTGAGTGTTCTGAATTTTGCAAAATTATCAAAACTTGACGAGTGAATGGAAAGAAAGAAGATATATAATATAATGAAAATTATTAAACATATATAGTCATATCATATTGTTGAGAAATAATAAGGTGTTTGTTTCATACCAAAATAATATTACTTATTCTAGAGTAACAATGTTATAACGGTCCGGTTAGACGAAGTTGCTGTATAAAGCTGATAAGCGAAGCTGTCGGTTTTAGGCACGATTGAAATGTTTTGTTTAATAAATTAATTGGTCATTCATAGGATCATATTCGCACTGTCTGAAAACAGTTTGGTCGTGCTCGGACTTTGTGTCTATATATTTTTACCTCCGAATTCTACCCAAAGGATGCAACGTCTACATACCGCTTTTGAGAGGTGTACATAATCATGTTAACCTGGTAAACGACCGCCCGCCCTCTCTCGCTCTCTTTATCTGGAGATTATGAAGCGTATATTTACATAACGAAATTGGTCTGTATGGTAGAATACTCACATCGTATGCAAGAGCCTCCTAGTTCGAACCTGGCTACACGCTCCATTCCCCCATCTCTCTCACTCTTTAGCTCTCCCTCGCTAGCTCCACTGGCTGAAAGCCAACGAGCTTTTGTCATGATGTGGTGTCCGTCGTCCGTCCGTCAACTTTTACTTTAAAAGTCTTCTTCTCAGAAAGTACTGAACATAATTCAACCAAACTCAACCAAAATTCACAGGAAGGATCCTTGGGTGGCCTTTATCAGATCCCTTCAAAGCATTTTGATCGGGTGAAAAATATGTAACAATATATACATGTAAATATATCGTTACAATATCTCAACGGGATGAAAATTATTGCGGGCAGGTTTCGCCCCTAGCGCACAAATTGGCAGATCTGTGCATAATCGACAGTAGATTTGGGTAGAAAGTGGCACCTCCGATTATCCGACCACCAAACTTTTTCTGCAAAGATTATATAATTTAATTGTTAGTTTCGTCTATCAAAACGAGCGATCTGATTGGTCGAAAAATTTAATTCATACCTCCATGAACAAAATTTTGAGTACGCAGCCATTTTGAATGCTTCCGCACAAAATAGTTCACTACAAAAAGGTATCAAAATTTGTTTAGTTGTTGCATTTTTCGCTTGATGCTATTAAATTATAAGAAATGAAGATAATATTTTTTTTTTCATGGAGGTATGAACCGAAAAACCTAATCACACAATGTATGAATCCGCTTCGCGTATTCATACAGTGTGATTAGGTTTTTCGGTTCATACCTCCATGAAAACAAAAACTATTCTCTTCATCTCTTAAATATCTCCTGTATACATATCTCAGGCTTTCAGCGCTTTCAGCGCTTTGAGTTAAATACAACTTTTGGTCATCCTTTCATCATGAAAATATGTACCACAGAGGCGTTGAAAGTATCGATAAAATGTTAACGAGGTTAACCTTGATTGAAACTTTTCGCATGTGACAAGTTCTGTGCTTGTTGAAGGGTTATTCTATCATTTCAGTTTTGATATTCCCATCCTGATTCACCTGTTGGATCGGTTTTATTTTCAATACAAGTATATGATCTGTCACACTAAAAATGACGTTGTCTTCACACAGAAGGACACAAAACTCATTTTCATAAATGGTAAACCTAGGTTGACATTATAAATGTTAAAACAAAAAACAAAGTATTTAGTATAGAATAATAAAGCAAATAAAGCAATAACTTTAGCCCCATTCGCCCGGAAGAATACATACAGTCATAATTATTATTTTTTGATTGACAGACACGATCCGTCAGTTGGTTAAGCCCAAATTTGCAACGGCTTTACGGATACAACATCACTGATCACATTTGAATGAACCCATTGCAAGACGACTTGCAGAGGACGATTTAAAGCTTGTAAACTTTTGAATTTTTTGTTAAAAATAAAGATAGCTGGTTGCAAGAAATTTCTTCATTTTTACACAATGTTTTCCCAGTTGTTTTTCTTGAGGGGCGTCATAAAAGTGTAATTGTATGGGAAAAGCAAAACAAGCCCCAGAAGAAAAGAGAGACGTCCGACACAGATTAGTCGGGTATTGAGTAGCTCTATTTAAACTCAGACTAGTGAGTGTAGATGGAGATCAGGTTACTACAGTGTATACAGGGTTGTCTGATCTATGCAGATTCTGACTCCTTAGTTTATTACCAGACGACACAATTTTAGAAAAAAAGCTGCAGACGAGTATATAGAATTTATGAAATTTCAGTGTTTTTTTTTTTTCAATAATCTGGGTAGAAAACATTGTGTAAAAAGAAGAGATTGCTTTTTGCAAGCAATGTCTTCATTTTACACAGTTTTCCCAATGGTTTTCCCTAAGGGGCGTCAAAAAGTGCCATTGTGTGGGAGAGGGTTGAGAAAGTAAAATTAGCTCTACCTTGTGACAACTCGATGTTAATGCCCGAGTCCTTTGAGTCCTCTGAGGATGGTATAATTATAGGACTCGTCGGACCTCCTACTGCACCTCTCGGTGACATGTCTGGTATTGAAGAGCTTCTTGGGTCTCCATTTGAACTCTCGTCATGCCTATCTAGGGAACTCGGATCTGTTTCTGATCGAGATCGCTGTGTTATTGACCTCGACCCTCCAACAAACTGTGCTCTACTGTCTTCATCTGTAGTCGCGAGGTTTGGATCCATATCAACAGATACCTCACTGTTTGGTTCTTGGTCCACTAAACGTTCTGCTTCCGGTTTCTTTCCCTTTGTACTTCGTCTATTACACCGTGAATATACACAATGTGAAATAAATAGTGTCCATCCCAAAATGCATATTATGGAGACAATGGTTATTCCTGCATCAGAAGACTTCTCTTTTGTAGGTGAAATTGGTTTCTCTTCTGTGAACAACAACAAAAACAACAAAACATCAGTTGTAGAAGTCAAGCTCCTACTTTTTGAATCAAACGAGTATTTCATACTTTGAAATACAGGGGTATTGCTTTAAAGTGCTAAGCATTTCTGCATTAACCTAATGCACACAATACTAATGTAATACGGTTATAGAAAACTGAATTGGAATTTCCTACAATACTTTCAAACCTATTATGCATTTTCTTAAAATCAGCGTGCTTCAAAATGCGGCCTGCAACTTTTTTCAACTTGGAACAGTCTGAAATTTTGTCGTCAGGTAATATACTCATGTGCCACATTATTGTTCACTAACATGGCCGACGCTATTTTTCTCCTAATCAAATGAAAAACAAAAATTAGTGCATTGTAAATAAAAAGTCCTACTTAATTGATATGACAAAATTCCATGTAAATCCGGTGTTTACAGGTAAAATTTCGTCTGCTGTCAAGATGGTGATGAGAGGTAAAGATCTGACACCTACTCAAAAAGAATTAATTGTTTGTCTGAATAAAGGTGGTAAAAACAATTCTTAAATAGCAAAGGTGTTAGAAATAAGCAGATTTACAGTGTGTAAATTCTTAAAAAGGCTGAAAGGGAAATGTTGAAAATGTCACAGAAAGTGGAAGAAGGGGAAAGTGCGGAAGAAAACGCAAGTCGACTGAGTGAACTAATCGGCTCCTCTTAAATGTGGTAAAATGTTACCGAAGGAAAAGTTTATCCCAAATTACTTCTTCATTCAATGAAAGTACACCTCAAAAACTATCTAAGAGGACAGTCCAGAAAAGATTACATGAAAATGATTATCATAGATTGGTCATAAAGAAAGCTACTACCATCTCTGCTAGAAACAGGATTTAGAGACGGGCCTTCAGCAGATCCAATCTTCATTGGACAACCAAAAGAGATTGGGCCAACATCAATTTTTCTGGTTGTTATAGGAAAGAATAACAGGATTTATGTGTGGCGTAAAAATGAGGAGAAGTGGAGACCAATTTGTTTAGGTGTGCACATTAACAAGTCACTTCCCTTGTTGAGTGTCATGTTATAGGGGTGCATAACTTTTGAAGGTGTTGGGATATTAACAGCAGGTGAAGGTGATATAAACTCTACAAAGAATATTAAAGTTCTTGACAGACAACTTTGGCAAATTTAGCAAAACTTCCAGCTACGAGACAGTATATTTTTCAAGAAGACAATGCTACTATACAGACTTCAAGAGAAACTTCTAAATAGAAAACAGATAATAACATTCCAACAAGGATTTGGCCCCCACAGTCCCCTGACATTAATATTATTGAAAATATGTAAAGAACCTTGAAAATTTAGATTCAAACTAGAGTTACCAGGATTCATTCAAAACAAGAACTTATTGACCATGTTCTCGAGTACCCCACTCCAACATATATAAAGTCTGTCTATATGAGTTAACCTCGACGAATGAGATCAGTTTTAAGAGCAAATGAGTGTATCACCACGTACTGAAAATATCAAGTAAGTGTGTGTTATAATTGAAGAATTATACTTGTTCAGAGTTTCTGTTTAGGTTCTTGTTTGATATTTGGCAGCCATGTTTGTGGACCATAATTTGGCATTTTAGTGTAGATTAAACGAAGAGAGAATAACAGAAACGTCTACTTTTTATCTATGTCCCAATGGACTATATGACTATAAAAGGTAACTCGTTACAAAAGACGACATACGCAGAAATTGGATGAAATAAAAAAAAAGAAAATATAACGCTTCCAGTATAGGTTATTTAAAGTGGCTCTTGCACATATGATGAGAAAAACTTTTTGTGCCTCTTTTTCAAATTTCTAGACATTTGTAACAACTTGATGGAGCAGACTTACTCATGAATGTGACTGTTCAAAACTTTTAATAAAAGTAGGAAAAGAAGCAAAATTGTTATGCGTTAGGAGACGCAACATAAGTCAACGAATTATAATTGCACAAAAAAGGCCTTACTTGTGAATTCCATGGCGTGTCAATTAGGTCATTGACTAGCAATACAGTCGTTATCGAAGACTAACGACCTAACCCGATAAAAACCGACTATTTAAAGTAAAAAAAATAAAGAAAAGAAGCAAAAGTGTTATGCGTTAAAAGACGTAAAATAAGTGATCAAATTATATTTGCACCAAAAATTGTCTTATTTGTGGTTTCCATGACCAAACAGGCCATTGAATTCCGCTAGCCATACTGCCGTTATCGAAGACTAACGAACTAACCCTATAAATTCCGACGTTTCAAAGTAAGGCATAGGGAACAACATATCGATTGAAAGAGTTCAATCGAGTTCAAGTTGTAACGGCTTACAACACCAAAAACAGTTTTAACGAAGATTTCAGGATCTCTTTTCGTCAGAAATTGAGCCCCTACCACAGCCTCTAACTTACCAATGCACAGAAATGTCCCTGAGTAGTGACCGTAATCTGTACATTTAATAGTCACTGGACCAATATGATGGTACCCGTCATCACACTGCATAACTATGACGTCACCATGTCTGGCACCCGAGGACCCGTTGTGATGCCCATGACTCGTCGATTCCAAAGGGGGACAACCTTTCACTGCAAATAATTACATTACTTAGACTAAAATACCACATTTAATTACAGATTTACAAGTACGTTCGTTAAGTTACAGAGAGTGAATCACTTAATATGAATTTAACTCTAATCAAGCACATACAAAGGTAATGTTATAACAACCGAATGCATTTTATTCATGCGAAAAATAATGTAAATTGTTAACTTTCCCATTCAATCCTAATATTTACGTCCCTATGATTTTATAACTATGAAAACAATTGTAGAAAGGGAAGCAATTTCTTCTTTTTCAACAATATTTTCTACCCTGCATGGCCAATTTTCAAATCAAATCCTCTTAAAACCTCCGTCTGCAAAATCTTTGAATTTGGATAGGTCTAAAACTTTGCAAAACAGGAAAGCGTTAAGTTAAAGCAAGTCATGCTCGCAGAACGGCTTACATGCCCTTTCAGTTTAAAAGCAAACGAAAGCTCATCTGTATTAGATCAACATTTTGGAAGCACGAAACATTAAGAATTGAACCACTTACTAGCTTCCGCTTCCTGTAGGCGTATTAAAAACAAAATGTAGTTATTAAAATAATGGTATTCACTAAAGCTAAATTTAGTTTTGAAAACACATCCACGACGACTGGTTCAATATATGATCAAACTCAAATAGTTCACATAAACTCGAAACAATTGTTGATACTGTCCATTGCAGAGGGTAAATGGTCTATAATATACTTAGAAGAAATTCCAAAAGAACATAAATACAAAATTATGGACGTTATTAGCTAGCAAAGTGTCAGCTTTGATAGCTTAAGGTAACAGACAAAATTTTGAGGTATTCTCAAAGCTCAACGAGTGCAAACTGCCACTGGAGGCTTAACCACTAATCAGTTGAATGCATACACCATAAAAAGCAGTTCTGGTGTATTTTCAGAATATTATATAACTCTATTCAAATTGTAGTACACTCTTTCAAAAGCATGCTATCTAACCCATTTTCAATTCCGCTTTTTAAGCATCTCATGAAAACTGCTTTGGAAAACATTGTGGACATTAAAGAAATTGCTTGTAACAAGCAATTTCTTCGATGTCCACAATGTTTTCTTCCAAATTACACTATCTTGAAATTGTCTTCTGCAACTTCTTTCAATTTGAACCAGTCTAAGCTTTTGAAATGTTGTAATTCGTTAACTCCTGGGTTACTTTAACTTAGTTTATTTATTATGATAACCTTTGAAAAAGAGGATTACATAACAAAATCATGCTTTGCTAGCTTACAGTACTTTCAGTACTTTGATAACTCTTGGTTACAGGCGAATGCAGAACCTTGAATTACAGTCATCCAGCGACTACTCGCTTATAGAATCATTGTATTTTTTGTTCAAACTGATAGAAGCAGGGCATGCATAAACAGGTTATCCTGTATATTTCAATTTGCCAATTTTTACACGGGCGACCTGAATGTGTCTTTTCGCCGTTTGTTCATATTCTAATACAGTGTATGATTCTTTCTAATTTGTATATAACTTCATGATTTAATTTTTAGTTTCGCCTATCAAAAAACGGGCGTTCTGATTGGTCGAAAAAATTATTCATACCACCATGGACAATTTTTTTAGCACGATGTCATTAAACTGTAAGAAATGTAGAGAATATTTTTTTTTGTTTTCTAGGAGATATGAACCGAAAACCTAATCACACTTATGGATGAATCCGTTTCGCGTATCCATACAGTGTGATTAGGTTTTTCGGTCAATACCTCCATGAAAACAAAAATATTCTATTCATCTCTTTGATATTACAATGGTTAGTGTTCCTACCTCTTTGTAGCTCAAGTTGCTGCTCTGAAAAAAAAAAGTGAAAAGTCATTTGCATAAAAAATATACATTTTAAAAACACTATTTTCTTTTTCATATCCAATAATAATTTAATTTTAGTTTAGTCTGTCAAGATTCAAGCGTTTCGACTCGCTAATAATTAGCTAGCAAAGCGTCAGCTTTGATAGCTTGAGTTAACAGACAAAATTTTGAGGTCGTCTGAAAATTCAACGAGTTCAAACTGCCACTGGGGGCTTAACCACTTATTCCGTTAAATGTCTACGCCATTAAAAGTAGTTCAAATGTATTTCAGGAATATTGCAAACTCTGCCTGTAAGTTCACTTCCTAGGTATTTTATCTCAGTTGAGCACATCGTGTTCAAATGATACTGATTGGATCTTCAAAGAAATTATAGACGACAGATTCAAATTTTTTAAAATTCTAAAATATTTATCTGTCTATTTAGAAAACAATGTGAACAAGGTGCCAAATTGTCACAAGATACGCCCGTCACACTGCTTAATATTAACTGGGGGTTTGAATAGAACTGAGGTTATTTTGAAAGAATTTTTTTTGTCAAACAAAGTGTGAAAAACAACAAAGGGCAATATCTCAAAATATACGCTAGGTAGAGTTATGGTTCTTGTACACTGCACTCCCACTTGGTGAGCTCTATCAATCCATGAAGTTTCATGATTCTAGCTATTATACTTTTAGAGATATACTCTGGACAAGATTCATGTATGAAAAACAACAAAGGGCAATAACTCAAAAAATAGGCCAGGTAGAGTTATGGTTCTTGTGCACTGCACTCCCCCTTGGTGAGATCTATACACCCATGAAGTTTCATGATCCTAGCTATAATACTTTTAGAGATATACTCCGGACAAGATTCAAGTATGAAAAACAACAAAGGGCAATAACTAAAAAAATAGGCTAGGTAGAGTTATGGTTCTTGTACACTGCACTCCAACTTGGAGAGCTCTATCCATCCATAAAATTTTATGGTTCTAGCTATTATAATTTTAGAGATATACTCTGGACAAGTTCAAGTATGAAAAACAACAAAGGGCAATAACTCAAAAAATAGGCTAGGTAGAGTTATGGTTCTTGTACACTGCACTCCAACTTGGTGAGCTCTATCCATCCATGAAATTTCATGGTTCTAGCTATAATACTTTAAGAGATATACTCCGGACAAGATTCATGTATGAAAAACAACAAAGGGCAATATCTCAAAAAATAGGCTAGGTAGAGTTTTGGTTTTTGTGCACTGCACTCCCCCTTGGTAAGATCTATACACCCATGAAGTTTCATGATCCTAGCTATGATACTTTTCGAGATATACTCCGGACAAGTTTTAAGTATGAAAAACAACAAAAGGGCAATAACTCAAAAAATAGGCTTGGTAGAGTTATGGTTCTTGTACACTGCACTTCCACTTGGTGAGCTCTATCCATCCATGAAAAAATTCATGATTCTAGCTAATTTACTTTTAGAGATTGACTCCGGACAAAATTCAAGTATGAAAATCAAAAAAGGGCAATAACTCAAAAAATAGGCTAGGTAGAGTTATGGTTCTTATACACTGCACTCCCACTTTGTGAGCTCTATCCATCCATGAAATTTCATGGTTCTAGCTAGTATACTTTTAGAGATATACTCCGGACAAGATTCAAGTATGAAAAACAACAAAGTGCAATAACTCAAAATATAGGCTAGGTAGAGTTACGGTTCTTGTACACTGCACTCCTACTTGTTGAGCTGTATCTATCCATTAAATTTCATGATTATAGCTATGATACTTTTAGAAATATACTCCGGACAAGATTCAAGTATGAAAAACAACAAAGGGCAATTACTAAAAAAATAGGCTAGGTAGAGTTATGGTTCTTGTGCACTGCACTCCCCCTTGGTGAGATCTATACACCCATGAAGTTTCCTGATCCTAGCTATAATACTTTTAGAGATATACTCCGGGCAAGATTCAAGTATGAAAAACAAAAAAGGGCAATAACTCAAAAAATAGGCCAGGTAGGGTTATGGTTCTTGTGCACTGCACTCCCCCTTGGTTAGATCTATACACCCATGAAGTTTCATGATCCTAGCTATAATACTTTCAGAGATATACTCCGGACAAGATTCAAGTATGAAAAACAACAAAGGGCAATAACTCAAAAAATAGGCCAGATAGAGTTATGGTTATTGCGCACTGCACTCCGTATTGATGAGAAGAATATAACTGCCAAGTTTTAAGTCAATCGGACTTACGGTGACAGAGTTATGCTCCGGACAAAGAAGTGGACACCGCCCGGACTACCGGACGCCCGGATGCCCGGACACCACGGGTGATCCCATAATACGTCCCGTCTTCAACGGGTGTATAAAAATGTAAAAAATTGCTTGTAAGAAGCAGTTTCTTCATTTTCCACAATGTTTTCCACAACTATTTTCATTAGGGGCGTAAAAAGGAGGGATTATATGATAAGTCTTTTGCAATATCTTCAAATTTAAACTGGTCGAAAATATTGTTTTCTGGTAAAGGGTTCATTAAAAAAAGGCGTTACTTTGTCAGTTTTTAAGATATTAACGTTTTTATTATTTTTTGTGAATCAGAAGCATAGATTATTCTGATATTTGAAAATTCGTTTATTTCGAAATGGTTATAATCAATAACTATGTGAAAAACAACAACAACAACACAGGAGGACCATGATGGTCCTATATCGCTCCCCTGAGTATGGTGGCTCAAGACTTTATGATATAAACAAAATATCAAAGCTCTATGCCTAATCAATTTGGAGAAGATTTTAAAAAGATTTTCACATTTAATCCTAGGTATAATGAAGATCCTACCATTTACAGCTAATTTCCAGAGTACGGTAATTCTTTGAATTATTTTGGTTATTTTGATGATGATGTAAAACAAATATCAATTCTCTAAGCCTAATGGTTTAGAAGGAGAAGATTTTCAAACATATTCTTCTTTATTCCTTTCTAAAATCTAGGATTGCACAGAAAATGGTTTATTTTCAGAATACGATAACCCCATGAAGTATTTTGGTAAAGGGTCAATAGGTTATGATACACATCCAATATTAAAGCTCTGTGCCTTATGGTTTGGTAGAAGAAGATTTTCATAGATTTCCCTCTTTTATTCTATGTAAATCACGGATCTTACAGAAAAGGGCTAATTTTCAGAGTACGGTAATTCTTAAAAGTATTTTATTAGAGGGTAAATAGATGATGATTTATACCAAATATGAAAGCTCTAGGCCTGATAGTTTGGGAGAAGAAGATTTTCAAAGATTTCCTTCTTTAATTCTATGTAAATCAGGGATCACACAGAAAGGGGCTAATTTTCAGAGTACAGTTATTCTTAGAATTATTTTGGTAGAGGGTCAAAAGACATTGATACATACAAAATATTAATGGTTTTCAAAGACTTCCTTCTTTGTTTCTATGTAAAATCAGGGATCGTACAGAAAAGAGGTTATTTTCAGGGTACGGTTATTTTCTAAAGTATTTTGGTAGAGGGTCAATAGGAATTTATACATACGAATTATCAAAGCTCTAGGCCCTATAGTTTGGGAGAATAAGATTTTCAAAGATTTCCTTCTTTAATTCTATGTAAATCAGGGAGCACACAGAAAGGGCTAATTTTCGGTAATTCTATGAAACATTTTTGGAGTCAATAGATGATGATTTGTACCAGATATCAAAGCTCTAGGCCTTGTGGTTCGGAAGAAGAAGATATTTAAAGGTTTCCTACTTTATTTTTACGTAAAATCAGGTATCGTATATAGAAAAGGGCTAATTCTCAGAGTACCGTAATTCTTTGAAGTATTTTGGTAGAGGGTCTATAGACATTGATACATACAAAATATCAAAGCTCTAGGCCATATGATTTGGGAGGAGACGATTTTAAGAGATTTTCTTCTTTATTTCTACGTAAAATCAGGGATTGCACAGAAAAGGGCTAAACTTCAAGATACGGTAATTCTTTGAAGTATTTTGGTAGCTGGTCAATAGATGATGATCCATACCAAATATCAAAGCTCTAGTCCAAATAGATTTGGGAGGAGAAGATTTTTAAGTTTTTTTTACTCTTTTGCCAAGGCAACCAAAGTTCTTCATTGATTTCAATTTTGAAGTATTTTGAAAGAGCATGACCTAAGGATCGCTTCTGTGAAGTTTGGCTGAAATTCCATGGTCAGTTTAGGAGATATTTTTTGTAATTGTGAACGGACGGAAGGACGGTCAAATAGACGGACGGACGGACGCCGGACGATGACCGATCACAATAGCTCACCCAGAGCACTTTGTGCTCAGGTGAACTAAAAACAGAAACCGTCGGAACCGTGAAACAACCTTCATACGCGTATCATTTAACTTATTCCTACTCAGTAAAATTTAGACTGACCAAAATTGAATCAAGTTGCAGACGACAACTTCAAGTTAGTTTAATTAAAAGAAATATGCCTTTTGGGGTTAATTTACAATGTGACTAATGAAGAAATTGCTTGTCACAAGAAACTTGTCTTTTTTCTCAATGATTTCCCTTTTCTTGAGTAGCGTCAAAAAGCGTAATTGAGAGGGAATGGGTCAAAGCGAAACCGTTTGCTAAAACTTCTAACTGACAACGTTTTAGGCTCTGATCAAACGGTTACCGCATTACCAGACGACAAGAATTTAGATTGGTCAAATTTTAAGGAGTTACAGTAGCCAATTTTAAGTTGATTGCATTTAAAAAAAATTTTTGTCTTTTCCAAAAGAAAATAATGTGTATAATGAAGAAATTGCCTGTCACAAGCAATTTCTTCAATGTCCACAATTTTTCAAGGCTATTGGGTGCGTAACAAAGCAGTCTTGAGTGTATGGGAATAGGTAAAAGCCAATACATATTCATTTGTAAATATTAACCCTTGTCATGCTGAGCCCGGAATATACCGGGTTTGGCAGGAGGTGTAGACCAAGATCAGCCTGCACATAAGTGCAGTCTGGTCTTAGTCTACACCTCCTGCTTGTACTTTTCCTGCCAGAGTTGTTTTTGAAATTGATTTCTAAAAGAAATATTGATTTTTGAACAACAGGTTCTGTCAGCACTTTCAGCCCTTTGATTTTACAGCAATTCAGTAAGGTAATTTATACAGCATGACAAGGGTTAATATAAATACAATCGAACTCATTGTCAAAGCTGTTCGTTGACATTATTCATCTAAAACTACAAGACAAAAAATTGTAGACTGGCCCAAATTCAAAAAAGTAGCAGACGACAATTATAAGTTGCTGAACTTTTAAAAGTATTGGTCTTATGGGTATAGAAAATATGGTGGGCAAGGGAGATTTTGCTTGTGACAAGAAATTTCTTCACATTCCACAATGAATTGTTAGCTTTTTTTCCCTTTGAGGAGCATGAAAAAACAGGATTTTCACGGGAAATGGTTAATAACAGTGTAGGAATAAGAATTCATATTGATTGATATTTTGATTCGATTTTAACCCATGACCAGAAAATGACGTATTTTTATGCCCACAAGAAAAACAATTTTATAAATATTGTGTGAAATGTAGAAATTGCTTGAACCAAGCAATTTCTTCACTTTACACAATGTTTCCAATTTAGAGAGTTGAAAATATCTAAAATATCTTACATTTTGTATTGTCGTCTGCAACTCCTTTAAATTTGCTCATGTGAAAATTTCGCCATCGGGTAATGGGCTAAGGAATTGTAGTAGGTGGCAATGATAAAGAAAAAAATGAATAGATTGTACGCCCCCTCCCCCAACAAAAAATTATATTTTTGAAACTTATGTCGAAATAACGACTTATTTTTGAAAATCTACCAAAATAATTGACGATTAGCGACTGTTAACCAAAGAGTAAATCAACCAGTCAAATCATTCATTTAGCCCGGAAGTGAACTAAAGAACTTTCACCATTCGTCGACATTTATTGAAAGCATTTTTTATAGTTTTGACGGCTTAAACGTCGTAACTACAAATCAATTGTGTTTATGTTCAGTTCGTCAAACCAATCATTTTTTTGTTCCGTGTTACTCGCCGAATTATGCAAAGTAATTCTGTTTAATATCAAAGTGGATTTTCCTGTCGCAGCTTAATGGTCTTGAGCCAGCGATTCGTTAACTCTTTCCTGTTAATTTCTTAAATTTTAGACCTGTCCTAATTCAAAGGTTTGGCACACGACAATCAAAAGTCAATTCTATTTGAAAATTGATTATTCTTTAGGCTAAGAAAAATTGTGGAAAAAGAAGAAATTGCTTGTTACAAGCAATTTCTTCCTTTGCCACAATGTTTTCTCCAGAGTAAAAACACAGACACGTATAACCAGGGATTGAACAGTTAAGTGTTAGTTGACCGAGTAAGATGACATTAACTTTATCATACATCAAAGTACTGAAAAGTACTGTAAGCTAGCAAAGCATTGTTTTGTTCAATAATCTTCTTTGCCAAACGTTATCATGACAAAAAAGCGAGGTTAAATTAACCAAGGAGATAACCCATTCCCAAACAATTCCCCCTTTTTACGCCTCTCAAGAAAAAAGTAGTGGAAAACAATGCGGAAAATGAAGAAATTGCTTGTTACAAGCAATTTCTACATTTTCCACATTGCTTTCTACACGAAGAGATAAAAGTTTAAGATTTTTCAACAATTTGAAATTGACGTCTTAAACTTCTTTGAAGATCGGTGTGCTCAAGTGAGCTAAACTACCTAGAAGATAAACTTGCATGATTCCTGAAATACGTAAGAACTACTTTTATTGGAGTAAGCATTTCACGGATTTAGTGTTTAAAGGGCAAATCCATAGGGGTAACATAATTCAAATTTTCAAAATTCCATTAATAAACATGTGCATTGATACTCATTGATTTTTCTTGAGATTGTTTCAAAAACACTTTATTGGAGTTTTTATTTTTACCTTTTCATTTTTACGGCATCGCTTATGTCCCTTACCTATTGGATACATATGCTTAACTCCCCTGAATTGTGACGTCATAGTAGAAGTTTATTAAAAATGGACGTAGAGTATGACAGCGATTTGAGCAATATTCCCGAAGAAGAAATGGATGTTTCTGGTACTTTAAGGCCATATGTGTACGAACCAGTTTGAAGGGCAATTGCTACGGAATCGGAGGGTAGTGATGATTATATTCTTCGTCTTCTTTTTGCCCCGATTTTGACGATAATGTTCCTGAGGTGTCAACATGGTGAGTGATCAATATTTGCGGCGAATATTGCCCTTTATAAACATTAGAATCGTAACAAATTTAATTTACTCCCTTTTTGAACGTTTGAATCTGACTTGAACAACGAATTTAAATGAAGATCCCAATGAAGTGACGTTTGCGAGTGAATCCCCTTTTGAATTATCCCTGGACTATTAACACTGTAACAAAAACTCCTCTGAATTTTCTTCTACCAAAAATTTACGATCAAACATCTCGTTTGTAAATTTAAGACGAGAATAAGAAATTATGTGCATGACATTCCCAGTCTTATTGTCCAAATAGTGCATTAGATGATTATCTGGCTGTCATAAGAAACTTTCAGTCTGTAGCTATCTACTAGGTGCAAAGTGAAGTCTGATCGGACAGGATTATATGCAAATGTCTAACACTGGCTCAAATGGTTTTGGTTGCTTGAATCAGTACTACATTGTCCAATGTTTGAAAACAGTTCTTGGTATATGGTTTACAATTGTGCCCCCATCAGAAAAGTTACAGTAACGTTTGTTTACTCTCTGTAAATATGGACAGTAAATCATTCTCAAATATGAACATTATAATAAATAATTCAATTTCACAGGTGCCAGTGCAAGATTTGTGTGAATATGCCAACTGTGACAGAATCCAAGTGCTGCAAGACAACAAACAGTATAGATGGGAAGTATGAAGCAGGATTGACACGCATAACAGATCACACTGCTTTCCAGGTGAATTGTCTGAACATTCATGTATTGGGAGTTACCTACTATGACCATTCGTTATAGACAGGCCCACTTGAGGAAAACCAAAGAATTCATGAGTAAGTAAAATATTGTTTTGTTATAGTGCTAAATTATTTTTCATAAATGACCTACATTGTTTATAACCCTTTCCTGTTTTCTAAAAATTTAGACCCGTCCAATTTCAAAGGACTTGCAGACGAAAATTCAAAGTGGATTCTAGTTGAAAGTAAACATTCAGTGGGATTTGAAATATTGTGGAAAAAGAAGAAATTGCTTGATATAATGTTTCTTATTCATAAATTAACAGGGATGTAAAATCAGGGATTGAACAGAAAAGGGTTAAGGCAAGGAAACTTACCCCATTACCACACAATCCAATGTTCTGACATACTGAAGCAATGTAGTTTGCAAAAAAATAGTGGGAAAAGGAGTAATTGCTTGTAACATGCAATTTGTCCTTATACAAAGTTTACTACCCCATTCAACACTTAAACTCTTAAAATTCAGCGATTTACCAATTGTCAGCTGTCAAAGAATTTTTTTTTACGATCAATTCATTCATTTAGACCAAAAGTGAACTTTGGACTGCAATTTTGGACATCTTTTAGGCATTTTTCTTGGTTTGTGGACCTTGACATTGTAACTGCAGCTAATTCAGTCTGTAGTTACAATTTAGATCACCAACCAACCATCTTGGAAACACTGTAGAAAAAGAAGAAAATGCTTGTTACTTGATTCTGTCGTATGTAAGACAAAGCCTGTAAAGATCATCAACTTTATATTGTCTTCTGCTACTTTTTGAATTTGGACGATTCCCAACTCTGTTGTCTATCATTAAGTTAAACATCACCAAAAAATTTTGGTTTAAAAGCTAAGATCTCTTTACATTTTTTCATTCGAGGCTACACAGACACCTTGCCTCTATACGATTGCGAAAGGAGCGAGGAAAGTGATTCCTTCACATGTGGTGACTGCTATATACCATTACCATCAGAGACATGATTCCCTCTGTGGACTATTGAAAGAAAGAAATTCTGGTTATCAACCTTTCAATTCTTTAAATCCATTATAAACCATTTTATGATACACCTCAAGAAATGGCTTTGATTAAAATTGTTGAAAATTTGGAAATTTCTTGTTGCAACCAATTTCTTCATTTCCCACAATGTTTTCTGCCAAGGAAATGTTTTCTGTCATGTTATAAAAAAATTAAGATTAATTCATACATGACATAAATTATGACCTTTTCCAGTATCATCTTAGCTTATTTCCAAAGTCATAGTAAGTTGCAATAGAATAATAAGGACTTTAACAAGGAGTTATACAGTCCTTGGAATAAACATAGATCACGGGTGAAAATCAAGGGTGCAATATACATCACTAGTTTGTCTAACATGAAAGGATGGGATATGCATATATTATGTAATCATTTCCTGTATTGTTTAAAACACTAATTAAGATATGACCATGGCCTAAGTTTACCCTTTACCAAGCAATCAGTAGCTTGTCTTTCCGCTAGTGACTATTGTGATCTTTGAAAAAAAAAATTGAACTTAATGATAGCCACTATTTTCTGTTCAATTTTCTGTACCTCCTTTTGACTCATTACAACTAAATCCTCTATTTTTACTCACAGTAGGAGAAAGTTGTGACAAATATTGGGGGAAAAGGAGAAATTGCTTGTGACTAGCAATAGCAAATTCTTGAAGCCTATTTACGATAATTATTCAATTTTGGCACAAATTAAGTTGTCATCTGCAACCTCTTTCAATAATAAAAAAACACTTTTTTTTTAATTTGATCTTAAAATTTTTTGCCCAGTAATAACTCATTCATACGCAATCCTGTCCGTCTAAGCCCAACTTTAAAAAAAATAAAAAAAGATTGTGGAAAATGAAGAAATCGCTTGGTACAAGCAATTTCTTCATTATCCACAATGTTTTCTACAAAGGCAAGCAAACGAAAAATCAGGAGCATTAGTTGATACCTTAAGATCTATTGTACTGGAGAAATATTGAAGGATCCTAATGGAATCTCTAGCCTGGAATTGCTGGGGTCCCTTCCAATTTTAAGGGATCCCGGAACACTGTTAGTGTCGACCCCTTAGTGTGTCTAAATGGATTTTTTGGTAATAAAAAAAAGGAAATACCTTCTAACAACCATGTAAAAGGAACATTTTGAAAATTTGTTGGAATTCTAGATAAACAGTATGTTTATGAGGGAAATATGTTCATATCAATAATAAACACAGGTCTAAGTAGTTGATAACAGCAATTAAATTCAAAGCACCTCTCAATTTGGACTAGTCTAAAATTATGTCATTTTGGAATGGGATCAATGAAAAATGAGAGTATGACTAGAGGAGAAAATGGTGAGAATAAGGGGAAATGACTTATAATTATAAATTTCTCATTTTGCCACACAGTTTTTTCGTGAATATGTCAAAATTGACCAATGGCTGGCCCGCCCTTTACTTCATAGTCTCCGCTCATGAACTCCAACAGGAAGTTCCGCTTTGACTTTTAACAGCGTTCTTTTGCAAAATTTATGCCAAGTAGCATGTAACAAAAAAGTAAAATGGTTGGTTGATGACCTAAACGTGGTAACTACAGCTTGAAAAGGCTGTAGTTTCAATGTTTAAGCCGCCAAATCAAAAATAATAAAAAATAAAGGTAAACAAAAATGGCAACCAATGTCGGAGTTGATAAGCTCAGGTCAGGGCTGAATGAATTATTTGATAGGTCGGTATACTCCTCTATTTAAAGTCTCGTTTGGTCATTATATTGGAAGGACAATATCCGAGATGAACAAAATGGGAACCCTTTCAGTTCTGCTGTCTCACGAAAAATCGGTCCATAATGTGATTCGTTTATTGTTTTATATAATCCCAACCCACACAATATATGGCCGAGATATCAATTTCTTCACCAAATTGATCTAACCGCTGTTGCAGCTTCTTCCTCGAAATTGCCCTAGCTGATGGTCGGCATGTCGGTTCTTCTTCCCGTCGGTTCTCCGAGATCAAGATTGTTGGCACGGCGTCAGGTTTCAATCGGAGTCGAAAGTGCTTAAAAACAACATCATTTTCTAGTTTCGGGCTGATCAAAAACTTGAAATTAAAGTGTCTCACACAAAGCTTTGCATGACTCGGTGGCTCAAAATTTGTCACTGCTGTCCGCTATGAATTCACAACTTTTTTCTTTTAAAATCAATCGGAAACGTAAAAATGCTGATCCTCTGAGTCCCCGATTCAACATTACAACCGTAAGCGGCACAGATCGTCATTATTCTCCTTTAAAATCGATTTTTTACGTATTATCGCCTGTATTTAGTACAGCAGACATTGGACATGTAAAACAGATAGCTTCTACTATGACGTCACAAATGCAGGGGAGATAAGCGGTTTGGGGAATGTACAGGGGAAGTAAGCGATGCGCTGTTTTGGGGCAGTATTAAATCTTGACATTTCGAATTGGTTTTTGTACATGTGCACGGTCTGCAATCGCGAAAATATTGTTTTTGTGTTAAATTAACACCATATACTTGAAAAATAATGAATGAAAAGACAATATAAAAATTTCTTTGAATTTGACCTTTAAGCCTCAAGTGGCTTTTTTGCACTCGTTGAACTTTGAGACGACCTCAAATTTTGTCTGTTAACTTAAGCTATCAAAGATGCCGCTTTTCAAGCTAAAAATGTGCATCGACTCAATGTATATACAAACTAAATAAGATCATCTCCCGATTCTTTTTTAGTACTAGGGAATTTATCTCGGGTTTAGTTTGAAAACAGGCTGACAGACCGACAACTGCAATATTATACCATTGATCATCGAGTTATCGACCGAGGGGAATAAGAGTTGAATAAGCTGTAGTTAAGACATATAAGTAGACAAACCAACAACACTGCTTCATATAAAAGGCTACCAATGTCGGAGTCCAATCAGTCTAATAAATTTTATTTCATTGGTCGACTAATCACTTGATTGACAACGCGATTTGTCATTCCTGCATTTTTAGGCGCTGAAGAAGTAAAGCACATGAAAACATTGTGAGAAAAGCTAGGATTACTTGTAACTAGCAATCACCCTTTTCTCACGTATTCTAAGACATAATAATGTTTTTAACACAAGTTGATTCATCATCTTTCAATTTTGATCTACTACCAGTCTTAAATTCTAGCGTCTAGTAATGGGTTCAGGATAATTTGATATTCCTTCTAACATTTTCTGCAAAGTTTTGTTGAAATCTGCCCAGTTGTTACTGAGGAACCGTGAAACATTCTCCATACGAACCCATTCCTTCTCAGCAAAATTTACGCAGTGTACACAGTTTAATCTGAATCGATAATTTTAAAACTTGAAGTCAGCCCTTTTTCGAATGAAGGGTGTCTAATATACAAAAGCATTTTTTGGTGTAAGAGTCAGTTTACCATATTCAGTGTAAGAGTTGTTTATTCGACGGAAATCCTGTTGCGATACTTGTGACGCAAATCCGTGGAATAACACAAGTACTATACTTTACGGGAGATACACCGTCACTTGTTTACAACCAAAACCATTTAAAATTGCGTTGTTCTTACAAATAAACTTCTAATGGTCACTTATTAAATCGTTGTCTGCGCATGTCATATTCTCCGAATTTGAAAAATGCCACCTATCGGAAGATAACGGTCATATTATCGCCGCCGGATTGTATTGTAGTGCATTTAGTCGATGTTGTGGTTGATTGGTTACGAGTTATTAAGAGAAAAATACCCTTCAAGTTGTGACGTAGGTCAAAGTGGTTTGGTTAAAGGTAATTAACGATGTTATTCTTTTTGAAACTTCAACAAACAATGGTTTCTCTCACAACATGACAAGAGAATAAAGTATGGTTTACCATTCACAATCTGTTCTGGGAAAAGAAACAGGAGGTGCTTCACCACTCCGGTATGTGATGGCTAGCTGTCAACTCCTATTCTGACCGTTTACAGTAACAATGTAAATGACGAAAAATTGGCAACACATTTTAGATTTCAAATATACTTTTGTTCTAAATGACTGAGTTCATTGGTCGACTGATTATTTGACTGACACTCGTGATTGCCCAATCGTTACTAACAAATGAAATTTTATCCCCTGTCAAAAGCTGTCGATCATAATAAGTTTTGCACCTAAGTGGGTAAATAAATATTTCCTCCAACTAGAATCGGAATCTAGCGTTATCGCCAAACTAAATCGATTACAAACACCTATTTATACAGCATTTAGAAAATGCTTTAAACTTTCATAAAAACTTTGCCCTGTTAATAAAAGCGACATGCAGTTTATCCACTCATTCCCCATTCCAACACAGTGACGATTTTTGACGCCCTTCAAGGAAACCCATTGGGAAAACATTGTGTGAAATGAATAAATTGCTTGTCACAATCAATTTCTTCATTAACACAATAGTTTCTACCAAGAAAGATGAAGAAATCTAAAATTTCATAAACTTTGAATTGTTGTCTGCAACTCCTTTCAATTTGGAGCAGTCTAAAATTCTGTCGTGTGGGAATGGGTGTACATGCACATAATACTGCAATGTGTTTAGTCACGGTTTTTACTGAAATCCAAAACTTGTGATGACTAACCGTCACCCTTTTACCTAGCAAAGCGTTAACAGACAAAATTTGAGGTCGTCCAAAGTTCAACGAGTGCAAACCGCCATTGGAGGTACTTTTTTTCGTTTATTTATCGTCGCTACCGCAGCCCATGTCCACATGAGCGACGCCCGCAGAAGACGGTTAGTTGTTACGGAGGATATTGCAAGGATACAGGACGAAACTACTGAGAGCTCCGCCTGGTTCTTTAACGTGCTCGATGGATAGCACCGTCACACGGGGCCTCGGTTTAATGTCTCATCAGAAAGACAATTAGTTTGTTAGTTGATATGGTCAGCCCAGGGCTCGACCCCGTGATCTTGAGGTTTGAAGTCAAGTGCTCTACCAACTGAGCTAATCGGGCTGCCATTGGATGCTTAACCACTAAAGCCGTTAAATGCCTACGCCATAAATGCCAGTTCTCATGTATTTAAAGAATATTGTAAACTCTGCCTGCAAGTTCATCTCCTGGATATTTTTCGCTCACTTGAGCACAGCGTGTTAAAAATGACTCTGATAGGGAGTATTCGAAAAAGTTGCAGACCACGATTTCAAATTGTTGAAAAATATAAAATATTTATCTCTCTAGGTAGAAAACACTGTAGAAAATGAAGAAACTGCTTGTAACAAGCAATTTCTTCATTTTCCACATTGTTTTCCACAACTATTTTCTTAAGAGGCGTAAAAAGGAGGGCTTGTGTTGGAATGCGTTGGAACACCTTGGTTACTTTAACCTCGTTTCTTCATCATAATAACGTTTGACAAAGAATATTACAAAACAATGCTTTGATAGCTTATAGTACTTTCAGTACTTTGATTCTGCTATGTGACGCCTTGTCCTCATCCTACCATAAGGCCATTTTGGGTAGAAAACAGTGTGCATAATGAAGAAATTGCTTGTAACAAGCAATTTCTTTATTTTCCGCATGGTTTTCCAAAGCTTCTTTTCTTAGGAGCATCTAAAAGCGTCAATGAGTGGGAATGGGTTAAAAAGGTAATAGTCTTTTTTGTGCATGCACTTATTTCCCTTGCGCGCACGCGTACATACTTAATGTTTTGGGCGCGAACGCCTATAATTTGTGGGTGCACATGAATTATTTACACGCGCATGCGATGTTTTTGTTTGGAGTAGATTGTTTACCCATTTAGAGCACCATATCAATGAGGATATTCATTTAACCTACCTAAGCAGTATGTACTGCAGTTTAGCGCCATTTGCTTTGTCCAGCAATATCTTTCGACATCTGAACAGTGACGACATCTTTTATAAGCTACCTCGTCACAGTACTGCCACGTGTCTCTATCAAATATACAAAAGACAACAAATACAGTCTAGCGTACAAGCCAGTTCTGATCCTCAAAATCAACCAGCGGTAAATTTGTAGGCTTGACAGGTTATCTGTCTGCTAATCTATTAAGTGGCTATCTATTTCACTGTGTTGAAGTCCTGGAATGCTTGACCTGGGTCCCTAGGAACTAACAGTTTAGATCTAATGATAAGCCATGCAACAATTTTTTTATCATGGCTAGTCATTGTTTTTCCAACTTTAAATGATTTGTGATATTTCTAAGCTCTTGCCTGTCAGTCCTAAATATTCAAAATAAGGTTTAACAGCGACACTATCTTTTTACTCGTATACCTGGAAGTAAGCCTTGAGTTTAGTTCATCTCTTGCATGCTCTTATTTATTACTTATAAGAAGAGAGGTTTAACTTTGTTCAAGAAAGAGGAATACGATATTTACAAATTAACAGGACCTGCCAAAATTGAAAGAAGCTGCAGATTACATTAAAAATAAGCAACAAAAAGAGAAGAAACATTTATTCAATAGGAGATGTTTCTTAAAAAAGCAATTCCTTCCCTTTTTCTCCCAGTGTATCCACTGTTGATTTATCTTTAGTGTATCAGAATGCCAGATTGTGTGGGAACGGGTTAAGTTGAAATCTAGAATATGAAAGGACCAATAGTACACATTGATGTGTAAATCACAATAAATTGTTTTTTATGTTATTCCAAACGCCCCTTTGAATAATCTTTCAGTTATGTTACAACAATGTTCACTTATTCATATGTTTCCTGTGTATCACTTTTACAAGGCTGAGACCTCAGTGCCAATGATGTTCAAGGACAATCATGTGTTTTCACTCATTAAGCTATCAATCATCACTTCAGTATGAGATATAATTATAAAACATATTAGGTATATAGGAATTTAAACTTTTAAGTAGGCCAAGGACATGTTTAATAGGTGAAAGTCTATAACCCATTGCAATTCTGTTTAGAAGATATAAGTTTTGTAAAAAGATCATTAAATAGATCAAAGGTTAAGGCCACCATATTGGATGCAAAGTGAAAACCTAGGAAAGGAATATCTGTGTTAGATATTATAATTGAACAAATTTGGTATATAAAATAAGAAGAACAAGTTGTGTTGGTCAAAGGTCAAGGAAAAGCCTATAACCTGATGAAATTATGTATTGAATACAAATTTAAATATACCTAGTACATTAAAATAAAAAGCAGCCTTATTAGCTCACTATGATAATCAGTCATTATCTATCGTTTGTCTACAATTTCTTTAAAAATCTTCTCCTTAAAAACGGACAGACAAAGCAAGCTGAAACTTTGCAGGGATGTTCCTTGGGTGAAGCTCAAAAAAGTTGTTAAAAGAATTCCGTGTTCCGTGAAAACTCTAGTTGCCATCGAATTAGAAAATTTGAAATTTTAGTAAATCTTTGATTTTTTCGAAGAAACTACAAGGCCAAGGGAAATGCATATTTTATATATAGCATTATCACATTATTCTCTACCAAGTTTTCAAAAATCATACCCCTGGGTAAAAAAAGACCCCGCTCCTGAGCTCAAAAGTTGGGAAAACACTCAATTAGAGCAAGTTCAAAAGTCTTCTTCTCCCTAACTATATGGCCTAGGGCATTATGTTTTGGTAAGTAACATAACTAGATGGTTTTGTAGTATGTTATTAAAAATCATGCCCCTGGGTGGACCAACTTGTGTGCCAATTTTCAAGTGAATGCCTTTAGTACAACCAGAGATATCACAAAATGTCAAAGTTTTCGCACATCCCCGACGACAACAACACCAAGGCTATCGCAATACCCCAGGTCTCTCCGAAAATAGCCGAGCTAAAAATCTTCCTATCAACTACGAGGCCTTAAGCATTAAATTTCCGAATGTAACTTAAAAGTTATCTACCATGTTTTTAGGGATTATACCCCTTTGGTCAAAAACAGCATTGCCTCTGGAATCCAAAGTTTGGAAAAACACTCAATTACAGCATGTTCAAATATCTGTTAAATGTATGATAGTATAATGCAATCATGTTTCATACATAGCATATCCACATGGTCCTCTACCAAGTTCACAAAGTTTATACTCCTGGGGTCAAAAATAGCCCCAACCCAGAGATTTGGGGGGGGAACGCCCAATTATAGCAAGTTCAAAAGTCTTGTCCTCCTAAATAATAAGGCCTAAGACATTCATATGTGCTATGTACAATAACTATATGATTTTTAGCTCCACTGGCCGAAAGCCAGCGAGCTAATGTCATGGCGCTGTGTCTGTCATGCGTCCTTCCGTTCATGCACGCATCCAGCCGTAAACATTCACTTTAAAAATCTTCATCTCAGAAAGTACTGAACAGATTTCAACCATATTTCACAGAAATGATCCTTTCGTCTACCCTTTATCAGATTCCTTCAAAGAATTTTGATCGGATAAAAAACATGGCTTTAATGGGCGGGGCTAATCTACATAGTGACGGAACCTTTAAAAATCTTTTTTTCAGAAAGCAGTGGATGGATTCCAAACATATTTTACAGGAATGATCCGCGGGTGACTCTTTATCAGATTCAATCGAAGAATTTTGATTGTCGGATGATAAACATGTCTTAAAGGGGGGGGGGGCTAATTTCCATATATGGTGAAAGCTTTGAAGGTCTTCTTCTCAAAAACTTGGGTTTCAACCAAATTTCACAGAAATGATTCTCAGATGACCTTTCCAAATTCTTCTCAGAGACCAGTTGATGGATCTCAACCAAATTTCACCGGAATGATCCTTTGGTGACTCTTTTTCATATCCCACCAATCAATTTTGATTAGTTGAAAACATGGCTTTTTATGGTTATGGCTTATGTCTCTATATGGAATACAGTGTTTTCTTTCTTTAATTTCATTAATATCTTTTTCAACTGACTCAGTAAATAAATTGACTTTTTTTAAAGTAATGAAAGGTTTGTAATATAAAAAGATATGATTTACAAGATTGATTAGATACACATGGTGAATACGATTCGGTTTATATTGAATTCCTAAAAACACCATTTGCTTAATCGGTACAATCAAGCGCCATAGCCCAGGTATGAGGCATAATGCATTCAATTTTGGTATATGGTGTATCCTTATGGTGCTCTAACAAAGATGCCAAAATTGTTATGTCTTTTTTTATACAAAAAGTTCTTAAATTATCAGATGCCTCGTGAGCAATTTAGGACCATCATGGTTGGTCCTCTTGTTTAAGTATATCAAAGATCAGGGTAACTATTCTTGATTCCTGATCTAATAGAGGTCAGTATGTGACCTAATCATTGAAAGAAAATTAATTTCTTTAAAGTTGGTCTTGGTCTAACACCATAATATGTTACTCAATAAAATAGACCCAATTCTTAAGAGGATCGACCCTTGTGGTGGTTAGTCATTATGTACAAGTTTGAAGTGAATCAATGGAATTGACCTGTTTGTTTTAATGAAGATATTTCAATAACATTTTCTCCCCCCCCCCCTTCTTTTCATGGATTGATGTTACAACAATTCTGTGCAATGGTAGAATCCGATGAAACACAATGATCTTATCAAGTTTTACGATGGTATTTTTATTAAAGATTGCCCTATATTGTTGACAGAATTGACCCTGTGCAAGTTAATCACAGTTGAATACTCTCCGGGCCACTTTTTTCGCATTACTTGTCTGAATTTCTAAAGGAACAATCCTTGTGAGGTGCACTCTTCTTGTGCAAATTCCCTGCAAGTTTCCAGAAAATCCCGTAAAATCTGTTGTCATTTTTGCGCTTACAGGAAAAAGAGGACAACAAGATCCTAAATTGCTCACATAAGACATCTGCAAATTAAAGTACTTTTTTGTATTAAAAATGCAACTGAAGTCAAATAGATTTAAAAATTATAAGACTTTGGGCATAGTACAAAACCATTGAGTAATGAAACATATCAAGAACGAATGCCTTAGTCTATATTTGATTGGATCTGGTAATGGATTAAGAGGATAAGGCTTTGAAATTGCGCTAATTGAGCATTTTTCTAAACTTTGAACCACTGCAGTAGGGTTAATTTTGTTTAGATTGAGAAGACTTTTGAGCGTTCTCCCAACTTTCGACCTCCATGGCGGGGCCATTTCGACCCAAATGTTATATTTTTGAGAAAATTGTGACTTAACAATTCCTCATTTTCACTGATCTTTAATGAATGCATTATTGAGATATCTGTACAAATTTCTTTAAAGAATAGCTAGATAAGTAACCTTTGTATTGGGAAATGGCTGAAAGTCTAGAATGAATTTAAGCTTTGTGGAAACAAATACTATGAATTTGGTTCTTCAGAATCTCTGTTGACCCAGGACAAATAAACAAAGCTTCTGCTAGTGCTATCAGTCATTAGATGTTATCAATCAAATACGTGCTGGGCGGTTTGATATTTTAACTGTACTCTGTTCCTGGTGGATTTAGTAGATTTTCAGAGTTACTGGGTTTGTACGTATGACTGAAATAGTGTTTATTTCGCCAGACTGATCAAACTGACTTCGATCGGGTGTAAAGAAAATCGATTTACTCTCATATCTACCGTTATATTCTACAGCAAGCAGCCATCACGAACACCAGAGAGGGTCCACTTGTCACTTCTAAATCCATTACCAGACAAAGAAATTCTTGACAAATAGACCCATTCCCACACAATCCCTCCTTTTTACACCCCTCTAGAAAAAAGCTTTGGAAAACATTGTGGAAAATGAATAAATTGCTTGTATCAAGCTATTTCTTCATTATCGTCAATGTTTCTATTAAAAAAGACAAGAAAAATTAAATTACCATCAACTTGAAATTACAGTCTGTAGTTTCTTTCAATTTGGACCAGTCTAAAATTTTGTTGTGTGGGAATGAGTTAAAGACAGTCAAAACAACGTTTAGATTGCAAAATAGGCTTTAAGTAGGTTAAAAAACATAATGACCAAGGAGTACTTCTTTGAATAATAATTCTTTTCTTTACTCCCAACGTTTTGTATAGATTTACTTCAGCGCTTCAAAATACTTGATTGTGAGGTAATGGGTTAAATAGATAAATCTACTAAATCAAACGGGAATTCAATGAAACAAATACTTGAAAAAGATACGTTACACAGCGCAGGTCAATCAAGGTTTGTATTATCAAGTGAAAGATAATTTAACCCTTACCTGTTCGATCTCTGGACTTTACGTCCTTGTGGCTTTAAAACTAAGAAAACATTGTAGAAATAAGAGTGAAATTGATTGTTACAAGCGATTTCTTATTTTTCAATAAAATTTCTTTCCTGGAAGGTTATTTTTCAAATTAAACTTTAGATTTTCGTCTGCAAAACCTTTGGATTTTGATAGGTGTCCTTTTTTTTTTTTTTGCAAAACAGGAAGGATTAACTTATATAAATTTGACCGAAAGTATCTTTAAAAGAAACAATAAGAATAAAAACCCTGGCCCGAAAGCAAAAGGAATCATCTCCGATTAGGCTGTCTGATCAGCACGCTGTATTTCTCAGAGGGTAGCTATTCAACCAAACAATCTAGCCTCATCGACATACAAAGATGGTCCGTCAAGCCAAAAGGTACATTGTGGTTACCTCGCAATACAAACATTCCAAAAAGGTAATTAGATCTAGCAGAGGTCAATTAGCGATTAGGCTAAATTTCGAAAATAAAAATGTTTTGGTTATGTATTGAGTAATGGAGGAAAGGTGTACTAGTTTTTAATTCTCGAAAGTTATAATTTTTGTTTCTTGATAAAGGTCTAGTGACCGAAAATTTTTAACATACTGACATAACATAACATATCTTTTATTACACCCAAGTATACAATTTATACAATATGGGCAAATGACAAAAATATATTTCTATTAAACAAATAATGTAATTCCGGAAGAGGGAGAGAGAGAGGGGGAGGGAGAGAGAGAGATGGGGGAGATGGGAAGAGGAAAGAGGGATAGATTTCCCGCGCTTTCAGTAGTCACGTGGCAGCTAAATTTAGGACGGCGTGCATGGACGGTGGATGGGTCGATAATCGTAGACTTATGTGGGATAGCAGCTGGAGGCTAGGAAAGGATGTAATGGTAGTACTGGTGTGAGAAATACCAGGATTCCATTGTTAGGTGCTCCAGCCGCCGCGATATAACTGAAAGATTGTTGAAAGCGGCGTAAAACCCCATTCAAACAAACAAATGGACGGTGGATTGTAAAGCATGGGTAAGTTTTATGTTTTTATTTCAGTCTAACGGTAGAAGTGTGGGAAAGAACAAATCACTATAAATTCATTGATGATTGTTATCGATCATGAATGATGTTATTTGTGATTTTTCTGTTAAAGATCAAATCTTAGAAGAAAAAAAAAGTGATAAGGGTGAAGAGATATTGATCCATTGGGTGCAAGAGCGGAAAGGAGAAAAAGCATAAAACAATACAATTTTTGTACGAAATCAAGAAAGTAAAGAGTTTTCCTATTTGACAGTTATATTGTCTTTATGCAAAAATGTAGTAACTTGCAACACAACCCGTAATCCTTACAACTATTTGCTCACGAAAACCAATGTTTACATATATTTTATTTTACCCCGTGGTGGGCCCCTGTGTAATTATGTAAATACACATTTTGAAACTTATGAATGGGTGGTACGTTTGTTTATATTTTCATCGAATTAGGACGAGGTTATAGTAAGGGTCTTTGAGCCAAAACAGAAAGGTAAATAATTTATTCACGGTTTAGTTATCGAACGCTAGTGCTAATTTTCAGAATGGGTTTTGTTGCTAGAAATAGTCTGGTTACAAATAGAAGAAATAATAATAATAAAAAAAAAAAAAAAGAAAAAAAACATTCGGTAGTTTCGCATGTCATTTTTCTTTTTTCTTTCCTTTCTTCTCCTTCCGTTTACTTTTTCACTCTTCTTCCTTTTTGAACATTTGTGGTACAGGAGAAATTGTCAATGGCTTTTTCTAAGCGATCTCATTTACTTTGACCCTTGGTTTTTAGTTGCCAATTATGAGCTTGGCACAGGTAAAATTGATTTACAAGGAGAATATATATGCAAGCGTGACGAGAACATTGCAACTACAGCCAAAGTAAGGCTTCTGTTACAGCATTTTGGCTACTATACAGAAGATCACCCTGATAATCGTGAAATGTTCCTGTTTAACACTTTTCCTGCTTTATAAAAGTATTTGTAAAATTTCACTATAGTCAAGGCGCTTACAGCACCGGATGCTATAAATGTAAATAGACATGTACAAGGATGGTGCGTCTATATTTGCAAGATGATTTATTCTAGCTGCTGCACTAAAAGACCACTTTATTAATATATGAAAAGTGCTCATGTTACATGCCGTCACTAAATTTTCTAAATAATTTATAGAGAATACAATGTAAAACACACACAAAGAAAAGAGAAAAATAAACAAATAAATAAGGATTCATTCATAGTGTCATTTTACCTAATACATGGTGAGAACATTTCAGTAAACTATTTATAAATTGACAAGTCAGTGCATAACAGATGTAACTGCCTATGTATTCATTAGCAGTTACACCAATTTTGCACTATTGTCCTCCACTCTAAATAGCTATAATGCTTTCTTATTCTTGCATCTTTTAGGAAAACAATTTTGGAAGAGGAGAAATTGACATGATAAAATTTTACACAACACAAATTGAGCCTTATCTACTAATTTAAGAATTAGGGATATAGATCAGGAGGTAGTCGGGGTGTGATTTAGGGTGACTGATTATTAAATTTTTTCATTATTATTTTTAAATAGTTGCTAAGTTCTTTGAGGTCTCTTGGTTGACTGTTGTGGAAAAAGGATTTAATGTTATTTTCATATTGTTGCAGGTTTGGGATATAATGCCTTCGTTCATTGTGAAAAAAGGGGCAGTGAAATAAATAATGGATTTCTGAGTCAATCTCATTGGAAGTGCAGAGGGAGCATAATCTATTTTCTAGAAGTGTTCCATCATAACGCCCAGTTTCTATAGGCAAGCGGTGATTGGCAGTCCTGAATTTTAACAAAGGCAAGTATTCTTTTCTATTCAATTTTATTAGATACTCTTCAAAACAGTGGTTTTCTTTGAAATTCAGGTAAATTCTTCCTATATTTGAGGAAATTAATTGTTCATGCCAGTTTTGTTTGAATTGGTCGATAAGGGTCTGTTTTATTGATTTATGTAGATTTTCTTGGAATATTGTAAATTGATTTTCCCAAAGATCTGGTCTACCTGTTGTTGTAAGTATTTCTTTAATTTTATTTGGCCACTTGTAAGTATGTTGGGTGTTTGATAACATATATCTGTATAGATTGTAAGATATTTTATCTGTTTTGCCTACTAGTAGTCTGTTCCAAAACGAAATCATTCGAGACATGATTGTTATTCTAACAGGGTAGCGTCCTAGCTCACCATATAAAAAGGAGGACGGAGTTGATTTCCTGCATCCAGTTATTCTTTTCAAGAATCTTAAGTGTATTTTTTCTAATATTTCAGTATTTTCGAAACCAAAAACTTCTGAGCCGTATGTTAATATTGGTAATACAGTGTGGTCGAATAGCTTAAGTACGAGGTCGATGGGGAGGTCGGAGTTGTTGACCTTAGTGAACAGAAATTGGAGGGCCTTATTTGCTTGTTCAGAGATGTGCTTTCTTGCTCTCAAGAAAGAACCATTGCTGGAAAAGGTAATACCTAGATAATGATAATGATCTTGTATTTCTAGTGGTTGGTTACCAAGTGTAAAGGAGAAATTTGTAAGCGTTCTGGCACCAAAGACCATAACTTTGGTTTTATTAATGTTAACCTGTAGGTGCCACCTTTTGCAGTATTCAGAAAAGATATTTAGGCAATTTTGAAAGTCTGTCGCATTATCAGATAGTATAACAGTGTCGTCTGCATAGACAAAATTAGTAGTTTAAGCCATAGAGTTATATCTGTACTTTCGTTTAACTCTACACCGAGGGCACCATTTGACTCTAAATATGACTGCAAATCATTTAGGTAAAGGGAGAATAAAATAGGGGAGAGATTTTCCCCTTGACGTACCCCTATTTCTGATATGAAACTTTGGGAAAAGGATCCATTTAGTTGAATACGAGATTTTATGTTTTTGTACATGTTAATAATTACTTTTAAGAAGTTCCCGTTTATATTGTTGAGAATAAGTTTTTGCCAGAGGCCGGCTCTCCAAACCCGATCAAAGGCTTGTGAAAAGTCAATAAATGCTGTAAATAGTTTTTTCTTCCTTTTTTTGAGTATTTCAAAGAGCGAGTGAAGGGTAAAAATATGGTCACAGCAAGAATAGCTTTTCCTGAATCCGGCTTGATTTTCCTTCAATATTTTATTTTCTTCTAAATATATATTTAACCTATTGTTTAATACTGCAGTGAATAATTTTCCTAAAGAACTAAGTATTGTGATTGGCCTGTAATTATTTGTGCTTTTTGGGTCACCCTTGTTTTTGAAAATAGGTATAATTGAACCTTCTAGCCAAGACTCTGGTATTATACCGGTGTTAAGAATAATGTTAAAAAGTTTACAATATAGTGGTAAAAAGAAATTTTTCGTTGATTTAATATATTCATTCAAAATTTTGTCAAATGGACTAGGGGCTTTTGAGTTCTTAAGTTTGTTTATGCATTTAAGAATTTCTGATTCAGTAATTTGTGAATTCAGGGATTCATTCAAATTGGGGAAATTGTCATAGTCATGTTCAAATCTGTTATCATCAATGCTATTCTTATTTATATCTTCATAATGACTATAGAACTGGTCAATAGTTGGGTGATCAGAGCTTTTTTTCTTTGGTTTTAGATTTTTTAGAAATTTCCAATATTTTTTAGGGTATTTATCATTCATGTCTCTTAACCGTGTACTCTGTTTTTGTTTTTCTACATTTTTATAGTGGTGTATTGTGCGCTTATAATCTTTGCTAGCTTGTCTCAGTTTTAATTTATTTTGGAGGTTTTTATCTCTAGAATATCTATATTTAGCTGTATGATACTTTTTTCTAGCTTGATGACAGTGTGGACCAAACCAAGACTTGTTATTTGGGAAGGAAATGAATCGACCATGACCTGTATCATTGTTGGGTAAGAAGGCGTTAGCTGCCTGTTCAAAAATTGACTGGATTTGAGAAGTTATGTGTTCAATTGTTTGCTGTGATTGTGGGTAAGTATTTAGTTGACACAGAAGGCTTTGAATTTCTTTTTGGTCAATGTTTTTTACAAATTCTGTTTCAAGAGTAGGAATCCATTTTGGCCTATTTCCTAAGGTTGGAGTATCCTTATTTGATTCTGAACACATTATTTTGATGTCCCAAACAAGGGCATTGTGACCATCAGATAGGAGTGGATCGGTTTCCAAAATTTCAAAGTTACTGAGAAAATTAAAACAATTTGCCGAAGCAATGACATAATCTATAATTGATTTTTCTCTAAAAGTAAATTCTCCTACTTCTTTATCATGAAACATTCTGCCATTTAAAAATAGAAGGCTATTGTTTTTGCAAATATCTAGAAGTTTGAACCCATTTGTATTTGTATGTTTGTCTTTTGCTACTCTTTCCAGGTTAATGGATAGGCTTTCCAGGATTCTGTATTTATGGAGCTCTAGCTGGACATCGGGGTCAATTTCTAGGGCCTCATTTAAATGACTGTCTGAGATGACAAAATCTCTCATAGAACCAACCCGACAATTGGTGTCTCCTGCCAGGTAAACATAACTATATTCAGAATTTTTTTGAAGAATTTCATCTTCTAACATTGAAAAATGCTCATCATTGAAAAAACGAGAATTTTCTGGGGGAATATATAAGGAACCAAGTAATAAATCTTGGTCTAGTTTGACCAATTCTTTGTCAAGTGATAGCCAAAGCACATATTCTGAAGAGTTAGATATGGGATTTACGTATTTGGCAAGGTCTTCTTTCACGTACACCCCAATTCCTCCTGATTTTCTTTTATAAGCTTGAGCTCTGCATTTTGAAAAGAATATGTAGTTATCAATATCAACAATATCTGAATTGTCCAAATGGGTTTCACTTACACATAGAATATCAAAATTGTTTACAAATTCAATGAACTCTGGATATAATAGACGCTTTTTTAGACCGTTCACGTTGAGAGAACCAAACTTCAATGTATTTAATGTTTTATTTTCCACAGAATCTATCCCTGCGTGTTCCTAGCTGATTGGGCCAGCAATGACATTCGAATGTTGCAAGTTCCCTGAGGCGGAAGTAGAGTCTATTGGTTGTTGGCTACTCGGAGGTGGATCAGACCAGGGCCGTTGGAATGGACTATTTCCTGTTGGGAATGAGGGCCTGGGTGGACGTCGAGCACGTGGCGCATCACTACGGCCCCGATTTGGATGGGGCGATTGAGACTCAGTGCGTCTTGACCTATGCTGTTGGGCTGGTACAGCATTCTTGCTAAGCGTGGAAAAGCGGGGATTGTTTACATTTTGAGTGTTTATGTAACTACTAGACGGAATATTTACCTTCGATGTATTGTGTTTTGATAATCCTTGTGTAGTAGGATCGGAATGTGACCCACTATTTGACGGTAGCCTGTCTGACTGCATGACGTAGTTCCAGTCGGGGAATTCGTCAATTACTGTTTTACCGTTGCACACGAGTCGAGCTGGGTAAACGATACCTGTTTTACTACTGGTGTACATGTCTCTCAAACGCTTATATTCGGGCCACAATCTCTTTCTAGCACTAGTGATTTCTTTAGGGTAGTCCCTATTTATGCTATATTTGGATCCTTTTAGTTTATTGGCTCTAGACAACACGTATTCCGTATCTCTGTAGTCAAGAAAATACACAATAACGGGCCTTATAGAGTCACGTTTAAACTTTCCAAGCCGATGTGCACGCGGGATTTGAAGACTCGTTGGTATTTCTAGATGGTCATTGAGAAAGTTATCAATGAGTACAGTGCAATTCTCGTCTTTAGACTCGGGGATACCATTGAAAATCAAATTATTTCTCCGAGATCTGGCCTCTAAATCAATAGATTTGTACTCGAGTAGTTTTAATCGTCGATCATACTCGGATAGGGTATTTTCAATATTGACAACTTTATCATGTAATATGAGACTGTCATCTACCTTTTGTCCGATGGATTTCATTTCCCTGAACATCACCAGCATTTTATCGTCTGTGTTCATTTCACTGTATTCCTTTTCCGTGATGTTTTGTGAAGTGTCCTCATCAGTGTTTAAACGTTTTCTTTTATTTAAAATCCCTTGTTCATACACAACACTATTTTGGTGTCTGTCCGATGGAGTAAGCAATACACTTCCATGATTTTCTTTGTTTGTTTGATTCCCGCCAATTACGAGCTCCGGGTTATTTTCTAAATTAACGGTTTCTGACACATAATCACCCATAGTAGCATGTTGTTTTGTTAAATCCATCGTTTTGTTTTATTCCGTATGTTTTGTGTGTAAATATTGATCATTAAACGGGGTTAATTAACTGATTTTTCTTAGATTTCTCTCTCTCTGCTAAAAATTGCGGCCATGTTTCTCGACCGGAAGTTATTTTAATTTGAGACAGAGTGTTCTTGTAAATATAATATATTAAAACTTTTCTGATTAAAGTCTACACCGCCTGCTTTGTCTACCCAAGCCAGTGTTGTTTATAACACGAATGATCAAACGAAACAATGATCGATAGCTAGTACTTCAAGTGTTTTCGGCCCTTTGATTTGAATGCATTTCAGAAAAGGATTTTTGCAGCATGACAGGGTTTATTTCTCACGTGAACTCACCTGTTACAAACGGTGGTTCCCAGACACATGAATGGCAATCTTTTGGGTAGCGAATGGTCTGTACTGTCCGACAGACAAACGAACACACTGTCCAAAAGCACAAAATGTACAAATAAACCTGCAAATACGAATAAAACATGCGAGAGAATCAATGTAATGTACTATATGTTATGACTTACAAAGTTTCATCCAGGATCGTGACAAAAAGGTCCATTTTGGAAAAGTGCGAGCCTAAAAAAGACGAACCCAAATAGGGAAATTATTAGATTACTTAACCCTTTCCTGTTCAATACCTGGTCTTCACGTCCCTTTCTTTTCATGCTTGAGAAAACCTCGCGGATAAAGGAGACGTTTCTCGTAACAGGTAATTCATTCTTAGACCACATTTTTCTACATTACTAAATGATTATTTTTCAAATCAAATCGACTTTGAATAGTAATCTGCAAAGAGGTTCTTAACCCTTTCCTGTACAATCACTGGTTTTAACGTCCTTGTGATTTTATACTTGAGAAAACATTGTGGGAAAAGAAGAAATTGCTTATAAAAAGCAATTTCTTCTTTTTCCACAATATTTTCTACACTACTGAATCGTTATTTTTCAAATTAAATCCTTTTTGATTTTTCTGCAAAACCTTTGAATTTGGACAGGTCTACAAAATTTTGAAACAGGAAAGGGTTAATCACCTGTATCGCCCATTATTTACTATTACATGTACTGTAAGTAGTTCATTTGAAGTATACTAAACAATAATTCATACCATATTGGGTAAATAAAAGTGTAAGTAATTTCAAAAAAAAAAAAAATAATAATAATAAAAAAAAATCAAAATTGATGTTCACCGACCATGTTCAGTCTAGTCAAGTCAGATCAAGCAAAATTGCACCAGTTATGCAGAGCCTTTAGATATTGCAAATGATACCTTACACTTAAGAAAACGCCATCTCTGTGTTTCAGAACTATATTTTATAAGCCTCCTTTTTCTCATCATGGCTATTTCCTTGTCAAAATAACACATGAATTGTAAACATTTACTATATCTTATTTCAAATAAAACAAAACAACAAACAAAAACAAACACACAACAACAAACAAAAACAGAAAACAACAACAATATCACACGTTAAGCATGTAACACCAATGCATCAATTCCACTAATATATCCAACATTTCATACTATTTTGTGATATCGAAAATGCTTTAAAGACATTATCTATTGCCTTATGTAACGTCGATTATTTTGCCTACGGAAAATCTGATTTTAACTTAGTGAAGAAACACATTACAATAATTTGATTTTCAGTTTCGTCTATCAAAAATGCCCACTCTGATTGGTCGAAAAAAAAATTATTTATAACTCCATGAATAAAATTTTGATCACACAACTATTTTGTATGCGTCCGCACAAAATAGTTCCATATAAAAAATTGTAAAGATATTGCTTTTTTCGCTCGATACTATCAAATTATAAGAAATGAAGAGAATATTTTTTTTGTTTTCATCGAGGTATGAACCGAAGAAACTAATCACACAATGTATGAATCCGCTTCGCGTATTCATACAGTGTGTGATTAGTTTCTTCGGTTCAAACCTCCATGGAAACAAGTAAATTTTCTCTTCATCTCTTAAAATGTGTTTTGAACAAAATCTGCAGCGTAACAATGAAATGTGATATTATAAGTGAAAAAGCCAGGTAATACCACTCATGTAAAAAATGATGTTATTTTGTAAAATGTATGACCGGTATTATGTAACCAGAAAATTATGAAACAAATAAATAAATAAAATGGTCGGTTGGCGGCCTACACGTCGTAACTAAATCTTGAATAAGATATAGTTACGTTGTTTAAGTCGCCAAATCAACAAAACTGCCTCACATACATGTCGGCCAATTTTGGAGTTCAAATTTCACTTCCGGTCTACATGAATGATTTGATTGGTCAATCTATTCTTTGATTGAAAGCAGCGAGCGATGATTGTCTTTTTTAGAATACATTTTTGTCGGATTGAGCAGGGAGTGGGGCTACGTCCCAATCACAAACTTAAGAAATAAAGATATGCGATGTGTCTTTATACGATTGTTTTTTTTAAGGACAAATGATTCCAAAATATAAAGCGTTTCGATGCATTCCGCTATTAAACCTTTACTGAATTACCCAATCTTTAGACCTGTCGAAAATTCAAAAGTTTTCCAGACGGAAATTTCAAAGTGGATTTAACCAAACAAACAAATCAACAAACAAACAAACAAAAATAACAACAACATTCAGTTGGATAGAAAATTTTGAAAAAAAAAAAAAAAAAAAAAATGAAGAAATTGCTTGTCAAAAGCAATTTCTTCTTTTTTTTCTACAATGTTTTCCCAAGTATAAAACATATGCACGTAAAAAACAGGGATCGAATAGGAAAGGGTTAACGGGGTTTTCTTCAATTGATTCATTACTTGAATGGTTTGAAGAATTAAAAGTACGAACCGCTAGTGAAATAAAGTTTTTATTTTATTGTTTGTTATATGAGGGCAGAGGTGAGAACTAATTGGTCAAATATATATAAATGCTTTTATACAATATGATATTCCCTTTGTGGGGACCGCCGTCATAGCGCAGTCGGTAGCGCGCCAGACTCCTAATCTTCAATCATAGGTGTCATGGGTTCGATCCCCGGCGGCGGCAAATATTCTTTCCGACAATTGTCTCTCACCAATGGGTTGATAATCGTAAACCTAAGTGGGATAGCAGCTGGAGGCTAGGAAAGGATGTAGTGGTAGTACTGGTGTGAGAAATACCAGGAATCCATTGTTAGGTGCTCCAGCCGCCGCGATATGACTGAAATACTGTTAAAAGCGGCGTTAAACCCCATTCAATCAATCAATCAATCAATTCCCTTTGTGGAAATGGTAGCGATGAATGGTTATTCTACACCTAAGTTACTTTATTTTGGCCAACAACGCGCTTAAAAACAACGTAAATTCATTATACAATTCCTACGTTACTGGGGTATTGCATGTAATTGTCCCAAAATCACGATGTCAATCAAGGAATCGACCGACCAATCAAATAACTCATTCAGCCCGGAACTGAGCTTTCAACTCCCACATTGGCGATTGGTCAATTATGTCATTGGGTAAGACCGCTTCGGTGGGGAGGAGTTATGTATTTGTAGCAGCCATAAACCTCCGATTAAGTATAATTTTGTAATTGTTCAGGGAAATCTGGCTGCCGGACAATACATTGGTCAGATTCTGCAGCCCGTTGTCGCTACCCAAGTTCAGAAAACACTAAGGTTGAATCTCCCAGTCCCATACTACGAACGCATTACCAGTTTTTCTTTTTAAGAACAGTTAGATTATGTTTTGCAATAGCCAGCAATTTCTCCTGATTATAACCACATTGAACACGCTTCTATTTCAAAGGGCGTTATTTTTGCAAAATTTATGGCCAGTAACATGCAGGATCAAAGTTGAATACTTGGTTTGCGACCTAAACGTTGTAACTCAGCTTAAATATGCTGTACTTAGAAGGTTAGAAAAAATGTCGACCAATGTCGGAGTGAATGATTTCATTGATCGACAGTTTCTTTGATTGACAGCCATGATTGGTCAGTTGTCTCCGCAAAGAGTGGGACAGATTCTTAAATATCTGCTTAAAGAACTGGTGTGGTTTGATGAGAAGGCGGATTGCTTCCGTGATTGCAAAGTAGCGCTGGTCACACAAGATACCGACGTTTTAATGCATTTCATGCGACCTTTTCAAAATCAATAACCATCTCGTCACGTGTAAAAAATCGAAATCCGATAATTTTGTCTCCTATGAACGAAGAAAAGGAATATCCTGTAATGAGTTTTGATTAATAACGTTTCTTTTCACGCCAGTATGAGTTGTCGGAGCCATACATAGAAAACCGAATCGTATTTTTCGGTTCATACCTCCATGAAAACAAAAAATGTTCTCCTCTTAAATATAACCGTCAGTAGGTTTTAAAATAAGAGTCAGACAAGAGCAAACAGATGGTCGGCAACCTAAACGTCATAACTATAGCTTGAATAAGCTGCAGCTACGTCGTTCAAACCGCCAAACCAATAATATAAATGTAGGAGATCAGCATCAACTTCCGGTCGAAATGAACGATTTTTTTGGTCAGCCAATTGACCAATCGCGGCTGTTAATCAAGGAATATGTTGACCAATCAGACTATTTATTCAGCCCGGGATTGAGATTTAAACTCCGGCATTGGCCGCCATTTGTTATAAACATTTTTGTTGTTTGGCGATTTGAACATCCTTACTACAGCTTATTAAAGCTGTATTTATGACATTTAGGTCACCAACCAACAAAACTACTTTCTGTTACATGCTTCAGAAAACCAGAGTTTGTTTTTTTTCAAAATAACGCCGTTTAGAATTAAACCGGGACGTCGTCGGAGTGAATTGTCATGACCACAGGAATCAGTGGGCTGGGCTAGTGATTGGTTATTTTCTTGCTTGACAACGGTGATTCACATTGTTTTTTTTTTTTTTTGTTGTTGTTGTTGTTTTCTTGGAGCTACTTGGTCCGTGGAAGCAGGTTCGGGCGCTAGGGCCTTTGACTACCATTTATTAAGAACATCGACTGAATTACAGTCCATCCTATCTATCATTTAAGAGCGAAAATTATACCATGGCTTAAGCACTATTTGAGCTGTAGTTGCGACACTTTAGTTTCTGCTTTACCTTCAAAAACTGATGCAATCATACTTCATTTACTCTTCATTATCCACAAGTTACCAACTTTGGTTCCCGCATTTAAAATTATGGTGATTATCGGAATCCCAGGGCTTTTGTGGTAAACCAAAATTTCATGTATACATGAGCGATCAACGTGCTACACATGGCATATATAATCTACGGTAAATTTGTTTGTTTGAACGGGGTTTAACGCCGCTTTTAACTTTTTTTCAGTCATATCGCGGAGGCTGGAGCACCTTACAATTGTTTCCTGGTATATCTCTCACCGGTACCACCATAACATCCTTTCTTAAGCTGCTATCCCTATTAGGTTAACGATTAAACTATGATAGAAAATTTCCGCCAAGAGACGCTTTACCGCAATTTCATCATAATTTTGAGAGTTATCACGCTGAATGACATTTTCTTTTTCATTTCGAATGTAAAGAAAATTCGTTGTAAACAATTCCTATTACCTTTATCTGTAATTATCACAAATGACCAATCGTGAATGTCAATCAAGGAATATATCGACCAATCAAATCATTCATTCAGCCCGGAACTGAGATTTGATCTCCGCCATTTGCCGCTATTTGCGTGAAATAGTTTTATTGGTTTAGCAACTTAATCGTCGTCACCACAGCTTATATAAGCTGTAGTTACGACGTTTAGCTCGCCAACAAACCATTCTATTTTTTATTACATGCTACTTGCCATAAACTTTGCAAAATAATGCCGTTCAAAATCGAAGCGAGACTTCCTGTTAGAGGCAGTGGACGTGGCCAAAGGAGTAAATAGTTAGGGCCAGCGATTGGTCAATTTTAGGGCATCTGTATTTTTTTACCGCAGAGTTACAATTTCAACAAATTCAGTAGAGAATTTTGTTATTGTAGTGTATACATAGGGAATATTACCACAGTGTCTTTTTCGATGCGTTGTTATCGTGTTCGAGAATCGTGTGTAGGTATTTTCTATTGGATGAGACCGAAGGTCTCATCCAATAAAAATACCTACACACGATTCGAGAACACGATAACAACAAATAGAAAACACACTGTTGTAATATTCCTTTTATTATATACCTTTTAGGACATGACATTAAGAAAATTCTCTTAAATGGCTAAGAAATAACCAACTTTCCAAAAATCCCGGAACGTCAATACACAAAAAAGAAGTCAGTGTTTAAAGGTACTCGACGAATACGGTTTTTTGCTACACGCCGAATATTGATTTTTTTCTGTCGAGTTGTATTTGACAGCCAGGTTTTACTCCATATCTTTTATAGGTATATAATAAATACGCTATATCGACTTCATTATTTGTTATTGTTAATTTACCAATTAGTGCAATGGTTAAAACATTCAACAGGGTAAAATTAACCCTTTCCCGTTTTTCAAAATTCTAGACCAGTCCAATTTGAAAGAAGTTACAGACAACTATCAAAAGAGAGTGAAATTTGAAAAGTAACGAACCTACTGGTTAAAAAATATTGTGGGAAAAGAAGAAATTGTGACAAGCAATTTCTTCTTTTCTCACAATGTTTTCTCACAAATCTTATAACTCCACAGGGTCGTGAAAACAAAGGATTGTACAGGAAAGGGTAAATATAAAATGAATTAAATGTAAAAACCTTTAAAATCTCAATATCGGCGACTTTACTGTTATAAACAGTAAGCGTCTACAGGCTACTTGTGTACCTATTATGTACAATACTTGCACTTCTCAACCTGCATTATGTGAGCGTAGGCGCAAGTCATTCATCGCAAGGTGACACGCTATCGAAGTTGGATTATACTCAACCGAAGATATAACGGCCCTTGTTTACAAATAAACACCTTCAAAATCTCAACATTGACAAAAGTGTTGTTCTAACGAATTAGCCGCTAACGGACTGCATTAACCCTTACCTGTACAAACACGGGATTTTACGGTGCTGTGATTTTATATTTGAGAAAACATTGTGAAAAAAGAAGAAATTGCTTGTAACAAGCAATTTCTTCTTTTTCCACAATATTTTCTACCACATAGAATGATCTCATTTCAAATTGCATCCGATTTTCATTGTCGTCTGCATCCTCTTTCAATTGGGACCAGTCTAAAATTTCAAAAAAACAGGAAAGGGTTAACTACGTGTTCTCGGTTTATAAGCTATCTACTTTAGCCTTTTAAACCATTCCCACACAATGACGCTTTTTGACGCCCCTGAAGAAAAACAATTAGGAAAACATTGTAACAAGCAATTTCTTCATTATCCACAAAGTTTTCTATCGTGAGTGTTGAAAGGATCAAAATTTACATAAACTTGAATTTTTTTGTCTGCAACCCTTTTCATTTTAGACAAGTCTAGAACTTTTCTATCTGGTTATAGGTTAACCCACAAAATGTTAGCGTAGACACAAACCGGTCTTTATTAGAACACATCATCGCCGTCAGATTAACCCATTTCCACACAGTAACGCCTTTAGACGCACTAAAGGGAAAAAACGTTTTAGAAAACACTGTTGAAAATGAAGAAATTGCTTGTGACAAGCAATTTCTTCATTATCCACGTTGTTTTCTATCCAGACAGTTGCAAAATCATAAAATTTCATAAATTTTACATATGTCGTCTGCATCTTCTTTCAATTTGGGCAAGTCTAAAATTTATCCGTCTGGTAATGGGTTAAAGTCATAGTTTAAATTAACTAGACACGTAAATAGAGTCTATAATATAGTATAAAAATAGTCCCTGTGGATAAAATCATGCGCATAAAAAGTATAAAATAGAACGGGCAAAAAAAAAATAATAATAATAATAATAAAAGATGAGGATGCTGATTTACGTCTATAACAGAATTCTCCCTTGGTCACAGAGTATCGACAAATGATGATGCTTGCCTTTAGAAACAAAATTCATAGGAACAAGAGTTGTCCGCAGATAACATAGCTCGCCCTTCGAACGATTTTTTAAACATGGTTAAAGGTTAAGGTCATAGAGTTAAGGTCATTCCGTAATGAATGTATGTGTGAAAGATCAGCACAGTAGGACGAAAAATGACCTAGATATATAAAGTTAAAGTTTGGGGTTTTAAAGTGTTTATAAAGGGTAAAGGGTCATGGTAACATGGTAAAGTTCATTGTCTCAAACGAAAGCCTGTCTCCTCACTCTCCTGAAGAATGCACCGCAGGAAAAAAATTACCATAATTGAAAAAAGTTAAAGTTTTTGGTTTAAGTTTTCTTTTTAAAACAGGTTGAAGTTCAACGCTCCCACCGTCGTAGCACAGTTGGTAGCGCACCAGACTACAAATAATCAATCATTGGGTGTCATGGGTTCGATCGCAAGCGGCGACACATACCCTTTCCGACATTTGTCTCTCACCAATGGGTAGATAATCGAAAACCTAAGTGGGATAGCAGCTTGACGCTAGGAAAGGGTGTAGAGGTAGTGCTGGTGCGAGATATACCAGAAATCCATTGTTAGGTACTACAACCGCCGCGATATGACTGAAAATATTTTTAAAAGCGGCGTTAAACCCCACACAATCAATCAACCAATCAAGGTTAAAACTACAAGGTCATCTCCTGATAAGTGCATGTGAAAAAAATATGAGAAGCCAAGGATGAAAACGACAAAGGTAGGATTTGATAAAAGTTTTCATAACGGGTTAAAGGTCAAGGTCACAAGGTCCTAGGACAAGGCCTTTGTCTCAAATGAGGGTTAATATCCCGATGAATGCATGTTTGAAATAATTGCCGGAAAGCACTTGTCATAGAAGAGATATAAAAACCTAATGCAGACGCCGACACCGACTTCCAAGGTATGACAATAGCTATTCACAGACTAAAGAGTATCATATCGATTAACTCTTCTTTTTCTATCCTTGATTGGTAATAAACTTGAATTTGTTAGGTAAAACCACAAACAAGTTTTATTTCTATTATGTGAAATCACATATCGTCAATGGACGATCATTTTGTCGTAAATACAGCTTTGATCGCCCAGTGATATATCCCTTTTCAAGAGGACAATCGAAATTCAAAGAAGTTAATGGTGACATTACTGAATCTTAAAATCCATTTTATTATGGAATGGAAAACATTGTGGAAAATGAAGATATTGATTGTAGCTCGCAATTTCTTCATTTTTCTAAATGTTTTCCAAAAATCTTATCAAGGTTGGCGTAAAATAAATGATTACACATTTGTTCAAACAAATAAGTCAATAAATCTTATCTAATTTTTATATTTACCCCAACTCTTCAACATCGTTATGGCTGATTTGTACTCGATTATGTAATCCAGTAACTGCATATTGTAAACACAATTACCACGAAAAATATCTTCACTCGTGCACAAAATGGATTTCAAAATATACTTACTCATGCAGGTTTCCTGACAATTCGTAATAATCCAAAATAGATTTCATTGCGCAGTCTTTCCCACTTCTTACGTCCGAAATTTTATTGACGTACATAGACATTCTTTGTTAAAAGTCTTCTGCTGACAGAAACAGACATAAGCGTTATTGGGGCAAATTGTAAAATGGGACAAAGGAAATTAATTTTTACTATTTAGGAAAACGAAAGTAGGATTTCGGAAAAACCGTAATTGTCTCCCGGCTCACCGCTAACTGGGACCCCGCTGTCTGAGAGTGTGACGGGTCCCAGTCTAGGCATATTACAGTGTACTGTGTGTGGACGGACTGTAGTTAGGCTCAAAAGGCTGTAAAAGCAACATTTATTCGTGACCTGTCTGTAGTTTTTGCATAACACGCGGGGTCCGTATGCTAAAAAGAGTCGCTTTTTTCGGAGATCGTCGATTACACATAGAATTCACTATTTGAACAGTGTGTGTACCTACAAAATCGCCACTTCCAAGAAACCTTCTGTCGCTGAAATCATTCATGTAGACTGGAAGTGAACTACGATATTGGTGGGCATTTGTGTTGGTTCGTCGTAATACAGCTTTTTCAAATACAGCTTATTCAATTTGTTGTTTATTCAAACTCAGTGTAGTTAAACAGCTTACTCTAGCTATAGTCACGAGGTTTAGGTCCCAAACCAATCACTTTCCTTTAGTTGTTATATGTTATTGGCAATTAACCTTAGAACTAGCGTATCGAAGTTGAACTTCTTGTTGGATAGTGAAGGTGACCAGTGGTCCGTCATTTTTTTGTCGGATAAGGGTTTCATGCAGAAAGTTTAACAAATCGCTAGCCTGACCCACTGAGCAACGACGGCGAGTGATAATTCGATAAAACGGCGTTATTATCAAGTTGCACTGATTGGCTAGTGGTTTACGGCGTATCGATAGCTGTGGTCATTTAGCGCGCACATCAAAAACATACAGACGGCGAGTTCCAATTCGATATAAACCCATTCCCCCATCACAGTGACGCTTTTAGACGCCCCAAAAGAAAAGCAAATTTGTATAACACAATGTAATATGAGGAAATTGCTTGTAAAAAGCAATTTCTTCATTTTATACAATGGTTTCTGTCCAGAAAGTTTAAAAATCTAAAACTTCATTAAATTTGAAATGTCTTCAGTAACTCCTTTGGATTTGGACCAGTCTAAATTAGCCGTCTGGTAATGTGTTAACGGCGTTATCATCAAGTTGCACTGATTGGCTGGTGTTTTTCGGCGTATCGACAGCTGTGGCCATTTAGCGTGCACACCAAAAAACACACAGAACAATTCAAAGGCATTCATAAGGCAATGTATGATAGATGAGGAAGATAAACGAAGACCCTTTAGTAGCCTCTTACGACATGCCAGTTGTCACGTTTGTCCCACCAGATGAAATGACTGATGTAGGCCTGCAATGGTTTATCCTTGAACCCCGTTTGACCACACGAGGTCTTGCATGATTGTGTTTTCATACTAAAGTTTATTTACGTCGAGATGAAGAATATAGGCAATGGAATAATCAAAGTACTGTAAGCTAGCTAAGCATGGTTGAATTTAGAATATCTTTCCAATGTTGGCTAGAATAAATTGTGGAGATTGAAGAATTTGCTTGTTACATGTAATTTCTTTATTGTCCACAATGTTTTCCGACGCTTTTTCTTGAGATGCTTAGAAAGCGGAAGTGAGTGGGAATGAGTTTTATAGCATGCTTTTGACAGAGTTTTCTATAATTTGAATAGACTTTGCAATATTCCTGAAATACATGAGAACTACTTTTCAAGGCGTAGGCATTTAACGGATATAGAGGTTAAGCCTCCAGTGGCAGTTTGAACCTTGAGACGACCTCAGATTTTGTCTGTTAACTTAAGCTATCAAAGCTTACGCTTTGCTAGCTAAAAACACTAACCTAGAGTTACAAGAAACACAGTAGTTAGTCACTACTACGACAGGCCAAAGAGAACGACAGAGTTACTATTCTGGAAAAATGACTGTCGGTAGAATTTATTGCGTACTTGCAAAAATTGACCAATCGCAGCTGTCAATTAAATAATCATTCCACCAATGAAATCATTCATTTAGAGTAGCAGTAAGCTTTAAACTCCGCCATATGCCGCCATCTTTGTTAAAGTTTTTTGTTGGTTTGACGACTCTACTGTTGCAACTACAACTTATTCAAGCTGTAATTACGACGTTTTAAGTCGCAAACAAACTATTCTAGTTTTTTGATACATGCTACTGGCCAAAATATTAGAAAAAAAGCGCCGTTAAATATCGGAGCGCGACTTCAAATTGCGTGGCCAACGGACAAAGTGGGCGGGCCAGCGACTGACTAACTGTCACATTTTTGTACAATATGCGGTCAAGGACATAAAACGAATAGCAAATCGTTGGTTAGTTTTTTAAACGTCTTAACTTGAGCTTGAGTTGTGTTTAAGACGTTAAGTCGCCAACAAGAGTGCCTAACATAAATGTCGGAGGATAAAGTTCACCTCTGCTCTAAATGAATTAATTGACTGGTCAATCGATTGTCAAACGATTTTTTTCCCTCGAGGATAACACGATAAAGGGTCGAAAGACTCTTATTTCCATCGTGGTCCTTATTAAGCACACATAAAGAGAGACAATGGATTCTAACCAATGCTACCCACTTTTATAGCTGGGTGGACTGGGGCTCTGTCTGTAAATTGGCCTGCCCAAATACACTACCCGCCTCCGATGGGGCAAGATTACGAGTTGAGTTTTTTTTAGAAACGAAGAAATTGAATTGCTTCAAGCAATTTCTTCATTTAACAAAATTTTTTCTACCAAGAAAGATGAAAAAATCTAAAATTTCATGAATTTTAAACAGTCGTCTGCAACTGTTTTTGAATTTGGGCCAGTCTAAAATTGTGTCGTCTGGTAATAGGTTAAGGAGCCAGTATTTGCATAGATCAGACAACCCTAGTAGTCTGATCTCCGTGTACATCACTGTCTTTTCTATCAGTTTGTGTTTGAACAGAGTTTGAATATTATTACTAAGTAGTACCCCTCTCATGCCTCACTTTACCCGCAAGTTGCAAATGCACCTCCAGTGCGTTCAATATACCAGCAACTTAACGAACAGATCAGATCTAGCAGACGTCAATCAGAGAATTATTCGAAAAAACAACAACAACAAACAAACAAAAAACCCTACTACCATCCCCCCCCCCCCCAAACAACATTAACAACAACAACAAATCTTAGGGTGAAAATACATTGAATATTTCGAAAATTTATCAAGAGCGAAGAACACCCCTTGGCAGACGGCGATGTTTTTTTCGCCTTGTCACATATTTAGTATTTGGTTATCAGGAGGATACCATGTCGTGTGCGGTTAACATTACTTCATAGACTATTTTATTAACCCATTACCACATGAGAAAACTTAAGACTGGTCCAAATACAAAGGAGTTGCAGACGACAATTTAAAGTTCATGAAATTTTAGATTTTTTCAACTTTCTGGGTAGAAAACATTGTTGAAAATGAAGAAATTGCTTTAGTTATTGTTCTTGAGGAGCGTCAAAAAGCGTTACTGTTTGGGAATGGGTTAACTTGATGATGACTAATTTTTAATAATTATTCATAAGACTTAATAAAAATGAGCTAACCAATGGGTAGTAGGTACCTGTCGGCCCTTTCCTGCTCCTTCCCTTTTCCTACTTCATGCATAGAGGTAAGCGGTAAGAGGTTCACTTTAGGGCTCCGTATTTCTTTCTATATCCACACAATGCAGCTCCAGTTCACCCTCACGACATCGGTTAATAACCCACTACGGGGCGACAAAATTTCAGGCTGATCCAAAATAAACGCGTTGTAGTTCATAACTTTTAGTCCACGAACCTTTAAAAATCTTTGTCTTTTGGATAGAAAACATTGTGGATACTGAAGATATTGCTTGCAACAAACGATTTCTTCAATTTCCACAATTTTTTACCAATTTATTTCTTGAGAGGAGTAAAAAGGCGTGATTGTGTGGGATGGGTTAAAGAAAAAAAGGGCTATTAAACTTATTTCAAGAACAATGGCATAGTGTCTGTTACAATCAATACGCACCTGCGTTATGAAAAAGTCACAATAGATCAATATACCGTCGATGGATTATGAAATAAAAAATCGTAAAAATTGCATATAAATATATCGAAAATATACTTGTAATTACGATCTTTTGATCATCATCAAAATGCTAAAAAATGTCAAAGGGATAGCCCTTAAATGAAATATCCATACCAACTTTCTACGAAATTGTGACATCACCTTTTCGTGGCTTAGATCTTCGTCATGGGTAAAATGATCAAAATCCACAATACGCTCAAGAGAAAGTCTATAATGCTGCCTTAATAGTCCACCTGTCTACTGTCCATCCTCTCTCTATCAATAACCCCCCTCTCTCTCGAAGTACAATGACAAATCTGATTACATAGTTTAATTTTGTTTTTTTCTTTCACAGAAGAAAACATCGTGGGAATGAAAGAAAGTGTCTGTTTGTTACAAGCATTCTTTACATTTTACGCAATGTTTTCCAAAGCCTTTCTTCTGGTAAGGGATGTGTCATGAAAAGCGTCGCTTACAAAGGCGGGACTGGTGCTACAAATGAGAGTTCAGTTCAAGATCATTTTCTACTACTGGATTATCAAAGTCTCTTTTCACTTCTTCGGGTCCGCAATTCACGTGATCATCTCTGGTTGCTCTTAGAAAAGCCGGACACAATGGCAGATATCGAAAACAGGTTATCTTGTCTAGGTATTTTTGGAATGGAAGATTATATATACTCGATCCGATTTCGGATGTAGACTCGGATTGACCTATATTTCTCCATATCAATATACCCCGTTCTTCATCTGTGCCTGGAAAAAAACAGATTGACAGAGGTGACAAAAACTATAATTACATACATCTAGTCAAACGACAAAATTTCGTAGCAAAATTGCTTTTAATAAATCAAAGCCCTGAAGGACCAGAGAGTTGCGAAAACAATCAGACCATTTAGTGTTCACTATTGAACTAAACATCAATACAATTTTCTACGGCCTAACTTTATCTGAACGGCGCCGTATGACCACATGTAACTCAGACGGCGTTTTTTCGAGCTACCTAGTTCAGATTCCTGTACATTAATACTCAGTTACTTCGCCGACACCAGACATGAGTTCGAGATCTTTTCTTAGAAATACAAAATTATTTGAATTTACACACTGTCTTATCGAATCCATCAAAATCAAAAGTGACGATCTAATTGTTTGTAGCTAGCAAAGCGTCAGCTTTGATAGCTTAAGTTAACAGACGAAATTTTGAGGTCGTCTCAGAGTTCGATAAGTGCAAACTGGCACTGGAGGCATTACCACTAAATCCGTTAAATACCTACGCTGTTAAAAGTAGTTCTTATGCATTTCAGGAACATTGCGAACTCTATTCAAATTGTAGAGAACTCTGTTTAAATCATGCTGTTTAACCCATCCGCCAATCAATTCCGCTTTTTAAGCATCTCAAGAAAAAAGCTATGGAAAACATTGTGAAGAATGAAGAAATTGCTTGTAACAACTCAACAAGGGAAAAATTGTCTTAATTCAACAATGTTTTGCTAGCTTACAGTGCTTTCAGTACTTTGATTATGTATTATCATGTTGTGGCATTATTACGCATACAATATAGTTCGCTCCTAAAATCGAAAGCTTTGGGGAATTTACAATAATTCTGTATTGAAATTTTCAAAATGGGAAACTTTCAAAACAGTTTCCAAAAAGAATGATTTTGCCTTATAAAAAAGAACTACTCTTATTAAGAAAAAAAGTGCGGCCAGCTTAGTGATTCAACCCGGTCCATCGAAGGAATGCATGTCACAGAGAAAGATCACAAGACGACAATGAGTAGATTCAAACCTTAACATGCTTTGTGTTATTACTTTTGTAATCAACTCAAAGTCGCTGAGCGACCAGGGCTCGAGATTATAAAACTTTTGTGTACTCAATTGGGAAATTTACTCAAACTTAAAGTTTGAATAAATGTTGTGTTATTACGTTAACTCTAGATTTTGCGTTACAAATTATAATTTATCAGTACAATTTTCGAATTTTGAGTAATTTCTCGGTTGATTATGAAAAATGTTTTACAATCTCGCGCCCAGATCCTCGTAACCCTAGTATAGATAAACAATACCAAAGCGTTCCTTCTTTCTCTCAGCGTCAACATTGAGACTTAGTATTATTTAAGAGACGAAGAGAATATTTTTTGTTTTCATGGAGGTATGAACCGAAAAAACTAATCACACTGTATGAATACGCGAAGCGGATTCATACATTGTGTGATTAGGTTTTTCGGTTCATACCTCCATGAAAAAAAACAACAAAAAAAAACACAACAAAAAAAAACAAAAAAACAACAACAAAAAAAACATTATCTTCATTTCTTATACATGTAATTCAATAGCATCCAGCGAAAAAAGCAAAAACTATACTCATTTTGATACCTTTTTGTATGGGACTATTTGTGCGGAAGCATACAAAATCACTGCGAGCTCAAAATTTTGTTCATGGAGTTATGAATATTTTTCGACCAATCAGAACGCTCGTTTTTTGATAGACGAAACTAAAAATGAATTATCATGGTATATAAAATTAATCAAATTCCAACGTAACGTGCCCGTCAACGTGACATAAAACGTTACAACCTACGAGTGGACTGTTTTAGGACTCGATAATTCGACTTACCAGGTATTATGTTGTCAGTAACAATCAAGTAACAATACAGTTATACTACCGACAAACATAATGACACTGGATGATATTAATAGAATCTTTAATTAAAGATGGTGTGAATATTATTTGTTTTCATTGAGGTATGAATCGAAAAAACTAATCACATCGTATGAATACGCGAAATATTCTCTACGTTTCTTATAATCTAATTGTATCGAGCTAAATAAGCAAAAACTTGACGAATTGTGATACTTTTTTGTATGGAACTATTTTTTTTTTTTTTGCGTAAACATATAAAATGACTGAGTGCTCAAAACTTTGTTCATGGAGGTATGAATTAATTTTTTCGACCAATCAGAACGCCTTTTCTTTGATAGACGAAACTAAGAATCAAATCAAATTATAAAAAAAACCTAAAAACCAAACACAAACAAAAAACAACAACAACAAAATAACCCCTCGATAATTTGACTCACCAGGAATTGTGTTGTCAAGAACAAATCCAATGAGTCCTCCAACAAACATACTGGTACTGAATAATATAGTGAGTATTTGGTCTACAATATCGCTTCCTGAAAATGACATTTAATATAGTTAAGATTTCAACCATATGTGTACTCTTACTAGATGTACTTACCATTTGGATTCATTTTCTACAAAGACGACAAAAGGTGAAATATTTGAATAAATAATATCTTTAAGACCTTCAGTTAAAGGTTTATTACAACTATTTTGAAATGATAATCCGTTTTGTAATGATTTATAACCATTTTGCAGTATCCTGCACATCTTGTAGTAAATTATTACAAAACAGGTTTTTATTACAGGATGGGTTGTACCAAAGGTTACCTACTAAATCTTTGAAGAATATTGTTTAGGTATTATCTTTTCAACTGATAACCAAATAGTAAATCACTATCTGTTGAATTAAGATAGGAGTTTTCCGTTGAAAAGTTGTTCTTACTTTTGAACAATCCCGAAGTTTTTGTTATAACCAGCGTAAGGTAGGGGGTTAATCGCCCACGTATGAAACATGACTGGTCGTAGTCAGTGAGACTTGGAAGAAATGTGTAGTCTGTCAACTGCTGGTTATTTCAAGACATTTTGATATAGATTTAGAAACCTAGTATTTCTGTCACGAATTCCTGTGAAATTAGGAAAATAAGTAAGTATTAAAGTTGCTAATGGGTCTTTTTGGCATAGAGATGAAAATCTAGAGCGATTGTACGGTTTCCTCCCTTGCCCACTTTTATCCATCTATCTTAACGGTTGGTAAGTCCGTACTGGGCATGTGTTTTTGTCCCCTCTCGAGATTTTTCAGTTCATATTGCCTCTCCACTGGTGTTCATTTATCATTGTGAACCTTGAAACAATTTACCAACTAAATAAGGGACAGAGTTTTACTCTGAGGTCCTACAATTACAGTAACTACCAATTAATTCACTTAAGAGATGGAGATTCCCACACAATCCTTTCTTTTAACGCCTATCAAGAAAAAATAACTTTGGAAAACAAGGTGGAAAATGAAGAAATTGCTTGATACAAGCAATTTCTTCATCATCCACTATGATTTCTTCCCAAAAGGGCAAATATTTTTTTAAAATCCATAAACTATAAAATATCCGCAACTTCTTTCAATTTGGACCATTCTAAAATTTTTCCGTCTAGTTATGGTTTAAGAAAAAATGTTTGTTTTTTCGACTAGGGCTCCTCTTATCAACTCGTTTTCTGTAAAGGAAGTGAACTTCAGTCCCGAAATTCGATTTGCCTGAATGTAAGTCGATACTAAATTCAGTTTTTTTCGTTAGGATAAAAAGGATAGGGGTAGGTGCTTGGGCCCATCCTAAAAGGCGTTACCCCCCCCCCCCTTTTTCTCCCAAACATAAAAAAAAGAAAAAAAATACTTAACCTCGCCATGCGTAAATTTCTTTCGAGGTTTCAGACTGGAATCAAGAAGGTTTGCTTTAGTTTATTGGATATACAATATATTCAGAATTCGATCATTTTTTCTTAATTTGGGCGTTTAGCCCCACTTTAGCAACATGGCTTCCCCTCATCCCTGTTTGCTATCCCACCGTGTTTTTTTTTTATTTAAATCATCCTATATTTAATCGTTCAGGTCGTTCTAAATTTCGTGCGAAAAGGGGATTAAGAAGTAAAATGCTTACCTGTGTCTATTGCATCAGTGTTTTCTTGTAGCCATATTGGTAGACATAACCCAAAGTACAATGATACGCCGAGGATTAGCAAATTTCTGGGCGAGTTCAAATCCACAAATTGAAGGTTGGACAAGCCAACTGCCGTCACCATGCCTATATTGAGATCACATAAGAATGATTTTTTAGTTACTAAAGGTCTTATGCTCTCTGAAACCTTTTCAAAAATCTTAGTCATTTTCTTGTTGAAATAATGTTACTATTGTATCTAATAAAGACCAGAATCCATGTACCCGGTTTAAGGGTCTTGATTGAGACTATAAATACGTTTGTTAAACACTAATTTCCCAGTTTTCCTTAACTCTTCGAAAGTGTGACCTCGATGATTTACCTTGACTTTGATGGACAAATTTGAATTGCAGAAAGGTTTCGCAAAAAGAATTACACATGTTTTATGTATAAGTATTATTACATACCACTCATTTGCTGTGACAAAAGTTAATGATATTTATTTTATGTAAATATGACCTTGACTGATTACATTGGACTGGTATGAACAGAAAGGTCAACGAGGAATGTGAATGTGAAATAAGAAAGCCCTAATACTTACTAAACAAAAGTTAAAATCAATGTTGAAGTTTCTTTTTGATTTGAAGAAATTTGATATAAAAAATTACATTGACCATCGCAAGTGATCTTGAATTTTTAATCAGCAAAAAGGTCTTACCGCAAAAAATACACGTATAACAATCGAAAATCCCAGCACTAACCATTAAAAAGATTTGACCGAAGTTATCTTTTTTCGGACAAACATACAAACGGAGATATTGGCCGCCTTTTGGCATTTGTGTGAAATATTTTGTTGGTTGGGCGACATAAACATCATAACTATAACTCATTCAAGCTATAGTTACGACGTTTAGGTCGTCAACAAACCATTTTATTTTTTTGTTATGAATTTTTCAAAGTAACTGTTATAATCGAAGCGGAATTTCCTGTCGGAGTCAATTGGCGGGGCAAACGGAGTAAGTTGGCGGGACTAGTGATTGACCGATAGTCCTCGATGGCATTCTTGAATACTTGTAACTATTTAAGGCTAAGATCAGATTTTATATTTATGCAAGTTGACGATCGCGTTCGCTGTCTGTAATTCCTGTCTATGAAAGTATATATGCAAGGGATAGGAGGGTAAAAGTGTACTGTAAAAAAAAAAAAAATCCACAGCCAAAGAAAATTCATATAGAATCAAGATATAGAAAAAATATATTTTAAATTTAAAGAGCTATATGATTTAAAAATTAAGATACACTTATTTGTAAGAAAATGTAATCCTGTCAGTGTCTTTTGATTGGGGGAAGCATGCTAAAGTCTTTAGCATGCTTCCTTCAATAAATTGACACTGATAGACCTTTAGTAAAGTTCAACGTCAACATTGTGCGTGTAAGACTGTACTGCTGTCATAACTCACCAAATGCAACAATAAACATTCCTCCTATTACAGGGTCAGGTATGGTCGTAAACAAGGCCCCGAACTTCCCGAAACACCCTAATAATAACATTAAGATACCACCAATCTGAACCACTCGCCGACTTCCAACCTAAAACAGTTAACGTCGATGCTATACTAGATAGATAGATCAACTCATTACCAGACGACAGTATTAAAGACTGGTCCAAATTAAAAGAAATTGCAGTCTAAATTTCATTGTGAAATTAAATTGAAAACAATATAAACAATAATTAAAAAAAAAAAAAAAAAAAAAAAAAAAAAAAAAAAAAAAAACACACACACACACACTCACAAAAAACCCACAATCGAACAAATATAGAAGGACGGAATTAGCCAATCGCGGCTGTCAATCAAGGACTTGATCGACCAATTAAATCATTCATTCAGTCCGTAATTGAGGTTTGAACTCAGACATTGGTCGCCATTTAGTGAAACGTTTTTGTAGGTTTCGCGACTTAAACATCGTAAATACAGCTTGAATAAGTTTAGATCGCAAACCAACTATTCTACTTATTTGTAAATTGCTACTTGCTATAAACACTGCGACATAAAGCCGATTAAAATCGAAGCGCGACTTCCTGTCCGAGTCAATTGGCGTGACAAATAGAGTAAGTGGTTGGGGCCAGCGATTTGTCAATTATTTGAGCACATCCTCATCTGAATTTTTATTAAACTCAAAGGCCTGAAAGGGTCAAAATTCATTTTGAAAATTGATTTCATAAACAACTCTGGGTTGAAGAAGACAGACAGGAGGTGTAGACTAAGATCAGACTGCACATATGTGCAGGCTGATCTTAGTCTATACCTACTGCCAAAACAGGTATATTCCGGATTCAGCATGCCAAGGGTTAACAGCAATTCTTTAAAAAAAATGATTCTAGCGCTACCTTTGTGATACCAATAGCTCCTATATTTTCACTGTATGATGTTGTACCATTTCCAGAGCCCCATATACCGGCTATTATACACCCAATACCCTCCATTCCGATTCCCCTATTTATAGCATGAATCGGAGGAGGCGGGGCTCCACATAGTCTGGCGCATGCGTAGTAATCACCAACAGATTCGACCATGGAGGCGAGCAACCCTGCGAAGATCCCAAACACACCAGCTGCTGTCACCGTTGGCATACCCCATTGACCTGCATTATGTAAGAATTGAATCTTTGAAATGTAATGATCATCATCGTTTGACCCATTACTAGACGACATAATTTTAGACAAAATGTCATAATGCTTTGTATTTTCTGCTAGAAAACATGGTAAAAAATGAAGAACTCAAAAGCAATTTCTTCATCTTCCACAATGATTTCCAAACCCCCCTTTTCTTGAGGGGCGTCAAAAAGCGGGACTGTGTCATCCAGCTTTCTTAACGATTAAGACCCACTAAAAAAGCAGCCTCCTGAATCTGATGTACAGTAACAGCTTACAGCTTACCTCGATTTTTATTATTCTACAAGTTTATACAAAATGCAACATTTATAGGTGTATAATTATTGATACTGGCGTTACAATCTTATCACTATCAGTCAGTCTGTGCAGTTTATGGTCAACACTTTTCCCACATTTCCAAGATGGATCCTTTTCGCGCGATGAGAAACAATGAAAACACGAAATTACCTTGATAAGTCAGCCTGATTTCGTTGGGTTCACTAGATTGGCTCTTAATTTAGGTTGGTCGTCCGCCAGGACACTTGTTACAGCAAAAACCCTAATCCATGGAACTTTGTCTGTTCCTTAAACTATTCCCACACAATCCCTCCTTTTTACACCGCCCCCCCCCCAAAAAAAAGGCCTTGGAAAACATTTTGGAAAATGAAGAAATTGCTAGTATCAAGCAATTTTTTCCGTTTTCCACAATGGTTTCTATCCAAAAAGCCGAAAAAAATCCAAATTCCATCATCTTAGAACTACAATTTGGAATGTTCTAAAATTTTGTTTTATGGGAAAGGGTTAACAAATATCCTGATATAGATTGGTTTACAAGGGGGGACCTGTCAGGGTAAGATTGGCTGAACTTACCTGGATAAGGCATCCTGAACCATTGGGCCTCTTGCATCAAGTTACTTTTGTCTGTTCGTGCAAAGAATCCGAATTTAGATGGTTCGTGTAGTAGGGCAACTAAACTATCACAGTAAGATTAACTAAACCTACCTCGATAAGGCAGCCTAAACCAAGGGGCATCTTGCATCAAGTTACTTATGTCTGTTCGTGCAAAATATCCTGATTTAGATGGTTCGTCCTGCAGGGCACCAGTCAGAATGAGGTTAACTAAATTTACTTGGGTAAGGCAGCCTGAACCACAGGGCCTCTTGCATCATGTTACTTATGTCTTCTCGAGCAAATTATCCTTATTTAGATGGGCCGTCTAGTAGGGCACCTCTAAGAGTAATATTGGATAAACTTACCTGGATAGGGCAGCCTGAACCACGGGGCCTCTTGCATCACGTTACTTTTGTCTGTTCGTGCAAAATACCCTGATTTAGATGGTTCGTCCGGTAGAGCATCTGTCACAGTTAGAATGGCACAGACTGCCCAGGATAGTAACATGGCCAGTAAAACCTGAAAGGTCATACATTTTATGCGTGTACTTTTATCTTTCATCAAAGAATCAACTACAAAGAAACTCTGCAAAATGACCAAACGCGTCTGACAATCAAGAGAACAATCGAACAATCAAATCACTCTTTTAGACCGGGAATGCAGTTTGAACTCAGACATTCGCCGCCATTTATGTGAAGCATTTTTGTTGGTTTTGCGACTAACAGGTCGTAACTACAGCTTATTCAACACGTATACCCGTTTAGGTCGCCAACCAAATATTTGTCTTTTTGTTACATGTTACTACTCATACAAATTGCAAAATAACGCAGTTTGAAATCAGAGAGGAACTTCCTGTCGGAGTCGTTAGGCAGGGCCAACGGAGTAAGTGGGCGATGCCAGGAATTGGTCAATCGTCCTTTCCCATAAGGATCAATGACCTCATTTATTATAAAATGCAAGGCAAAATGGTATTATTGATCTACTGTCTGACAATATTTGAAATATTTAAACTAGTAGATCTTGAATTTCATGTTTTAAACCAATAATAGGTTCTGTGCATCTTATCCCACTTTTGAGACGGTTACAAAACCCTCGATAACTTACATCATTTTAACAGTTTCCAAATTTAAGGGGTCAAGTGCAATACAAGATTGAATTTTCTTATGGTTTTATCACCACGTTCAACATTAATTCTGTCATATCTCGACGGCTCGAGTACCTGATCATGGATTCCTTGTATTTATTTCACCGGCGCTACCACAGTAGCTAATTTTCAAGAAACGTTACTAGTTTGGAATTCGTCCAGTTATGTCTCGTGAGGTACGCAACATTTCGGCTCCGCGCGGTTCAGGAAGTCCTCTGATGTAGAACTGATAATTGTACAAATATTCCGTCTCATTACAAGCTATGTTTCCAAAAGTTTTTTCTCTTGAGAGGATTAGAAAGCATCATTTTGTGGGAATAGTTAAATGGGTCTTAAATTTGGGTTTTAAATTCTTCTTTATCACGAATTAGTTTATACAAATTTATTTTAGTTCGACTGAGACGAAAGCTTTAAGCTTATAGAGTCGCTCTCGAACACACGAACCAGATGTTTTCACGTCCCTGAAAGAGAGGTAGTGGCTTAACCCCACTGCTACCCACTACTACAGCTGGGTAGATAGAGGCTGGCTATTAAGTGTGTTGCCCATGAATACACCTCGGTGACGGTGGGGCTCGAACCCGTGACCTTCAGATCACGAGTCAAGCACTATACCACTCGGCCATTGAGGCATTTATCACGAATTAAGGGTTATGCAAATGTTTCCAAGGTCAATGAGTAAATCTAATTGAGAATATCTTCTCGACATAATCAGTTAATCGAAAATTCCAGTTATTTTGGTTGTACGTGAGCCTACATATCGGCTGTTAGTTGATGCTCATAAAACATAATACAATAACGATTCGTCAGGTGAAAAGGGGGCCTCCCGTTTGTTCCATAAAAACAAATATTAAAAAAAAAAAAGATTTGATGCAGCAGATGTCAATCAGAATCGAAAGAATTCCGAAAATAATTATGTGGTAAGGTAAAATCAATGTTCATTCTACAACGTATAATCGGAAAATCACTAAAATAACCAAAAAAGAGAGAAAGTAATCGATCCTGTGCAGTCTTGTTTCAAATCAATGTGAAAATTGCTGATGAAAGGATCGATCGAACTCATCGGAAAAATGCACAGAGATTTGTCACAATTGAAATTTCTATACTATCTTCAATACTAACAAGTCCCTGTGACAATAGGGGTATATCTTGATATTGTTAACTCTCTTGATGATATAAACTTGTTGCTCTTTCGGCGATTGTCTTCAAATGAATATCTTAATTATTACACATATAGATCAATTTCAATTTGAGCGCATGCGTGACATTTCCAACCATTACACATGTGCGCCAAGTAAAGACTCAGATCAGTCTGTGCATCCGCACAGTCTGATCAGAGTCTTCACTCTGCGATCTGTAGATAGATACTGACCCAAAGCTTCTTTAAACAATCGGCAAATATTCTAATTGCCCCGAATGGCTGTCCAGGGTGCTCAATATGTGCGAGTCACGCACATGCGAAACGGTTGGAAATATCACGCATAGGCTCATTTAATTTTTAAGACATATGGCAACGACTACACCAGTTTTCATCGGAAACAGCCGCAGGCTAGCTAAAATGATGCAAAAAAATCATGTTTACCGGAAACAGGTTAAATAGAGGAAATCCGACAACTTTGCATTTCTTGTCTGTTCCGTATGCAAAACAGGGAATATTAATTTTCTTTAAATACTGGCTGAATAGCGCTATCAAAACAACTGTCCTGTAATGAAATAAGAAAAATAAAGTCACAGATTCAATACTTGGGGTTTTTAACTAGCAAACCGTCAGTTTGATAGCTTAAGTCAACAGACAAAATTTTGAAGTCGTCTCAAAGTTCAACGACTGCAAAGCACTACATCCGTTGAATTTCTACGCCAAAAACAGCAATTCTAATTAAGGAATATTGCAAACTCTGCCTGCAAGTTCATCTCCTAGGTATTTTTCACTCACTTGAGAAAAAAGTTTCTGATCAGAGTCTTGAAAGAAGTTGCATACGACAATTTCAAATCGTTGAAAATTCTAAAATATTTATCTCTCTAGGAAGAAAACAATGTGGAAAATGAACTAAATTGATTTTTGAAGGAGAGGGGAGTAAAATGGGGGATTGTGTGGGAATGGGTTAACTCCTTGGTTACTCTAACCTCATTTCTTTATTGTGATAACGTTTGACATGAACAAAAAATGCGTTGCTAGCTTAAAGTAAATTTTCAGTATTTTGATTTGAAGTGAGGTGACAGCGGAAGTAATCATAACACTTACAATAATAAAATATATTTAATTTAAAAGGTTAAATGTAGCTTATTAATATATTACCATACAACAACATTTAAGACTGGTCTAAACTGAAAGAAGCTGCAGACGATAATTTCATGTTCATAGGTTTTAGAAAATATTTGGTTTGTTACAAGCGATTTCTTCAATGTCCAAAATCGTTTTTTCGTTGTCCGCAATGCCTTCAAATGTTTTTTTTCTTGGGCACGTCAAAAGGCGAGATTGATTGGGATAAAGAATTCATCATAATATGAATCAATATTTGGGTGAACTACTAATTTACAATACCATTGTAATATTATTATAGGTCTGCAATAAAACTCAATTCTAGTCATACAAAATAATTACTTTCAAAGACACTTGCTCGAACACTATACTATATGATCTCACGTATATCCCTCCACATCCACAAAAATTAATCCGTTTGCAGGGACACATTATTTTGCATACGGACTGATGAAAAACTAGGTATATTTAGGAGATGAAGAGACTATGTTTTGTGTTCATGGAGGTATGAACCGAAAACACTAATCACACTGTATGAATCCAGCGGATTCATACAGTGTGATTAGTTTTTTTTTCAGTTCATATCTTCATGAAAACAAAAACATTCTATTTATTTCTTATGATTTAATAGCATCAAGCGAGAAAAGCAAAATCGTTCCAATTTTTTTATACTTTTATGTTTGGGACTATTTTGTGCGGATGCATACAAAATAGCTGAGTGCTCAAAATGTTGTTCATGTAGGTATGAATATTTTTTTCGGGCCAATCGGAACGCCCGTTTTTGATAGACGAAACTAAATATTAAAACATGAATATCCAAATAACATTTTGCAGCATACCAAGTAAAGTAATCCCCAACTATCAAATAGTCATGTTATATTCAACCGAACAGAATCCCAATTTTTCATACCGCACACAGAAAATATATCATCTACTCCGGTTTTAAAATATATTAAAATATAAGTGTTTTATTACTTGTTTCTTGTCTCATAGTATATAATTGACCAATTGCGTATTTCAATCAAGTATATATCGACCAATCAAATCTTTCATTCAGCCCAGAATTAAGATTTGAACTCCGATATAAGCCGACATTTTTTAAAACTTTTTTTGTTGGTTTGACGACTTAGACGTCGTAACTACAGCTTTTTCAAGCTGTAGTTACGGCTTTTAAGTCGCCAACCAACTTCTATACTTTTTTGATACAGACTACTTGCCATAAATTTTGCAAAGTAACGCCGTTTGAATTCGAAGCGAGACTTCCTGTTGGAGTCGATGGGCGTGGCAAGTTTAGTAAGTTGGCGAGGCCAGCGATTGGTCATTTGGTTCCTTCAAAATTCTTAAAGGTTATGCTTGTAAGGGGCTTCAAATTCGTTGCTGGTTTTATAGACCATAATCATGGTGAAGTAGGTACAACGAGTTTTGAACTTAAGCCATTTTAAAGGAACGGTATTTCTTTAGAACATGATAATTTAGGTTTGTAGAGAATTATAATTGTAGCTCGTATTTTAGTTTGAAATAAAATGCTATCTTTGACCAGTAGGATGATTATTCTTCAAGTTTGTTTGTTTGAATGGGGTTTTACGCCGCTTTCAACAATCTTTCAGTTATATCGCGGCGGCTGGAGCACCTAGCAATGGATTCCTGGTATTTCTCACACCAGTACCGCCATCACATCCTTTCCTAGCCTCCAGCTGCTATCCCACATAGGTCTACGATTATCGACCAATTGGTGGGAGGCAAATAGTCGGAAAGGATGATTGCCGCCGTCGGGGATCGAACCCGGGACCTCTAGATTGACAGTCCGACGCCTTACCAACTGCGCTATGACGGCGGCGATTATTCTTTAAGAAAGAAGAGGTTGTGCGATAAATCGATTTATGTTCACAAAGTAGTGTGTGCATTAAGAGACAAGATATTGACAAATTAATATCATTCCTATTGACGTTATCATTACGTTACTTTGATCTGACGCTATACTTGGAAAGGCTACCTTCTATGTCACCTAGTTTGTAGATTTCGATCTATCTATTGTTATCCAATCAAAATTGACGTTATAGTACTGACTATTAACATGACCTATGACATAGGAGTGAAATTGTAGCTAATTTTCAAGAAATTGGTCGCTGAATATTTTTTACACTACAGTGCATTGATAACTCCATTCTATCAACGATGTAAATGAAATGGAACACTTCGTTATTGTAAAAACCACGCTATAATGTTTGTGACAATGCCTTTTTACAAAAGGCAATCTATATTATAATAATAATTATAATGAAATATTTATTTAGAGAAGTTAGATAATTAAGCTTTAACATACAAAAACAATGTAATGAAGAACAATGCGGCCTTCTGAAACGGTCAATGAAAATTCAATAGGTGAAAATATCTATCATAACCTTAATGCTTATACTCTTTATTTGTGGAATTTTTTTCTCGTCGACAATTTTTAATAACTTCATTGATTTATCGCGAACATTTAGGTCGTATTTAAAATGCGCTTATAAAATGTCGAATTTATCAAGCTCGTCATCTGATAAAAATTCGACGAACGATAAAACAACCCCCAAACTACCCCAACACCCCAACACCCCTCGTTTTCATGCGTGATTAATGGTTAATTTGGTATGTTCGTTTTTCATGACCACTTTTCCTTTCTTGTTTTATCTGTTTGTCGTTAACACAAAAGCCTTTGACATAAAAGATAGTAGGTTTCAACCGCCGAGAAAAGAGCGCCAAGTGGAATATTATTTCAAATCAAATTTCTTTTTCTTTTTCTAATTTCTCTATACATAAGTGATAATAAACATTTTTCAAAGCGCTAAGGACAAAATAGATCTTACTTACATGATAGCGACCCACCACTGCTTGGAGGCTAAATTCGATCCAGCTCCGAACAGTGACAGACCAACAAGAGCCACGGTAGGGGTAATGGCGAGAGGACCAATGAACCTGAGTACGAGCCCCATCAGGCCACTAAATCCGATGACAACTTGGATGATGGAAGCCCCTATGATAGCACCCTGTATCTGTAATAGATAGAGATGAAGAGAATATTTGTTTTCATGGAGGTATGAACCGAAAAACCTAATCACACTCATGAGTGTGATAAGGTTTTTCGGTTCTTACCTCCATGAAAACAAAAACGTTCTCTTCATTTCTTATAATTTAATAGCGTCAAGTGAAAAAAGCAAAAACTTAACAAATTTTGATTCTTTTTTTTGTATGGAGCTATTTTGTGCAGAAGCATTCAAAATGGCTGCGTACTCAAAATTTTGTTCATGGAGGTATGAATAATTTTTTTCGACCAATCAGAACGCCCGTTTTTGATAGACGAAACTAAAAATTAAATTATATAGAGATGAATTGACCCGGCGCGGCTATCGAGCACAGGATAAATCGAGCAATCAAATCATTTATTTATATCGGAAGTGAACTTAGAACTCAGATATTGGCTTACGTTTTTGTGAAGCGTTCTTGTCGGTTTGGTGACTTAAACGTCGTAATCACAGCTCATTCAAGCTGTAGTTATGACGTTTAGGTTGCCAACCAACCATGTTAATTATTTGTTACATATCACTGGCATTAAATTTTGCGAAATAAAGCCGTTTTTTATTGTATCGGAACTTACTGTCGGAGACATAGGACGTGGTCAGCGGAGTCATGGCTATAGTAATATCTCGTTTTTTCTCTTAACCCATTCTCAAACGACAAATCCAATTCTGACCCAAATTGAAAGAGGTTGCAGATGGTCAATAAAGTTGGTTTAAATTGATAATAATAATAATAAATAAAAAAAAAAGTAGCATAACAGGAAGAAGACATTATTGGGAAGGAAGACATTGCCTGAGATAAGCAATTTATTCTTTCTTCGCAATGTTTTAAATATAGTTGTATTTTTTCGGTGCGTTGAAATGTGGAATTGTCTCGTAATGGGTTGAAGGTAGGTATCGATGTTTTTTTTTCATGTCACAGATTTTAATTATTTTTATTTGCTCTCATAAACTATTTAAAAAAAATGCCGAAAAGTAGTTTTGCAAAAATATGAGGTCGCTTATCAGAAAAAAGCAGGGTCTTTCCCTAATAGCCTAAGTAGGCTATTAATCTATTTTTAGATTAATCCGAGACAGTTACGAAGATTATAAGGCATTCATGTGGCGCGAATAACCGTTAGAACCTTGCATCTAGTTCAAATTACATCAAACCAACGTCATCTCTACGTCATCAGGAGTAATGTTCGCTAGCCGGTCTGTAAAGATCAGTCCTTTCATGTGACATGATTTAGGACGTTGGCTGTTTCGCTAGTAAATTTGTTACCTTCATTTGACAGGGTCATATGCAAATGAGGTCATCCGATGTCGACAGCCGAATTCCGTGATATCTAAAAATAACCTGGAATTCCGCTGAACCTTTCCGATATAACCAGAAAAAGCCACTTTGGGTCTATTAGATAACCACCAATACAGTACCTGACCTAACTTAAAGTATTGAATGTTCGTTTGAGTCTACGTTTCGGCACTTGGTAATTTTTCTTATCTAGGTTTCACAAACATCGATACCTCCCTTTAAAGCGGCCAAGATAACAATGATATACCTCTGTGATTCTTGAGTGCCAAAGTTCTCGATGTTCAGCACTACCAATAACTGGAAGACCGATAGCTGTGAAATTACTCTCTCGAATACCTGGCGAATTAAATGATAAAAAAGAAAACGAGTTTTCTTCACGAAAACATGTCTAAATATGCATTTGGTGTTAAACCGGCTATTCAACTTATAATAAATTTCTTCGAATTAAGTTTTACTTACACTTGTTTATAACCAATCTTATCTAAAATACTCCAGATGTATAGATAAGAGGCGATAACAGCATTCTTGAATTCTTATTTCTTGACGAAACCCTATGTTGTGGGTACTCATTTGAATCGGCTCGATGAGACGATTCAAATGAGTACCCACAACAAAGGGTCTATGACAGTATTGTTGAAATATTCAAATCTAAAATATACGAATTACGCCCTCTATCAGTAGCTCTGATACACCTCATGAAAAAAAAATATTGTTTTCAACAAAAAGAAACATAAACGACTATAGAAAATAATAAGCACTCGTAGGAAATCTTAGGACACCCACCTATAGAAACCGCCTTGTTGTAAAACTTGCCCTTGTATATGTATATTTGAAAAATAAGAAAGTGGGTCTATTTAACACGCCTACCTTCTGCTCTAGCTGTTCTAAATCCACACTCTCTCTGGGCCAGTATGGCTATAGTTGGTGTGACCAAGGTGAACTGGCCTCCCTGTACGATTGGTAACCTATAACGTATACAACCTGGTTCTGAAAAAGGAACCTCTTGTATTGTTGTGCCCATAATCCCGGTTTTCTATGCCCCTCAGTAAGAAAATGAAATGCATTGAGGAAATTGCGATCATTAGTGTTTCTTCGTTCACATTTTTCTATCAAGAAAAATTAAAGATTTCCAAAATTTCATAACCTGAAATTTTCGTCTGCAGCATCTTCAATGTACCCCATGACGAAACTACGACGTGAACAAGAAACGACGGGAGACAATACGGATACAAACAAGGTCTATATATGTGAAGATTTCCCGGAATATGTGCGTAAAATGAGAAAACTACTTCAGCCCTTCTTGAAAGAAGCTTTCGATTCCGGGAAACGTGCCTATTTACGGTTTGACAAGCTTGTGGTAGATACGAAAACTTTCGTTTACAATCCCGAAACAAAGCTACCTGAACCCCTAGCTAAAGACTAGCAATGTGGTCGAGGCCCACAGCTTGACGTTAGTAGAAACACTAGTAACACTGTACACAATAGGACATTTAATCTTAATATTTGTTATTGGAATATTGAAGGTTTATCTAAATATGAAAATGATTCTGACTTTCATAAATTATGTGAAAACTATGATTTTGTGAAACTTGAGGATAATGTCAATCAATTTGACAATATACTTCCAAGTTTTATGAGATACGATTACATGAGAGTTAAAAAGCCGTCTGCTAAAAGAGGCTCAGGGGGCGTAACTGCCTTTGTTAAAAAATCATTAACTGATTCTGGTATTGTTCATCGTATAGCGAATAATTTAGAAGAATGTGTAGTATTGTTTGTAAATTTATCTACTGTTAACCCTATTTGTAAAGATTTCATTGTTATTTTCACGTTCATTTCACCTGAATATTCTCCTAATTATAGGAATTGTAATGATAATGGTATTGATGATTTAATTGAAAAACTAAACCATATTGTTTCAGAATATCCAAATACAAATTTATTCTTGGCTGGAGACTTTAATGCTAGAATGAAAGATCTCCAGGACTTTATTAGTCATGACGATCTTTCATTTATCATTGGGGATAATAATTCATACCATGCAGACAATTTTTCACAAGCTCAGAAGTCTAAAGATAAAATTTATAATCGGTTTGGTTTGTCATTAATTGAGTTATGTTGTTCATTTAATGTCTATACACTGAACGGGAGACTTTCTGGGGATTCTGATGGGAATTTTACTTGCACCGCGAACAACGGTGCAAGTGTAGTTGATTACATGATATGCTCGTCGGAGTTATTTCCCTTTGTTATTGATTTTCAAATACTTGATAACGATTCGTCTGTTCATTTCCCTTTACACTGCACTCTTAGTTTTGAGTATGGCCAAAATCACTCGAGAACGATTGAATATAACGAAAACCGAGATCAGATTCCTTGGCCGAAATACAAATGGAAGGAACAATTTAAAGAAAATTTTGATAAAAAGTTTTTAGAATGTTATTCAAATTTTCAACAGAAAACGGCGGAAATAGGTAATTCGTCATTACAGTATTTAAATGATTTTGTTTGTACATTACACTCCTCTGCTGAATCGATGTTAAGTAAAAAATCACTACCGTCAGACACTTGTAACAAATGGTTTGATGAAGAATGTTCCAAAGCTAAACACAGTAAAATAATGTCACTGCGCAAGTTACGTAGAACAAATAGTCAGTTTGATCTTTTAGATTATAAATTGAAAAGAAATAGCTTTAAATCAATGTGCAAACAAAAGAAGAAAGAATTTCAATGCACGAAGAGAACGGAACTCATCCGTAGCAGAAAAGATCCCAAAAACTTTTGTGGTATTCTCAAGTCATCTAGAATTAAAAATTAACAAGGATCGAAAATCTCGCCGGAACAATGGATATCGCATTTTAAGGATTTACTTAATGTTACACCTTTAGTGAATGATGAAAATGATGTTAGTCGAACTTTGGATAATTTACACCTAAGCAAAAATTGTGATCCATTAAACGAACCGATTCAAAATGAAGAAATCTTAGAAAGTGTTAAATCACAGAAAAATAATAAATCACCAGGACCAGATGGAATTTGTGCTGAACATACGCTAAATCATACTTTGTCCTATCTTAAACAGGTTTTTAACGAAATATTTGATAAATGTTCAGTCCCAAAAAATGGTGTTATAGCATTATTACCCCAATCCACAAGAAAGGTAGTTTTTTAGACCCAAATAATTATAGGGGCATATCATTGATTGACTGTATTTGTAAAATATTTACGAAGATTCTTGTTAATAGACTCTCTTCTTGGTGCACAGAATATAATGTAATTGATGAAGAACAAGCTGGTTTTAGGAAGGTTATTCTACAACAGATAATTGCTTTACACTAATGTCATTGGTACAAAAGTATCTCTCAAAGAGAATAGGTCGATTTTATTGCATTTTTATTGATTTTGAAAAAGCGTTCGATAACATTAATCACGATAAATTATGGGATTCCTTATTGCGAAAAGGTATCAGTGTAAAGTTTCTTAATATCTTACAATCTATGTATGGTCAGTTGAAGTCTTGCGTGAAGACTGGAAATGCCTTGACGGAATATTTCAACTGTACTGTTGGTACCCGTCAGGGCTGCACCGGAAGTCCGTCGATTTTTGCCATCTTTATTAATGATCTAGTCCATTACTTCAACCAAAATATTAAGAAAGGTATATTTTTTTTTGTTTCAAATAATGTCAAAGAGTTGAACCTTTTGCTTTTTGCAGACGACGTTTCAAGTTTTTCTGATACTGTTGTTCAAGTACAAAGGCAAATCGACAGTTTTTCACATTTTTCAGACTCAGTGGGAATGAAAATTAACGTAGAATAAATGGTATTTAGAAATGGAGGAACAGTCAAGCGAATAGAAAAATGGTTCTACAAAAATAGTTCTATAGAAATTGTTTCATGTTATAAATACTTTGGACTATATTTTTCGTCAAAATTGGCATGAAGTAAAACACATGAAATATTATCGCTTCAAGTACACAAGGCAATAAATAATATTTTCTCCATGCGTAGATATTTTGGATTTTTAGAAAATGAAGATTTATTCAAAATATTTGACTCTGTTGTGAAGCCAATACTTTGTTATGGAGCTCAAATTTGGGGCGTCATTCAAAAGATTGAACGAGTTCAAATCAAATTTTGCAAGAGGGCCTGTCACCTTCCCGACAGTACATGCGATGCAATGGCTCTAGGCGAATGTGGCAGACTCCCGTTGTGCACTACATATATGACAACCTGTTTAAAATATTGGCTACAATTAATTCGGATGGATAATTCCAGATACCCAAGACAATGTTACGAAAAGTTAAAAACTCTTGATTCATCAGGACGTCAAACTTGGGCAACAAACATAAAAGATGTGCTTTATCTTTATGGTTTTGGTTACGTATGGATTGACCATGATATTGGGAACGAATAGAATTTCATAAAGCTTTTTAAAACACGATTAACTGACTGTTTTGCGCAACAGTGGCTATCTAACATAGATAATTATCCCAAAGCAATTACATATAAACATTTGAAAACTGCATTAAACCCAGAAAAATACCTTAGCATTGATATCCCATATAATCATAGAAAAATTCTTTCTAGATTTAGATGTAGTAACCACGATCTGATGATCGAAAAGGGACGACATATTGGTATTGATAGAAATCTAAGATTATACCAATTTTGCAAAGCAACTAATATTTCAATTATAGAAGATGAATTCCATTTCTTTTTTGAATGTTCTAAATATGAAGATTTAAGAATCAAATAAGAATCAAATATTTCAAAACACACTGGCTTCAAAACAGAACAAAACATATGTTTTACAGTATTTTTACATTAAACGATTTGATGACAATAAAAATTGTTGCAAAATACCTGATAGATGCTTTCGAAATGAGAAAACAAAGTATTTGACATTATCGTGCTTTTTTGTTTATGCATTCATACCTCTGTAAAATAATTTGGGATGTGAAAACCTTTTTTGTGAGATTATTGCCATCGTTTATGATAGAAAAAATGTTTCTACCCCTTTTAATCTTTTCCTAAATATAATTAAATTCATGTTTTTCCATTTTGATACGTCACTCTATAATTGTTAATTTGTTATATATGATATGTATATGGGCCACAGGCCAAAATAATAAATAAACTTGTTGTATTTTTGTATTTTTTTGTATTTTAGTCTAAAATTCCCTTGTCTGATAATGGGAAGCTATTTTGTCAAGACTTTTTTGCAGATACTAACGAGAGTTTGAACGCTGATCTGAGGTCATCACTTAAATTGAGGATCAAAGTCTTCAGTCTTTTATCAAATTTCATTTTTTACTCGTTAGAGCATATCGAGGGCTAGGGATAAAAACATAGTACGGCAAATGATTGGTTAACATTCATTAGCGGCTACAAGTACTTAATGACTGATGATTTCCTATTGTCTGTAACGAAAATACTGTTTTAACCGTTTCCTTGTTAATCCCTGGATTTTACGTCCCTGTGGTTTTATAATTGAGAAAAAATCATGGAAAAAGAAGAAATTGCTTGTAACAAGCAATTTCTTCTTTTTCCACTTTCTTTTCTATTCTACTAAATAGTTATTTTTCGAATGAGATCAACTTTAAACTTTCGTCTGCAAAACCTTTGAATTTGGACGGGTCTAAAATTTTGCAAAACAGGAAAGGATTAAAGACAGTCTTGAAGAAACAACGATCTCTCTCACACTTAAATTTATAATAAATAGCCAAATTAATCACAAAAATCAGTAGAAATATCCCCGCCCTTTATTTGAAAGTGCATTTGTCGAAAGATTCATCTTTTTCTTTTTTTTCTTCTCCCGGTGCACGGTTCCTTTTTTTTCGAGATAATTATCTGGTAAGTGGTAGCGACTCCATGCCACCATAGGCATAACTCACTAGATAACTATCACAAAAGAAATGGCGGATAATGCGTTATGGTGTACCTTTCAATGAAATTCTCGTTTTTAATGAAGTTCCAGAGTACTAACTCGACAAAATTCGCGTTAACTTAATTATATGACATCGTGACAATTTAAAGTTATCATGAAAAATAACGTGGCAGTCCTTTGTCAACATAACAACAACAACAACAAAAAATAACAACTCTCACCTGACTCCAAATGTTGACTGCAGTAATGTACACAATCCGGAGACAAAAAATATGGTTCCTATCAACTGGCTGGTACCCACATGGTCGTTGTCGATACAAAAATGCTCACTAAGCACTAAGGGGACTGAGATCATAGCACCGACTGCTGTCAGGTAATGCTGAAATAAGTACACTTTACTTTTTAGACGGCCCTATATGCCTTTTTTATTACAGTTGCGAGAAGGGACCCCCCTGGGAAGTTCATAAATATCGACCTTGGTCAAACTGTGCATACTAAAAAACCTGGTCAAGATTGTAACTTCCCTATGTGTATTTTCTTTTAATTCAGAGAGGCTATTCTATCATACAATATGTTAATTTTTAAAATATTTTGTTTCTGATTGGTTTGTGCTGGATCCTATCTGTGTTTATGATTGGTCGGTGATTTTCTCGTTAGGTCCATTTTCGCTTGAGAGGTCATTTATCACCTGAACTCTGTGTGTTATTGACCATTGTGACATAACAGAAAAATGGGATCCAGCACTAAATGAATAAGGGAACTTTATATACTGATTTTATCCTTTCCTGTTCAAACCCGGAATTTACGTCGCTGTGATTTTATACTCGAGAAAACATTGCGGAAAAAGAAGAAATTGCTTGTAACAAGCAATTTCTTCTTTTTCCACAGTGTCTTCTACCACATAGGATGGTTTAATTTCAAATTGTATCCAATTTTCTTATTCGTCTGCAACCTCTTTCAAGTTGGACCTGTCTAAAATTTCCAAAAAAGAAAATGTGTAAAGATATGTTTTGATTGATCGGATCGCTGCATGGTCATGCACATTTATCTCCGTCAGTAAGTTCTAGTTTCACATAAAAAGACGTAATTTTGGAAAATGCATGGCCAGTAACATTTAACAAAAAAATTAACAATGGTTGGCGACCTACAGCTTGAGCAAGCTTTAGTTACCATATTCAAGTAACCAAAAATGGTCCATCGATTATTTTTTTTTACTAACGGCGGCTACCCGTCGACCGGCTATTTCAGTTTTATGGTCATTTTTAATTTTCTCTTTTTCATACTATAGTCTAACACATTTTCGATGTTCTCGAAAACTCAATACAGATATTGTAGAGGCACAAGATCAATTCAATGGCTATAATGCACCCTTTCCTTTCTAAAGCTGCATAGACTTTGACTGGCTATAAAGTGTCTTTTAGGGGGGCCGAAACACGTGACCTCTGGATTACTAGTCAATATTAGAATTAAATGTCAGTATTCTTACCTGAAATGCTAATAGAATACAAAGGTACCAAGGCGGTGTGTCCTCCACCGAATATAAAACTCGACTCTCTTGTAATTTACCAGATTCGGGTCCCCCATTTTTTCCATCACAAGCGCCAGTTTCAACATCCATTAGGAGCTAGTTAAATCACCCCGCTTTACCGGTTTATGTAGTGAACTGAGGGTATGCCTGTGAATGGAAGAACAAGTCTCTATATAGTTACTTTTGACAGAGTATACACCTGCCAAGTTTGAAGTAACCTAGTGGTCAAATTGCCCGGTGTATTTAGCTTGGGGCAACAATTCGGGATTATTGGGAGACGACACCAAGGTTACAGCAGTGGGGAAGGGGCGGGAATTGGACTCCACAGATTTAAACAAGCGCAAAGATCTAACTCAAAATTAAATTAAACCAGGATGATCATAAATTGGTTAAAAATGAATGCTAAGCGGGTCAAAACTAGTAAATAATACTCGAAGGACCGGCTCGTTACAATATCTTCATAATAATAGAGCTATGGTCAAAATAAAGCCTTGTCACATAAACAACAGCCTATACAACGCCATCGCCTAACGACGGATATCTGACGACAGTACCTGTACGTTTCTCTCCAAAATAGCTTAGACTAATTTATAAAACACGTTTCGGCAATGTGGTGTAAGCTTACTCGTTATTTGTCATGCCAAATCAAATTCTTGTCAGAATTAGAATACAATCAAAGGGCTGAACTCACCGGAATTCACTTTAATATGTCAATTATTTCTTTCGGAATTTGATTTTTTCACAATTCTGGCTCAAAAGGGACAAAGCATATATGTACAGACGGATCTTTGTCTTTAACTCCTGCTAGAACAGGAAAAGTCTGGGTCTAGCATGACAAAGATTACAATAAATTCAAGATCTCTTAAACTTAACCTTATCTTATTCCTAGTCCTTTATTTTCACTTCCAGTGGTAGCTTTAGAGTGTTTTTAATTATTAAAGAGGTCATCAGATGAATTTAAGTATTTTTTATGACTGATATATGTGACCCTTATGCCGCTAAAGGAGGGGCCTTCTGCTTGTTCAGTAAAATGTACTAAATGGTTTGATCCAGCAGAAGTCAACCAGCCAGCACTTTAACCCTTTCCTGTTTTTAGAAATCTTAGACTGGTCCAAATTGAAAGGTTTTGCAGACGACAATCCAAAGTTTATTTATTTTTTTTTAAAATAATCGTTCAGTAGAGAAGAAAATGTTTTGGAAAAAGAAGAAATTGCTTGTTACAAGCAATTTCTTCTTTTTCCACAATGTTTTCCCAAGTATATAAGAACACGGAGGCGTAAAAACCAGTGAAAATGCAAAAAGGGTTAACAGAAATTTAACATAATCACCTCTTATACACTCACCGTCTATATAAACCTATTAATAATTCACCTCCGACAGGAAGTTCCGCTTCGATTTTTAACGGCGTTATTTAACAAAAATTAAGGCCAGCTGCATGCAACAAAAAAGTAAAATAGTTGGTTGGCGACCTGAACGTCGTAACTACAGCTTGAATAAGCTGTAGTTCGACGTTTAAGTCGCCGCAGCAACAAAAAAGGTTAACAAAGCTGACGGACAATGTTGGACTTGAAAGCTCAGGTCCGAGCTGAATAAAAATTTTGATTGGTCGCTTGATTTCTTGATTGACACACGCGATTGGTCAATAATTTTTTCTATGTTTGAAGGATTTTCTAACCTGTACACCAGTCTTCATAAGTCCCGGCCTGTTACAAAATATCATTCAAACAATTGCAAAAGTGTAGCAATGGTCTAACATCATGCCCATACAGACTTTGTCATAATATTATTTTCAAATAAAAAATAACCAATAAAGTATCCTCTAAAAATTATTTAGGAATAAACTTATATTTTTTGTTTCGTTTTTTTCCGGTGTTGTTTCATGAGATAGTAGATTTAGAAAGATTATTCGTGTTGGATTACATATATAGTCCGATCTACATTTGGAAATCAAGACGGACTGTCATTTTGAATAGTTATTGAATACGTGTTAAATTTAAGATCACATTAAACCAGTTCCATAGATAAAGGCACCCCTCTTTCACGTGACCCGTTAGATATATACCTGCTGCGTCATTCACCTCGAGTAAAACCAAAAAACGATGAGTTTGTACTTTAAGATAGGCTGACCTTTAGAATTACGCATATGAACTTTGAAAGGGTCATTTTTTAAACGCTCGGGTTACTAGACGATAAATTACTTTTCCAAAGTAGTAACTTTCAGAAATAGATCTAAGTCAAATTTTCATCGTCTAGTAACCCGCTCGTAGTGATCAGGTCGCGGCCATACCACATACGTACTGAAATTATGTTCGTGGAAGTATGAAACCAAAATCAGCCAATTAAAAAGATAGACGAAACTGATTTAAATTATTACTACACGGCAAAATATAAGACTGGTCCAAATTGAAAGGAGTTGCAGAAATCAATTCAAAGTTTTTTCCAAATTTTAGATTTGTACAACTTTCTAAATAGAAAACATTGTAAAAATGAAAAAAAAATTGCTTGTTACAAGCAATTTCTTCATTTTCTACAATGTTTTCCAAAACGTTTTTTCCTTGAGGGTGTCTTCAGGCGTCACTGAGTGGGAATAGGTTGAAACCAAATGAATATTTCTTATTTTATAACTTATTACTACCATTATTACCACGAACCTTCTACATAAAAAAGTACATCTAAAACAAAATAATTTTGAAATATAGTCTTACCCCATCAACAGTGAATTATTGAGGTCTCAAAATCATGATGATAGGTCTGTTGGGTGCAATTTTACGATATTTTTCATTTTCGATCTGCTAATTTGCTTATTTTTCGAACAAAAAATCATCAGACTGAACAAGTTTTCAGCTTGAACATTCATACAACCTTCGAACTATTTTTTAATTTGACAGCTTTCTGTTTAGTATTTCAACCCATTTACACACAAAGACGCGTTTTACACACTAAAGAAATAGAAACAGACAAACATTTAGGAATATGAAGGAATTGCTTGTTAGGCATATTATTGTGTACCCCAAAGACGGCTTTTTATTAAAAAACATCAACAACAAAAAGGCAAAAATGAAAAGGATTTATGGTTTCTTACATGCTTATAGAAAAGAGTTAAACTTGTACAATTATTATTTGTAAAAAAAAAACAAACAAAAAAAAAAAAAAAAAAAACCCCGAAAATACCTGTAAAGCAAGGATCTGACGCCGTACAATGCTCATAGACAAAGAAATGGCGTCACTGATCAGGTCAGTTTCAATCGGTACGCCTCGTTCAATTCTACGATTCGTAGAATTAAACGAGGCGTACCGATTGAGGTCAGTACTTTTTGTTGACGTAGTGACGTCATTAATTACAATGCCATCAGTCCTATTCAGACCCCTCAGGATTTTCGACCATCTTTGTTTTGTATAAAATCACATCTGTTTATGATGCTGTAGCACGTTTCAAAACATTCGTTTGCATTTGCATAGGACCTCTTTAGTGCTTCATCCTCATCCATAGGTCTATATTGTGAAACCAAAACTAAAGAGGCCATGAAAGATATTTTTTTAGCTATTCAAGCCGAGGCAGAGGCACCTTTTTTCCTCCTTTGAATAATATATGTCGGTAAGTTTGGGTACGTCCTCATGCGTTTACCGTCCTCTTCAATATAAAATCAAGGACGGAGTCGGCTAAATCAAGCGTACCACTATAGAGTATACATGCAGGACTAAAGGCCGGAAAAAAACAACATTTGAGCATGTCGATCACTAATGTGCTTTGTTACCGTATCGAACTAGTTTTTATAAAAGACCTACTTAACCAACAACGGCCTTCGGAGGTAAATTCCAGTCAGGTCATCCCAACCAATAAATTGTTTCCGACAAAGTCACGTGGTCTAATGCCAACAATATTTTAAACGTTCACATAAACACAGTAAGTAAAGTTTCTTACCTTCACTATAAAACCTTTACGAAAAGAAACTGTAAAATGGATATGAGCTTGTCACTAACATATGTGTAAATAAAGTACACTTCTTTTATTCCGAATTCAAAATGAAAGAACTAAACAAAAACACGATAAGTATCCGTACAACATTGTTTACAAGTATATTGGTTGAAGAAACGAGACGGTCACGGACTGTGGTCAAGTTTTTAGCTTACTCTTGTTTACCGCTACCTGATTGAGGGCTGGTAACAATTGACCATCGACGTCAGAACCTAACAAAAAGTAAACAAATACTACCCTTCATTCGAAAAGGACTAACTATAACCCAACGGCGATAATATGTCACTTGACGACTTGCGTCAACGTTCACATGTTTGTTAAACAGGACGATCTAAAACTTATATAAAGAGAACACTTTAAAAGCGACCAATAGACGCTACACCATAATTACAGTTGTATAGAGTTGTGTTTGTAAACAAGTGATATTTACCCCCACCCCACCCCGTGAAGTATAGTAATTGCAAAACCGGTATCGATCTTGAAAAGACCGAAAAACAAAGTCTAATCATAATCGAATTGCCCGTTAGGTCAGATTTTCTAGCCTATTTTTAATGAAGATAATTTTTTTAACGATGATTATCTATATCGCATAAACCAATTGAGTGATCGGTACCAATTAGCGGATATTTGCTATAAATCAAAAATATATTGACCAAATCAAATCATTCATTTCCATAAGCGAACTTTGAACACCAACGTATGTGTTAAGTACTTTTGTTGGTTTAGCGACTAACTAAGCCAGTCAAGCTGTAGTTACGACTTTTAGGTCTCCAACCAACGATTTTCTTTTTGTTTAATGTCCCTGACCAAACATTTAACAAAATAATCTCATTTGAGCCTGTGTGTGACATTTCCAACAATTTCGCAGGTGCGTGACTTGCACACATTGAGCACCCTGGAAAGCCATTTGGGGCAATTAGAATATTCGCTGATTGTTTAAAGAAGCTTTGGGTCAGTATCTTTCTACAGAGCGCAGAGTGAAGACTCTGATCAGACTGTGCGGATGCACAGACTGATCTGAGTCTTTACTTTGCTCACATGTGTAATGGTTGGAAATGTTACGCACGCGCTCATTTTATAGCATCAGTTAAACCACGACGTCGAAGGTCAGAGCACGTGACCAGCGGACCGTAAATTAAGAGTGGTCTGTATTGGATCAGATTATTTGCCATTTCTGAAACTATTTTTTTTTTACTTTGTATGACGCGTCACGCAAAAACTACACAACAATAAGACACGGACTTTTAAATTTTTGGTCGTAATCAGCGCAGTTGTGGTTACGTTTGTTTTACCATATAGTCTCTACGTGTAGCATTTTCTCTAAGATCGACAACTCATGAAGGAGGTTAGTTGTTACGGGGGATACAAAAAACTACTATGAGCCCAGCCTGGTTCTTTGACCTGCTCGTTGTAAGCCCACCTCGGTTTCATGTCTCATCCGGAAGACAGTAATTTTGATAAGTCGGGTCACACCGGGTCTCGAATCCGCGAGCTCGAGGTTTGAAGTTGAGTGCTCAAACTAAACAAATTGGGCTGATAAACTCTAACCCTTATTAAAAACAACAACAACAAGAACAACAAAAAAAAAAAAAAAAAAAAAAATTAAAATAAATCAAAACAATGAATAAATAAAAAAAATACTTAACAAAAAAACCCTATAAACTATCTAACAAACCAACCAGCTAAAGAATAATCAATCAAACAATCAATCAAATAAACAAACAAGCAAACAAGCAAACAAACAAACAATTATAATGATAAATTAAAGAGATAAAAAATCACTACTATGATCTGTATCCCTGGAGTGAAATTGACTCGTTGATTTTTTTTATATATAACACGGTTGATATTACACTAGTGACATAACTATGCAAATAGTACCGCCGTAATGGCGTCACAACGTGTGTTTTGACGTCATTCTACAAACGTCGTTTTATGTTTAGTAGAAATCATATTTCGGTGTGTTCTATTATCTTTTAATGATTTATTGCTTAAATTAAAGTCATTTTATAAACAGAGTTTCAAATTTGTGTTCATGAAATTCCAAATATATTAAACTCGTCATCTAAAATAGGATGAAAACTCGTCAGAGCCTCGTTAGTATCTTTTTACAGATGACTCGTGTGATATTTTCGGTATTTCATTTCCATTTTTAGCCTGAGATTGCGTAAGCAATCTGAGGCTAAAGTTACCATGCTAAAAATTCAAACCCATGCAGAGTTTAATGTGAAAAAATAATGTAAAACATCTACCGCAATCAATGTGATCTTCTATCGCTTGAAAAGTAGATCGGATCTGACAATTAATTAATACGCCCGATTGAGGCTAGAAGGACGAAGGCGAGATATGACCCATTGAAAGCTGTCGGCTTGATGTACAGTATTTCGTGTGAGTGTTCTGAATTTGGCAAAGTTATCAAAACTTGACGAGCGAATGGAAAGAAAGAAAGGAGATATATGATATGTTGGAAATTATTAAACATATATGTTTCATACCAAAATACTTTTACTTATTCTAGAGTAACAATGTTAAAAAGGTCCGTTTAGATGAAGTTGCTGATAAGTGAAGCTGTCGGTTTTACGCACGATTGGAATGTTTTGTTTAACAAATGTATTGGTCATTAATAGGATCATATTCGCACTGTCTAAAAACAGTTTAGTCGTTCTCGGACTTTGTGTCTATATAATTCTATCCAAGGGATGCAACGTCTTCATACCGCTTTTGAGAGGTGTACATAATCATGTTAATCTGGTAAACGACCGCGCGCCCTCTCTCGCTCTCTTTATCTGGAGATTATAAAGCGCATATTTACATAACGAAATTGGTCTGTGTGGTAGAATACTCACATCGCACGCAAGAGCCTCCTAGTTCGAACCCGGCCACACGCTCCATTCCCCCATCTCTCTCACTCTATAGATCTCTCTCGCTAGCTCAACTGGCTGAAAGTCAACGAGCTTTTGTCATGATGTGGTGTCCGTCGTCCGTCCGTCAACTTTTCTTTTAAGAATCTTCTTCTCAGAAAGTACTGAACATAATTCAACCAAACTCAACCAAAATTCACAGGAAGGATCCTTGGGTGGCATTTATCAGATCCCTTCAAAGCATTTTGATCGGGTGAAAAATATGTAACGATATATACATGTAAATATATCGTTACAATACCTCTACGGGGTGAAAATTATTGCGGGCAGGTTGTGTCCCCTAGCGCAAAAATTGGCAGATCTGCGCATAATCGACAGTAGATTTTGGTAGAAAGTGGCACCTCCGATAATCCGACCATCAAACTTTTTCTGCCCAGATTATATATCTCCTGTATACATATCTCAGGCTTTCAGCGCTTTCAGCGCTTTGATTTATCCTCGGTTTCATTCTTGTCGGCCTTTTATGAGTCATTCAATCATCTCGTCAATTATTCACTTACATGAACACGCGTAACATCATTTATCTTTTCATGAATACATTTATAGCTTCATCATCTGCAAGTGCTTATTTCGTTCTATAAAGGTAGACAATATGGTTAATTATTTAAGCCAAGTTAATCCGTAGCATATGAGCTCATACATCGCCTCTCAGGACCAACTGGTTTAAACGAATGACTTATTATAAGAGAGGTATCAAAGGTCATTGTTTTGGATCCGACAACGTAGCTGGTCAAGTGATTATGTTTGTTTGTTCGAATGGGGTCGAATGCCGTTTTCAACAATTAATTAGGCATATCGTGGCGGGTGGAGCATCAATCGATGGATTCCTAGATTCCTCGAACCACCATTGTATTCTTTCCTAGCATCCAGCTGCTATCCCTTTTAGGTTTACGATTATCCACCCATTGGTGAGAGACAATGTGAGATAAATGTTGGAAAGGGTATGTGCCGTCGCCGGGGATCGAACCCATGACACCCAATGATTGAAGATTGGGATCTCATGCGCTACCGACTGCGCTATGACGGCAGCACACGTGGATATGTCCACGGGCTAGACAAGCAGAGCCCAAGCAAAGACACTACAGACACCAATGAACTAATGAAGTAAGTGAACTTCGCCCCAATGTCACAAAAGGATTCTTCCAAGCGACGTCAACACCATGTCAAGATGAACCAAACAAGCTTACAGTGTCTAGTTACTTGCCGTACACCGGATTATTGACGCTTTTGTTAACCCTTGTCATGCTGAAGCAGGATTATTCCTGTTTTGGCAGGAGGTATAGGTCAAGATCAGCCTGCACCTATTTGTAAGTATGATCATAGTCTACACCACCTGCTTTTCCTTTTCAAGCTAGACTTGTTTGTAGAATCAATTTTCAATGAAATGTTACCCACAACTGTCTTTCGTATTTCAGCCCTTTGGTTTTAATGCATTTTTGAAAAGGATATTATTTTGCACGATAAAGATTAAGAAATTTCAAAACGGAAAGAAACGTGAGTTTAGTCATACATGTATTATGGTATCTGGAAATACCGTGAGACTACTCAACCTCGATCGTATCATTGACGCTATTTAGGGACAATTTACGAAAACCGGACAACTCTATCATTTGCATTCAAAAACAGATTGATTGATCGACTGGGGTTTAACGCCACTTTCATCAATATTTCAGTCATATTGCGGCGACTGGAGCACCAAAAAATGGATTCTTTGTATTTCTCACAACATTACTATTCGATACATCCTTTCCTAGCCTCCAGCTGCTATCCCACTTCGGTTTACGATTATCCACCCATTGGTGAGAGACAAATGTCTGAAAGGATACGTGCCGCCGCCGGGGATCGAACCAATGACTTCCCATAATTGAAGATTAGAAGTCTGACCCGCTACCGAATGCGCTAAAGCGATTTCACGTTCTTCAGCAGCGGATCTACAAACTTTAGCGTAAAACGACCCCTGTTATTATACGCAACAACTTAAGTTTAAAACTCTTTGTAAGAACGTGCATGACGTTTAATAACCTAATGTAGCCCAGTTGTTACTGTATACGGCGTCAAAGACTCGCACCCCGGACTGATCCAACTGGAACACTAATTTTTTTTGTTTTGTTTTTGTTTACGGATGAGACGTTACATCGAGTTTTCTATTGCTTGGTGCAAATCGAGGCGAAATTTGGCTGTGGTATTCACCGAGCACGTTAAAGAACCAGACTTGGCTCCCAGTTCTGAATTCTTTCACTTTCACCAATAGCAAGTAACCGTCTTATTGGTGAGACAAACATATGGGCAAATGCTATGGTAGTGACGAAAGATAAACGACAAAAACACGACCGTTTAAAAATAACAAACACCCATTGACCAATCAAATCATAAATTTAAACTGGACAAGAATGTTAGCCTCCCATATTTATACCCAGCATCTTTCTTTGTATGACGACTTAAGCAGTTTATACAAACTATATTTACGACGTTTATGTCGCGAACTAAACATTTACTTATTTACTAACCATATATGTTGCAAAAACGTAGATTGATATCTAGGTCAAACTATAAGAGGGCGTGGTTAGAGTTCCGTAAATTTCACATGTTCGTAAAAAGAAGACAATGAGTAACTGACGGATCGCTTGCCACGCCCATTTGACTCCGACAGGAAGTTCGACTTAGATATTAATATATTCCCACCAAATAACGCCTATTTGCGCCTCTCGAGAAAAACTATTAGGAAAACATTGTGTGAAATGAAGAAATTTCTCGCATCAAGCAATTTCTTCATTTCACTCTCTGTTATCTACTATATGAAAGTTGAAGAAATCATAAACCGCACATTCTTTCAATTTGAGCCAGTCTATATTTTTTTCATCTGGTAATTGGTTACAAAGCGTTGTTTTGCAATGTTATGGTCAGTTACAAGCACATTTAGTGAACAAGTAAAATAGTAGACTGGCGACATAAACGTCGTAACCTCAACTTGAATAATCCATAAAAAAACCCAAACAAACAATCAAAACTTTGTAGTAAAATATTCAATTCTGGTCTAAACCCGTGACTTGTTTGGCTTATCTATTTATTGGTTTGCAGTCGATATCCGTCAGTTGGGATATCCACATTCGGCATTTAGAATATTCTCTGATCGTTTATTTAGTTTTGCGTAAGTACCTATCTTCCTAAGGCAAGGTTGAGAGTTTCGTCTGAAGTGATCCATATTAGTAAATGATGGAATTGACTAATCGCTGACCCTCCTACTTACTTCTCTGACTCTACCCACATATTCTCTAAGAAAACTCCGCTTCGATTTTAAATGATTTTTTACAACATTTGTGGCCTGTAGCATGTAATAAAAAGATGAATGGTTGATTGGCGACCTAAAAGATTTAACTGCAGCTTGAATAAGCTGTAGTTAAGACGTTTGAACCATTCCCACACGACAAAATATTACACATGTCCAAATTGAAAGAAGACGCAGACGGCAATTTTAGGTTGATGGAATTTTTCTTCAAAGAAGCAATTTCGAGCCTTCTATGTCCTGAATGTTTTACAAAGCTTTTTTGTGGATCGTAGAAAGGTGGAACTTTATGGGAATGGGTTAAGTCGTAAACCAACAAAAAATCAGGACATAAATGTCGGCCACGAGGACTATTCCTGTGCTATCTTACCTTTGTTCTATTACCATTAAATCAGAGGTGTGCCAAATTGTACATTGGTCATTTCACTGCATTACCCTTGTTTTTATCCTTGATCAGTATAGGGAAGTTGCGATTTTTTAATTGCATTTTCAAGTTTGGCTATATATAATAATCTCTCAATAGTATAAATTTATGGTTCAGAAATAACATAAAAGTGTATTTTTAGGATGAAACGAGCACATCCGTTTCTAAAGTTTGCGTTAAACAGCTGACTTTTAAACTAGGTAGTGCAAAGAAATTAAGGATAAAGTCCAAGTAAAACACTGATAGGGACCAATGTATTTCTGGAGAGTATTCAGAAGAGATAACCCAAGAATGTCTCTCATTACTTTGTTCAAACTGCACGCCCGGTCTATACTAATGATTTGATTGTTCGAATGTTTCTAATCGATGGACAGCCGCTATCTGAATTGGCCACCGTTGTGGTCAAACTTCACTCTTCATTTTAGTCTAGACCCGTTGTACCCTAAAGTAGTTCCTTTAAAATGTCATGTTCCCCCCTTTTGGCATGGCATTTTCGCGTCTTGGCGATAGCTAGAAGTCTTAATTCCTGCTAAACGCAATGGCAGATCCCTGCTGCATTGTATTCATGTACACTAATAGATTTCTGTCGGGACTGTTTGTTGTTTAGTGATGAGGTTTGGAATGTCCTCCCCCGCGTTAGGCCGTCTCGAATTAAGGTAATTTCGATAGTTGTCGTGTTCAATGTAAATTTGTCGAAAGTTTATCTATAATGGTATCCTTGTCCTAGCATGAATTTCAGGGCAACTGAACGCTCTTTCAGATGAACTTAGGTTCGAATCTCAACGGAACTTGTGAAAAGAGTTATACACTACCAAAAGTGGCCCTTTTTATTCTATTCTAATTAGTGAAAATGGGACGGGAGTTTAACCTTGGTGGTATCAGGGGCGGTAACCAGTCTACACACGATAATGCCAATTTTATGTTGTCCAACTATCTCACACTTGTTGATATAAAAGAGGTATGTGTAATTAAATGATGATGTTCGTTAAACAATTGACCAATCGATTGCACCGCCCACTGACTCCCTGTGCCCCGCCCATGAACCCCGACTGGAAGTTCCGCTTTGATTTCAAACGGCGTTATTTTGCAGAATTCATAGCCAGTAGCATGTAAAAAAGATGAAATAGTTAATCTGCGACCTAAACGTCGTAACTATAGCTGTAGCTACGACGTTTCAGTCGCCAAACCAAGAAAAAGGATTAATAACAATAGCGGCCAATGTTGGATTTGAAAGCTCAGGTCCGAGCTGAATACACGATTTGATTGGTCGGTTGATTCATTGATTGACAGTCGATCGGTAAATTTAACAAGAGACTGTTAGAAAAATAAATCTGTTTATTTACATAAAATATACCGTTTTTGACAACAACAAATTCAACACAAAAATATAACATAGCAGAGAGAAAACAAATTTACGGAGAGCTTTTTGAAGGTTCATATGCATACAAATTATAGCTGTGTATTTATTTCATTTTCGATTTCGATTGCTGGGTTTTCCAGGCCTCCCTTTTCTACATTGTTTACTGGTCTATCTTTGTCTGATCTAAGGAATGCCGGACAGAATGGGATGTATCTAAAACCCGATATTTTGTCGATATATTTTTGGAACGGCAGGTCATAAATGCTGGATCCTCTATCAGATGCGGATTTAGTCAGCCCGATATTTCTCCACATGTGAATTCCTCGCTCTTCGTCTGTACCTAAAAACGACAACAGCCACTAATCATTAACAAAGTGGTAACTTTTTATCCATTATTTTTTATTTGACAGATTTATTGAATTAGGGTTTAACTTCACTTACAAAGTAGTTCAGTCATATCACGGCGGCTTGAGCACCTATCCATGTGTTCTTGGTATTTCTGACATCAGTACTACCACAACGTCCCAGTCTACTCATCTCACTGAGGTTTACAAATACCGGAAAGGATATTCGCCGCGACCGACTCTTATTTCAAGTAAGAACTTTGGTGATGGAAAAGGAAAAAAAAACTGTAGGAAATCTTTTTTAGTTTTAATAAGATTCATATCAAAGTGCCAATTACCTTTGTTTTTTTGATAACTTTGTAATGTTATGAAACCATTCAATGATAATAATGATAAGAAAAGAGTTTCTATCATACCAAAACCTGTAAGGCATCTCATTCTATCATTTAAAAGCGAGGGCTTTGTCATTGCAAGCCGTTGTATGTGCTGATTTATTGTGGGCACTTGCGACACTTTGAGTCGAAACCTGGCGAGACCAGTCAATAAGCTTAATTAAACCTGTAAATCTCTTTTTAACTCGACGCATCCACGATTAGGAACTAAAACATGCCATCAAAGAATATAGTATCGTCGGTTTACATCTTAACCCTCGTAACTACAGCTTAGCTTAGCCTGTAACTGCGATGCTTTAGACAAACGACCATATACCGGTTTTGGTAATGATTTAAGAGTTGAAGAGAATATGTTTTTGTTTTCATGGAGTTATGTACCGAAAAAACTAATCACACTGTATGAATACGTGAAGCGGATTCATACATCAGTGTGTCTAGGTTTCTCGGTTCATACCTCCATGAAAACTAAAACTATTCTCTTTATCTCTTGTACTTTAATAGAATCGAGCGAAAAAAGCAAAAACTTTACAAATTATGATACCCTTTTCCTAGGAATATTTTGTGCAGAAGTATACAAAATTGCTGAGCGCTCAAATTTTGTTCATGGAGTTATGAATATTTTTTTCGGCCAATCAGAACGCCCGTTTTTGATAGACGAAACTAAAAATTAAACTATTACCCGATGTGTTTTAAGGTGCTAAAACAAACAGGGCTTTAAAAGAGCCCCCAAGTAAACCTTACCCGGTATTGTATTGTCAAGAACGAAGCCGGTGAGTCCCCCGACAAACATACTTGTACTGAATAAAATCGTCAGAATTTGGTCTGCAATGTCACTTCCTGAAATGTAATAACATTATGAACCCTAAAAATGTAGTTTGTTTAGTACGTATTTGGTTAGGTTTTTGTACAAGAATGTACGGGGGGAAAAGACTACATGATATTGTTAAATGTAAGACAAAATGAACTGTGTTGATAAGAGTAGTTTGAATGCTCAAATAATCGAGCTTTAAAGAATTATCGCGCTGATACAGTTTTACTATGAACACGTTATTTTTAGTAACTGATTTTATCATGAGATGCAGTATTTTAATCCCATTTCCCGTAAACCTGACTAGAGTCTTACTAGAGAGTAAACCCTGTTATAAATTATGTACAACGACATAAAAATAAGGGCCATGAGTTTAATATTCAATAGTTATGAAATTCAAATCGTCTTTTTCCAAAAGAAGCATGGTTATGACAATATTATCAAATTCTGAAAGAGAGGTTAAAATCCTATTCCTAATGGTATTGTAGTCTGATAACCGCTACATTCATACGAATCAATAAGCGCAATTAGAGGTAAAGTAGTGCAAGTGCACATATGTAAAGCTTTAGCATTAACCATTGCTATACGCTCATCCATCTCCTATGTTTTTCTCGATGTCTTTATTTATTTAAAGGTATTTCCCAAAAATTTTGTCACCCCCCCCCAAAAAAAAAACAAAAAAAAAAAACAAGCAAACTCACACACAAAAAAAACATGTATCATTGCTCTCTTCTTTTACCTATTGATTAAGACTGAAATGTATTACTTTGTATATGTTTGTATGACTATGTACTTTTTGTACTTGTCGATTAATAAAATTTCTGTTCTGTTCGGTAAATTTGAAAAAAAAGGTGTTAACTCGTTTCGGCCATATTCTGAAGAAAATTTTAGATATATTCGCGAGCGAAAGTACACCTATTCATCATACGTAATTTCTCCGGGTTTTCAAGACATGTGTGTGTGTGTGATGGAGATGAGATGAGTGCAAGCACATCAACTATACCTGTATCAATCGCGTCTCCATTAGCCTGTAGCCAGACCGGTAAACAAAGACCCAAATACATCGAAACGCCCAAAATGAAAATGTTTCTGGGGGAGTTCAGGTCAACATACTGTAAGTTAGACAGGCCCACAGCGGTCACCATACCTGTAAAATATAGAAACTGTCATGATTCATTAATACGGGTAATTTTGCTCACCTGACTATGTGGCGAGGATACACAGGCAAAAAATATAGTGAGACATGTTTAGTGATAGACACCGAAAATGATTATTTCAAAAGCAATTAACCAACCACTGTCCCAACCCTCTTACTAGGTTGTTCCCGCCAATTAACTCCGTCAGGAAGTTCAACTTACTTCGATATTTAACGTCGCTTTCGTCCCCCAAAAATATATAGCCAGTACCATGTAACAAAAAAATAGAATGTTTAATTGGCGATCTAAACATTGTATCTGCAGCTTAAATAACTATAATTTCGACGTTTAAGTCACCAAACAAACCAAAAAGCTTCACGTATTTGGCTGTCAATGTTTGAGTTCAAATTTTACTGCCAGTCTAAATGAATGATTTTATTGATCGACAGATTATTTGATCGACAGTCGAGATTTGTTAATTGACCAGTCGCGTCTGCAAATCAAGGAATAAACCGACCAATCAAATAATTTATTCAGTCCGAACCTGAGCTTACCAACTCCAACATCGGCCGCCATTTTGTTTTCCTTTTAAATTGTTGGTTTGTAACTCAAACGTCGTAACTACAGCTTATTCAAGATGTAGTTACGTCGTTTAGGCCACAAACCAATATACTTTTTTGTTTCATGATACTGGCCATCAATGTTGCAAAATAACGCTGTTAAAATCGAAGCGGGGCTTCCTGTCGGAGTTTATGGGCGGGGCCTATGTAGTCAGTGGGCGGATCTAGCGATTGGTCAATTGGTGGATCCTGGCTATCAGTAAAAGAATCAATCAATCATTCATTTAGAATGGATGTGAGGATTGAACTTCGACATTGGCTGACATAACGCCTACATAGCTTGAGGAACTTTGAAAGAAAATTATAACGATTTGCATAGAATATTTGAAAGCTCTGGGACATTCAATGGCTTTGGAAAAGGGGATTTCTTTATGTTTTAGGGCCTATGTGGATCCAAGAGAAATGACTTTCTAGTTTTAGCCCATTCCCACACATTGACGCTTTTTGGCGCAACCCAAGAAAAACGAATGGGAAACATTGTGTAAACTGAAGAACAAGCGATTGTAACAAGCGATTTCTTCATTTTCCTCAATGTTTTCTACCCAGTATTTTGAAAAAATCTAACATTTTCAAACTTTAAGTAGTTTCTTTCAATTTGGAATAGTCTAGTATTTTGCCGTCTGGGAAAGAATTAAGTTGAGTATTGATAAGCTGGTGCTGCATCCAAAATCTGAACGCTTTACTCCTATTGATTTATAGATGGTTTTAAGAAATTGCCTCTTTAACTCTATGTAAAATGGCGGAGAAAAGATAATACGAAACCATGGTTGGTCCAAAGGTATAATTTGAAGCATTTTAAAAAAGTACAAAATTTGAAAGATTAAGGCTTTTATATATATTTGAATTTAAAAAGAGGACACAATTTGAGAGATTTGGGCTTTGGCATTAATATGTTTGGGTTTTGGAGTAGAAGGTTTTTGAAGACGTATGTAAACTCTGGGTTTTGCGTAAAAAGTGAAAGCTCTCAGAATTTTGATTGGGAAAACTTGATTTTTTAGGGATTTCAGTCTTCATCTCAATCCAAGAAAGCACATCATAGGGCTATCTGGTTTTGGTAAATATTTTACTGGTTTCATCCCGTTACCAGGGTAACCAGAGATCAGCCTGGATGCGAAGTTTTGAAAAGGCATGAACTGAAGTTGGACTAAAGCCTGATATTTTTAGGAGGAAATCTATATTTTCGAGTTCTTGTTTATGATTGGACGGACCGACAGATACACAGATCGGCGACATAATGATAGCTTCGTGCCCAGGTAAGCTTTAACTAGAAATATTTCACAGACACGGATGCCCCGGAATAATTGTCACATGACCTTCAGTTGTGATCTTGACCTGTGGAGTCTTCAACAAAACTTGACACATGACACGAGTACTCGTCAAGGGGAATAACTTCGCAAAACCATTTTGAAACGTTGTCCAATTAATGGAGAAGATAGGCTCGGTACTTGGCACACACTCTTAAGCACATTGACACACACAAACTTAATCACACATCCTACCCACCTCCTTCACACACACACACACGCACACTAACTCACGGACAGAGACGACTCAAAAAGAAATAAGAAAAACATACTTATTTTCGTTGAGTAGCAAACTATTATAAACTGTCATAAGAAAATTATTAGATTTTAAATGGGAGGCTTGCAAAATTTGTCTCACCAAATGCAACAATAAACATCCCTCCAATGACTGGATCTGGAATGGTCGTGAACAGAGCCCCGAACTTCCCTAAACATCCCAGGAGTATCATCAGAAAACCGCCAACCTGGACCACTCGACGGCTTCCAACCTAGAAATTACATACATGTGGGTGAATTGACAGATCCCTTGCCACGCCCATCGACCTCTAATATGGCAGTTCGACTGAGGATATAACTGACAATAATTTAATTGTTAGTTTCGTCTATCAAAAACGAGCGATCTGATTGGTCGAAAAATTTAATTCATATCTCCATGAACAAAATTTTGAGTACGCAGCCATTTTGAATGCTTCCGCACAAAATAGTTCACTACAAAAAGTATCAAAATTTGTTAAGTTGTTGCATTTTTCTCTCGGTGCTATTAGATTTTAAGAAATGAAGAGAATATTTTTTGTTTTCATGGAGGTATGAACCGAAAAACCTAATCACACAATGTATAAATCCGCTTCGCGTATTCATACACTGTGATTAGGTTTTTCGGTTCATACCTCCATGAAAACAAAAAATATTCTCTTCATCTCTTAATCATTTTATTAAATGTTGTGCTGCCGTCATGGCGCAGTCGGTAGCGCGCCAGACTCCTAATCTTCAATCATTGGTATCATGGGTTCGATCCCCGGCGGCGGCAAATATTCTTTCTGAAAATTGTCTCTCATCAGTAGGTGGATAATCGTAAACCTAAGCGGGATAGCAGCTCGAGGCTAGGAAAGGATGTAGTGGTAGTACTGGTGTGAGAAATACCAGGAATCAATGGTTAGGTGCTCCAGCCGCCGCGATATGACTGAAATATTGTTAAAAGCAGTGTTAAACCCAATTCAATCAATCAATCAATTTATTAAATGTTGTCTGCATCACAAAATTAAGGCAGGTCTCTGGTTTGCAACATAAGTGTTGTATTTACAACTTGAATTAGTTTGAATTTTAGACGTCAAACCAACAAATGTGCTTTATAAAAACGTTTGATTTCAAAGTTAACTTAAGTAAATGATTTATTAAGTGATTTGATTGGTCAATCGACCGTTTGATTGAAAGCGGCGATCCGTCGTTTGCTTTACAATTATAAAACTCCATTTTGTTGAAAATGTATTATAACTCATGGGAAACAGTGTAACAGAAAGCACGCTAAACACGCTTGCAGGAAAAGAAATGAAATGCACACTTTAGAAGATATGATAATATGGTTATAGGATACAAATCCTGCTAACGGACAGAAATCACCACATTACTTAAACAATATAACGCTTTATATGACCGACGACCCGGAATTGAAATTAACCCGTTGATTTTTTTTCATATTAAATGTGTTTTATAACACTAGTGAAATTATATTATTATAATGCTTATGAATAGAGAACCCATGTGAGCATTTTTATTATCGCAAAAATGGCGTCACAACGTATGTAATAACTCTACAAAGAGCGTTATATGTTTCACAGAATATCACGCATCGGGGAATTCTAATAATTCTAATTCTAATAACTCAACGTATCAAATTCGTGTTAATAAAAACTTGAATTTATCAAACTCGCCATCTGAAACAGATAAAACTCGTCAGAGCCTAGTTTTTATCTGTTTATAGACGACTTGTTCAATATTTTCAGTTTTCCATGATCACGCACTTATTCGATGTGCTCTATTTTGATACAATGCAATACGAAGACAAAATTTCATATACATATAACATGTCGATTAGAACAGATAAAAGAGATGTGACAGATTGATGAATTGATTATATGGTTTGAACGGATAAAATCCCTTTTTACAAGATAGATGTTTGTGGAAAATTTGTTCGATTCAAATAAATATTCAAAACTACCTTTGTTATACCGATTGCTCCGACATTTTCACTGTATGATGTTGTTCCATTTCCGGAGCCCCAGGCACCGGCTAGAATGCAGCCAATACCTTCCATCCCGATTCCTCTATTTATAGCATGGATCGGAGGAGGCGGGGCTCCCGACAATCTGGCGCATGCGTAGTAATCACCAACAGATTCGACCATGGAAGCAAGCACTCCCGCCAAGATCCCAAACACGCTGGCAGTTGTTACGGTTGGGACACCCCATTGACCTTTAAAGGAAAGATAAGCTTTTCTCGGGGCTTTGGCCGTAAATAAGAAATTTTTTGCATAATAACCTCTTTGAAAAAAAAAATATATAAAAAATAAAAATAAAAAAAGCGATACAACTCGTAATCGATTTGAGGTATAGAGGCTGTAAATCAAATAATTGATAGACCGATTAAATAATTCATTTAGACCGAAAGTTACATTTGACCTCCGACATTGGTCGTCATTTACATGAATTATTTTTTGTTGGTTTGACGACTTAAACGGCGTAACTACGACTTATCCAAGCCGCTGCTACGACGTTAAGGTCGCCGACAAACCATTTTACTTTTTTGTTCCATGTTACTAGCCATAAACTTTGTAAAATAACTCCGTTTAATATCTAAGTCAAACGCGTAGCTAGCCATCCGGAAATTGACCAATCGCGGCTGTCAATCAAGGAATAAACCGACAAATCAAATAATTTATTCAGCCCTGAGCTTATCAACTCCGACATTGGCCACTATTTGATTTACCTTTAGTGTTGGTTTGGCAACTTAAACGTCGTAACTTCAGCTTATTAAAGCTGTAGTTACGACGTTTAAGTCACCAACAAACCAGTTTACTTTTTTGTTACACGCTACTGGTCATGAATTTTGCAAAAATAACGCTGTTAAAAATCGAAGCGGAACTTGCTGTCGGAGTTAATAGGCGGGGCATAGGTAGTCAGTGGGCGGGGCCAGCGATTGTGCAATTCTTTGATCAGATGAATTTCTATAGGAGATAAAAGGGTGATTTATAAACAACAACAACAACAAGCCATAAGTCATGTTTAATACATCTCGGTAAATCTACGACCTTTTCGCGTTATATATGGAACATGACCAAGTGAGGTATAAGGTACAAATGTAAATCCTTGTCATGCTTAATAAAATCCTCTACAAGTTTTCGTTAAAATCATAGGACTGACAGCACAGAAGGTGGTAATTTTTGAGTTGGCTGTTATTTAGAAAACCAATGGTTAAAACAACTATGGATTTAAGGGACCAGCAGGAGGTTTAGACAAAGATCAGACTGCACATATGTTCCGCCTGATTTCTGTCTAAATCTACTGCCCAAAACAGGAATATTCCTGGTTCAGCATGACAAGGGTTTAAATAAAAGGAAATTCTCTGATCGAGATCAGTCTTGGTCGCTACATTAGATGTAAATTGAGGGCCAATAGAGTATGATGAATATTATCATTGAAAGTGTTAACGAATTTTGAAAAGAAAATAATAGTGAGGTTTTAGTAGGTCAAAAACCAGAACTAAGGGGACAGGATCACTGTTCTTGATGCCGAATGATAGCAATCTACATGACGAGTACATATTTCGATTTTTATAGGTCAAAGGAAAGTAATCCTATAGGCAAGGTTAAGAATTTTGGTCAGAAAGTTCAATGTCACAATTTCAAAGAACATAATGCCACGCTATTGCATTAACCAATCGTGCGTGCGATTGGCAGATCTCGATTTAGACCGGAAGTGAAGTCAACACTCCGGCATCGGTCAGACATTCATTTCAGTGAAGCAAGTTTGTTGGTTTGGCGACCTAAACGAAGTAACTACAGCTTATTCAAGCTGTAGTTACGACTTTTAGGTCGACAACCAACAGTACTTCAAGTAGATATCAAAAATACACTAGAAAGACGACAGAAGATGGGACATAGTCGTGGATACCTTACCTGGATACGGGAATCTGAACCAGGGAGCTTCCTGTAAAACATTACTCTTGTCCGTACGGGCGAAATAGCCTGATTTACTGGCGTCATTCGGAAATGCTCCTGTCTCGGTTAGAATGGCACAAATAGCCCAGGACAAAAGCATGGCAAGTAAAACCTGAAAATAATGAAACCAAGGGGTTTTTTTTACAGAACTCGAACCCTTTCCTGTTTTTTTTGAAACTTTAGACTGGTCCAAATTCAAAGAGGTTGCAGACATCAACGAAAGTTGGATGCAATTTTAAATGAAACCATCCTGTATGGTAGAAAATATTGTGGTAAAAGGAGAAATTGCTTGTAAAAGCAATTTCTGCTTTTACCGCAATGTTTTCTCAAGTATAAAATAACAGTGCCGTAAATTCCCGTGTTTGTACAGGAAAGAGTTAAAACTTTGAAGAATGTATAGTGACAGACAACTTGACAGTCGGCGAGTCTTTCAATAATCAAAGTACTGAACTTACTATTGTCTAGCAAAGCATAGTTTTGTTAAGTAATCTCCTTTGCCAAAGGTTATCATAATGAATTAAAGGGGTTAAAGTAACCCAGAAGTTAACAAACTACAACATGATGAAATACCAAACTCGTTCAAGTTGAAGAAGTTGCAAACGACAATTTCAAGTTTGTTGAATTTAGATAATCCCTATCTTGTTGGGTAGAAAACTGTGTATGTTTTCTAAAGTTTTTTTTTCTTGAGATGCTTAAAAAGCAGAATTGATTGGGAATATGTTAAATAGCATGCTTTTGAAAAAGTTCTCTACATTTTCAATAGAGTTTGCAATATTCCTGAAATACATAAGAACTACTTTTATGGCGTAGGCATCAAATGGGTTTAGTGGTTAAACCTCCAGTGGCAGTTTCCACTCGTTGAACTTTGTAAGACCTCAGAATTTCGTCCGTTAACTTAAGCTACTTATCGGATGACCAAAAAGTAGTCTCTTTAGAAACTTGTCGCTTTAAACATATTTTTTTATTTATGAAGGATTTGCGTATATATTACATTATTAGAGAATTCGCGTAAATTCCTTTGTTGTTGGGAATCATTAGATCGGAGATGAGTGTACTCAGATAATTTTGATTTAGCAAACGAACCGAGCTCACTCAGACGATTCTAATAAATTCCAACGATATTGGTTTCGATACGATTTTTTAAAAAATTTTTAGCCAATACGACCTCTTCTTTATGAGAGCTTAATATTTCGAAAGGGAGGGTTGGTTGCTGACGATTACTAGAGGTGATTCCTTGAGCAATATCGACTGAATGTATGTTGATTCATTTTTTTGAAAATTGGCATCCTTTGAGCAATCGATGTTAGTTTAAACAATAATTTAGTAGTGTACTCCATTTACGCAAGCCAAGGGTTCTAACTCCACCTTGTTCGTAAGGAACAAGGTGGAGTAAGAACCCTTGGCTTGCGAAGATTGAGTGTTTAATTTTGATTAAACAATCGTTAAAAGGCGACGGAGTACTTACCGGAAATAAGTTTAAAAAAGGGAACTCAACAACTTTACATTTATTGTCGCTACCGATGGCAAAACAAGGAATTTTGACCTTCCTCAAAGGCGACTGCGTACTTACTGGAAATAAGTTGAAAAACGGGAACCCAACAACTCTACATTTATTGTCGCTACCGATGGCAAAACAAGGAATTTTGACCTTCCTCAAATACTGGCTAAATAACGCTATAAGCACAACAGTCCTGAAGAAGATGAAAGCAAGTAGTTTATTTTGATCGAAATCCAATATTGCAGATACATCGATATAATAAGCAAATAACAGAAATGACGCTAGAATCTATAAGATGGCTGCTTTGAAGGCAGCAAACCAGGCATGCACAATAAGGCGTTAAATTTAACGATATTCAATAGGAACGTGTTAATCCTTTCCTGTTATCAAAATATTTAGACCTGTCCAAATTCAATGGTTTTACAGTCGAAAATTTAATTTGGATTTAATTTGAATTTCATTGAAAAATAACGATCCAGTATGGTAGAAAATATTGTGGCAATTTCTTCTTTTCTACAATAATTTCTCAATGACAAATTCAGAGGGACCAAAATTCAGGGATTTAGGATTTAACTGGAAAGAGTAAATAATATTCTACTTTTTGTTAGATTTACAAAGAGATCAAATGGTATAAACTGAACACGCAATAAGACTTTTTTCGGTAGTGCATCAGTCTTCCAATCTTCAATTATGGGATGTCATGGGTTCGGTGGCGGCACATATCATTTCCGACAATTGTCTCTCACCAAATGGTTGATAATCGTAAACCTAAGTTGGATAGCAGCTGGAGGCTAGGAAAGGATATAATGGTAGTATCGGTGCGATATATACCAGGAAACCGTTTTAGGTGCGCCAGTCACCGCGATATGGCTGAAAAGTGTTAAAAGCCGCGTTAACCCTTTCCTGGACAAACCCGGGATTTTACGTTGCTGTCATTTCATATGTGAAATCATTGTGGAAAAAGAAGAAATTGTTTGTAACAAGCAATTTCTCCTTTTCCCGCGATGTTTTCTACCACATAGGATGGTTTTATTTCAAATTGCACCCGATTTTCTTAGTTGTCTGAAACAGGAAAGGATTAAGCAAGAAAGAAAGAAAATTATTTTCAGATCAAATAAAAAATGTCTGTCTGTCATAAATGATTGCTTCGCCTATTTAGATTTAATGTACTGTTCCTTTCTTGATTGATTCTTTAGTGTGTTTATAAGCTTTAAAAAGATAAGAAAACAAAATACCCGAATACAAAACAAACAATACTTACATGATGGCAACCCACCACTGTTTAGAGGCTAAATTAGCACCGGACCCAAACAGTGATAAACCGACTAGGGAGATGGTCGGAGTAATGGCCAGTGGGCCGATAAATCGGAGTACAAGCCCCATCAATCCACTGAATCCGATAACAACTTGGAAAATAGAGGCTATCATAATAGCACCTTGAATCTACAACAAAGGAGATATTGCCTGTCTAAAAAATCGTCGATAGGCGGTCAAAATGTCGTAAAACAACATTAGTTAAGCTATAGTTAAGCTGTATTTGCGACATTTTGATCGCCTACAGATGAAATGTTTTTGTTTTAATCAGAAGCCATTTTTATTATTTTAAGGATTTATATTTGATATATGAATTACTTCAGAATAGCATTTATGTACCAAAAGGAATATAACTTTAATGTTTGCTACATGTATACTCTGAAAGAACTGAAAAAATATGATATTTAAAAATTGGTTGAAGTGGGTGAGATTCATTAAATTGAAAAGTGAGAAAATGTTCTTTTGCCTGTTGTTGCGGTTTTAACCTGTTTAGCAAGCTCCCAGTGCTTCCGAGTCACTATCATTCTTACTAGAAGCAAACTTATTCAAATCTTACACAAGTCTGCTTCAACATCAGAGTGATAAAATAGACAGAAAAAGAAAGTGAACAAACAACATAAATATGTTGTTTGTTTACTTTCTTTTTTTTCTATTTTAGACTTGTGGCTCTTTGAATGCAGATACCATGTTATATATTGTGTAAACCTCATCCGTGTGTGAAAGCGTGCGCGCCACTTTTAACAGTATTTCAGTCACATCACGGCGGCTATAGCACCTAACCATTGATTCCTGGTATTTCTCACACCAGTAGTACCACAACATCCTTTCAGAGCCTCCAGCTCCTCAATAGTTGATAACAAGCAATTTCTTCATACTCTACATTTTATTTAAAGCCTTTTCGGGGGGGGGGTCAAAATGCGTGGTTGTGTGGGATGGATTAACCTTACATGTATAGCTTATCTCGATTATTCTTGACTTTACATGTATATCTTACCTCGGTTATTCTTGACCTTACATGTATATCTTACCGTGATTATACTTGACTTTACATGTATGTCTTACATCGGTTATTCTTGAATTTACATGTATAGCTTACCATGGCTATTCTTGACTTAGCATGTATATCTTACCGTAGTTATTCTTGACTTTACATGTATATCTTACCTCTGTTATTTTTGAATTTACACGTATATCTTACCGTGGCTATTCTTGACTTCGCATGTATATCTTACCTCGGTTATTCTTGACTTTACAAGTATATCTTACCTCGTTTATTGACTTTACATGTATATCTTACCTTGGTTATTCTTGACTTTAATTATAAATCTTACCTCGGTTATTCTTGACTTTACATGTATATCTTACCTCGGTTATTCTTGACTTTACATGTATATCTTACCTCGGTTATTCTTGACTTTACATGTAAATCTTACCTCGGTTATTCTTGACTTTACACGTATATCTTACCTCGATTATTCTTGACTTCACATGTATATCTAACCTCGGTTATTCTCGACTTTACATGTATATCTTACATTGGCTATTCTTGACTTCACATGTTAAGCTTACCTCGATTATTCTTGACTTCACGTGTATATCTTACCTCGGTTATTCTTGACTTTACATGTATATCTTACCTCGGTTATTCTTGACTTTACACGTATATCTTACCTCTGTTATTCTTGACTTTACATGTATATCTTACCTCGGTTATTCTTGACTTCCACAGATCTCTGTGTTCCTCACTACCAATAACTGGCAGACCAATGGCCGTGAAATTACTTTCTGGTATACCTGTTACAAAAAAATCGTCACACAGTTGTATATATACAACCGGCGTTATGAAAAACTAACGGATCGCCGGCTACGTCATTTGGCCTCCGACATTGCAGTCAGTTCGACTGAGATATCAAACGGCGTTTTTTTGCATGGATTACACTCATTATCACTAAAACAAAAGTCAAATTGCGGATTTGTGACCTTTTGAATAAGCTTTACTTACAACGTTCAACTCACCAAACCATGAAAAATGGTTAACGTATACGCCGATCTGAATGAATGATTCGGTTGGTCAATAGATTTTTGATTGACAGTTGCGATCCGTCCAATAAATGATAATTTCCGAAGGATTTTATCAGGACACACTGTTCAAAAAGAAATAACACAAAAAAACAAGGAAACGCACAAAAGCCATCATGTTACTAGTTTTGAGTAAAAATTTTATGGTTCGAATTTGCTTGTTCAATTTTTCTTTTCATGGAAGTATGAAAAAAAAAATATAATAAAAAAAATCGGCCTATTTAAACGGTCCAACCTTTAAAGTCGAAACTAAAATTAAATTATAGCGGAATAATTTGCGTTGCATAAGCTCAGAGAGAAAATGGTAATTCTATACACAATTTGTCTAGGTAGCCCATATTGATACCAAATTTGAATTTGGGAGTATCACCAGACAATGTAGATCAATGTGAAACATTTTACTAATCTTGATCTATTCTACAGACCTAGTTTGAACGAAAGTTGTCTATATCTAAAAAAAAAAAAAAAAAAAAACTCTTATGTGAGAGGAGAAGGTAATTCTTTTCCACAGAACAAAATTTTAGACTGGTTTAGATTCAAAGAAGTTGTAAGTATACCTCTTTATTTGGTCCTAGAGCAGTCGGCAGCGCGTCAGACTCCTAATCTCCAATCATGGGACGTCATGGGTTCGATCCCCGGCGGCTGTACATCTTCATTCCGCCATTTGTCTCTTACCAATGGGTTGATAATCGTAAACCTAAGTGAGATAGCTGCTGGAGGACAGGAAAGGGTGTAGTGGTAGTACTTGTGTGAGAAATACCAGGAATCCATTTTTAGGTGCTCCAGCTGCCGTGATATGACTGAAATACTGGTAAAAGCGGCGTTAAACCCAATTCAATCAATCAATCAATCTTTATTTGGTCTTTTGGGGTAGAAAACTATGTGGATAATGATGGAAAGCTTGTGACAAGCATTTTTTCTGTTTCTTTTTAAATATTGTTTTTTTTTCGTGCTGGAACATCGGTAATTGGACAATAGGCACCAGCTATAGTTATATTTCATTAATCGCTGGCCCCGCCCTTTTACTCATTTACCCAAGCCCACTGACCCCGACATGAAATCCCGCTTCGGTTTTAAAGGGCGTTATTTTGCAAAATTCATAGTCGGTGGCATGTAACAAATTGATATTTCATATTTTTGTTGACCTAAACGTCGCAACCACAGCTTAAATAAGATGTAGATACGACGTATAAGTCGCCAAACCAACAAAAAAGCTTAACAAAAATGGCGGCCAACACAAGATATCAAAGCTCAACTCCGGGCTGAGTGAATTATTTGATTGGTCGGTTAATTCCTTGATTGGCAGCCGCGATTGGTCAATAGAAATACATTTGGAAGAGACTTACCATCAGCCCGGGCCGTTTTGAAGCCACATTCTCTCTGAGCTAGAATCGCTATGGTCGGGGTTAGAAAAGTAAATGTTCCTCCTTGTACGATAGGTAATCTGCAATATAACAGCGGTGTAAGAGGAAACGAATCTATTGGGTCTAATATATCTCCGATTGGCTATCAAATTCAATGGTAACTTCGTCACATTCATGCCGTAGTTACGATAATGTGGTAGCAGCCAAATCTTTTTTCACTATTCCACGCCGTGGTATAGTGCATCAAGATGGTCATAACTTTCCTTTTCAGATCGTTTATCTCGGTCACGCCAACATGTATAAATAATTAAAGTACTGAAAAGTACTGTAAGCTAGCAAAGCATTGTTTTGTTCAGTAATCTTCTTTGTCAAACATTATCATGATAAAGAAACGAGGTAAAAGTAAACAAGGAGTTAATCCATTCCCACAAAATCCTTCCTTTTTTGCCCCAAGAAAATAGTTGTGGAAAACAATATGGAAAATGAAGAAATTGCTTGTTACAAGCAATTTCTTCATTTTCCACAATGTTTATCGACCTAATGAGATAAATATTTTAGAATTTTCAACAATTTGAATTGTTGTCTGCAACTTCTTTGGAAGATCGATGTGCTCAAGTGAGCTAAAATACCGAGGAGATGAACTTGCATACATGTATATTCCTGAAATACATAAGAACTTCATTTTATGGTGTAGGCATTAAACGGATTTAGTGGTTAAGCCTCCAGAGGCAGTTTGCACTCGTTGAACTTTGAGGCGACCTCAAATTTTTGTGTGTTAACTTAAGCTATCACAGCTAACGCTTTGCTAGCTTAAAACGCGTGTTCCAAATGAATTTTGATACGTGCAGTACGCAAATCTTTGACTCAATTACCAGCATACGTTTTTAACGCAATCTTTAAAATGGTGTAAAATAGACTTGAGATAACATAAAAGTCATGCATTCCAGTTTTTAGACAATATAGTATTGCACCAAGAAAATTTGCTGGTTCTTTTACTTCACATAACGATTTCTTGAGATTAATTATCAGACACCACTGTCCTATTAAACTAGAGCGATTGAGTGCCTACATCGCTCTACAGGTCTGCATGCTCAGATTTAGCCATTGATGTTTTCAGGGATTCAATATAAACTGAATCGTCTTTGCCATAAAAAAAAAAAAAAAAAAAAAAAAAAAAATAGACACTGAAATAATTGAAATCGTTCCAGAGAATAATTTAAACCTTTTTTTTTATATATAATTTTACAAAAGGCAGTCAAGATATGTCTAATTCATTCGCGAAGTTGCATGAAAGGGCATTGAAACAAATAACTCAATTCTATAAAGCTTGAAGAGCTTTTAACACCATCTTTTGTGCATGTTTTATAAAGTAATGGTTGACAGTATTTCTAAATTTGAAGTGAGACAACCCTGCAATGAGTCTTCATATACATGTATTCCAGCAGCATTTCTATTTCTTGATTGATACTCTTCAAGAAATATATGACCTTTTCAACCCATCATTTTCTTTCCTGGAATCTGATAAATGGGCCATCCATAGATCATTTCTATGAAAAACAGGCTGAAATCCATGATATATTATTTTTGTGAGATTTTCAAAATTTTTAATATGTACCACATATGGAAATTAACCCACCGATAAATCAATTTTTTTCATTCAATAACATTCTTAATTCGTGTGATTAATGATAAATTGAGGATTATTCCTGTGAAATAGTACAACTGACTGATCGCGCTGTCGATCAAAGAATCGACCGACCAATCAAATAATATATTCAGCGCGGAATTGAGCTTTGAACTCCAACATTGGTCGCCATTTTTGTTAATCTTTTTTGTTGGTTTGGCGACTTAAACGACGTAACTACAGTTTTTTCAAGCTGTAGTTGCGACGTTTAAGTAATCAAACCAACTATACATGTACTAACTTTTTGTTACATGTTACTGACCATCTTGTTTTTGCTTTTTGTTTTTTTTCAAAACAAAGCCTTTAAAATCGAAGCCGGACTTCCAATCGAAGTCGATGGGCAGGGCTAACGAAGCAAGTGGGCAGGGCCAGCGATTGGTCAATTTCTGTCAACTGTTCCTGAGAAGAGGATTTCCTAAGCTTCCTTCACCTTATATGAAAATTAGCCCACTCATAAAATCCGCGTTTTTTTGGGTTTTTTGTTTAGTTTTTTGTTTGTTTGTTTTTTCCATCTGATCACAAATTTTCAAGTACATCTCAAAAAAGGTGATCCACTGATCCTTTCTGTCAAATGTGATAATAATTCAGCACGTGTTTTCTGATAAAGATTTAAAAATTCTCCGAGGGAAACTGACAAAGTGCCATTCAAGGAGTTTTTCCTGTTACATATTGTTGAAATCCATGAACTGCTACCAGAGGAGATTTTCAATGTTTTCACCATATATCGAAATTAGCACGGCAAAGGGGATTTTTAGCCGATAAATCTTTAAAGGAATCCGATCATGGATCACCCAAGAGCCATTCCTGTGAAATTAGATATAAAACCTTGCATCTCAGGAGAAGATTTGATTTTTATAATAAATGTTTATGGACAGACGGGTGGTCGCAGGACGAATACAATGCCATGACTATTGTTCGTTGGCTTTCAACAGTCGAACTCAGAGTAAAAAGGAGATCCTTTTGTTAATCGTTGTCAAACTAATTAATTTTCAGATCAATCATTTTGCAACTTCGGAAATATCCTCATTGATCAACAAAATGTTGTCACGACAGCTTTATTTAAGTCGGAGTAGCCGCGGTCATAACACAGTTGATAGCGCGTCAGAGTCTCAATCATGAGGACAAGGGTTCGATCCCCAGTCTCGGTACATATCCTTTCCGACATTTGTCTCTCACCAATGGGTGGATAATCGTAAGTGGAAGTGGTATGAGCAGCTTGACGCTCGGGGAGGATGAAGTGGTAGTACTGGTGTGAGGAATACAGGAATCAATTGTTAGGTGCTCAAGTCGCCGCGTTATGACTTAAATATTATTAAACACCATTCGCTCAGTCGATCAATCAAGCTGGAGTTACGATACATTGGTCGCGTAACAACGGTATGACTGTGAAGCGTTTGTTAGACATCTGGACTCGACAAGAGCAAAGGATAAGTTACATTGTTTAACCGATCGTGAGGTCAGGCAAAGAATAAATCTACTAATCAAGGCATTCCTTTAGACCGGAAGTCAACTTTGAACTCCAATATTAGCCAGCATTAATGTGAAGCATGTTTGTAAGATGTTTGTTTGGCTACTTAGAAATCGAAATTAAAGCTTATCCAATCTGCTGTTGCGACGTTTAGGTCGCTAGCCAACTATTTTACTTTTTTTATATGTTACTGATCATAATTTTGCAAAAATCGCCATTTAATTTCGAGGGGGAATATCCTTTGTAGTCTGTGGGCGGGGCTAGCGGAGTCAATGGGTGGGGCTAGCGACCTGCCGATTCGGGCAACGGTGGACAATAATTTCATAAAAACCAGTACCTAGTATGTTCGTGTAATGTTAAAAACCAGAACAAAAGCAACAACAGAATAAAGAGCAACCATTTCGAGTCCGGATAACACTATTTCCGTCTACATAGGACATAGCTGATAATTTTGTTCCGAGTTTTTATATAATCATAATCAAGCGGATGGTACAAATGTTTTTGGTTTTTTTTATTGTAGAGATATACATTGCTGTTTGAGTTCCAACTGAACAAAGGCTGTCCGCGGACAGCAAAAATCGCACCGTCAATACATGTGCTCCAACAATAAACATAGGTCAAGGTCACTCAGTTCAAACCCATTCCACAAAAATCCCGCTTTTTTACACCCCTCTAGAAATAATGCCTAGGAAAAATGTGGAAAATGAAGAAATTGCTTAATGTAAGCAATTTCATCATTTTTCACATTTATTTTCTACCCAGAAAGAAAAACATTTTTAAAAGTTTCATCCATTTAAAATTGCCGTCTACAACTTTGTCGTCTGGTAATGGGTTAGTATTTGTTCTGATTAAGGTTTTTGCTAGATATTTACATGAAATATATAAGGGATATTAGAGTAAATATGTTTCAATTCTATGTTGAATCGATTTATTGGGGTTTAACGCCACTTTGAACAGTATTTCAGTCATATCGCGACGGCTGGAGCACCTAACCATTGATTCCTGGCATTTTTACCACTACATCCTTTCCGAACCTCCAGTTGCTCATCCAACTTAGGTTTAAGATTATCCATCTATTGGTAGGAGACATGTCGAGGGCTTAGAACAAAAACATAGCATGGGTCTATACAATGTATAGACTCGATATGTCGCTAAGGATATTTTTCGCGGCTGGTGATCGAACCAGGGACCCCTTGACTAGGAGTTCTACGCGCCACCACTGCGATATGACCTCGGCGTCTAGTATGATGAGGGCGAAGGTCAATGGGCCATTGTATGAAATGAAAGCCTATCATTTTGTGGGTGCAAAAGTAAAATTCGACGTTTCCTAAGTGTAAAAATGATAAGATATGAGCCAGATTAAAGTTCTCGAAAGGAACGTAACCGTGAGAGAATCAAAGAGCTTGGTCTTAAATTAAAGCCCAAACCCTAGCGGTGTGTAGACTTGCCATATTTAACCCTTTCCCGTTCAAACCCTGGTTTTTACGTCCCTTTGATATTATAGTTGAGAAAACATTGTATAAAAAGAAGAAATTGCTTGTAACAAGCAATTTCTTCTTATTCTACAATATTTTCTACCCAACTGAATGCTTATTTTCCAAATTGAATTAACTTGAAATTTTCATCTGCAAAACCTTTGAATTTGGGCAGGTCTAGAACTTTGCAAAACAGGAAAGGGTTAAAGGTCATAAGTGTGAAGAATCTGGTTATATAAGCAATGTTAAAAAAATAAAAAATGAAAGAATATCAAAGGTAAAGACTCTTGTTATTTTGTCTGAATTGTAAATTAGTGAGCGTGTCTATAAAGTTTGATCGTGCTAGGTTAAAGTATTTTTCAAAAGGAGGTCATAGATCCGACAACTTGTTGCTTGGTGTTACCTGGTAACCTTTTACTAGATGAATACGTATGTCAAATATGATTGTGGTAGCCTACAGAAAATATGAGACAGTTCGAATGGCGCTAAAAGTTTTAATTAAAGTTGTTCAAGCTGAGTCAATGTCAAGGTCACAAGGTAATAGTTCACAGACCAAGGTCTTAAATCAATGTATATGCCCCGACGTGTGTTTATGTAAACTATGATCCCATTAGAATAAATATCGACTTATATATAAACAAAATGAAGAGCCAAAAACCGTTGCTGATCGATATAGCGAGGCTAGTATCCGAGGCTTTAACAATAGCTCTTTGTAAACTTTCGTCTAGAATCAGCTAAAAAGTACTTGATTTTTAACCAAAATTTAATTAGCTAGGTGGATATTGTAACGACTTATCCGGAATTTTGAAGTAGATTACGACCGATGAATATTCTGAGCTAAAATATCATGGAAAAAATACATCACAATTTTCCCCAATACATCAGCTCTAAAAAGAAAACACATACATGTACAAGTTTTTTCTAAGAAAAATCAAAGGATTGAAAGTCCTGAGAGCGGTTTTGCTGGTTTATCAGTAACCGCGCTCAATAATGCGAGCATTTTTCATCAATATGACTGAGTAAGTCGTACACCTAAGTAGGAGGAGCAGCTTGAGGCTCGATAAGGATGTAGTGGTAGTATTGGTGTGTGAACTACCAGGAATCCATGGTTAGGAGCTCCACCCGCCCCGATATGATTGAAATACTATTGCAAGTTGCGTTAAACCCTATTCAATCGATCATGACCTATTACTGTTTACCGAAATCGCTGTTTTGAATTAATCGCAACGTTTTCTTCCTAAGTGCGTGAAAATTTGTGGTTGTGTGGTAAAAGGTTAAATGATAAAAGGTAAAGAAATCAAAGCTAACATTCAATTCCTTTTTCGTTGGGCATATTATTATCACAATTGAAGTAGTTAAATGTCCGTTTCAAAAATTTAGTCGAATTCGAGAGGTAAAAGGTGTTTTATTCGATGGGGTTAATAGGCGCTTGAATCGCGCCTATAACAGGGTTGTAACGTGTTACATACACTGTGTATACGGGGTGTAATTTTGCCCAGCCCTGCCAGGTCAAAACACTAACAGACAGTTTACATGTATTCGCTAACTCCACTAACCACTGACCTAGATTCTATCTTGAAACGCGAGGAAATTATTTCTCTCATTTTGACAATTCATTAGACAATTTACCAAGGATATATTAAGTTTTAAACCATTTTCCTGGATATTCATTATTAAAAGGAGGCTGTTGGCATTGAGCGGAAATGAGCGGAAATGTGCCAGAACTTGTTTCTGGTTGATCGATATGAAATACCGGTTTTTCCTAAAAAAACACTAAAAAGGATTGGTTTTTTTAACAATAAATCTGAGAGATTAAAGGTAGGTATCGATGATTTTTTCATGTCACAGATTTTAATTATTTTAATTTCCTCTCGTATACTATTTGAATACAATATGCCGAAAACAGTTTTGCTAAAATCTGAGGTCGTTTATCAGAAAAAGCAGGGTATTTCCTTAATAGCCTACGTAGGCTATAAATCTATTTTTAAATTAATCCGAGACAGTTGTGAAGAATATATGATCATTCACGTGGAGCGAATAACCGTTGGAACCTTGAATTCAATTTAAATTACATCACACCGACGTCATCGTTATGTCATCAGGAGTTATGTTAAGTATTTAATTCAGTAAAGATCAGTCCAAAACTGACGTAAGCGTTATTACGAATATAGACACTTATCGTAGTTTTGCGCTAACCCTTTCATGTGACCTGAATTAGAACGTTGGCTGTGTCGCTAGTAAATTTGTTACCTTCAGTTGACTTTGGGTCATATGCAAATGAGGCCATTCGATGACGACAGCCGAATTCCGTGATATCTTAAAATAACCTGGAATTTCCGATATAACCACAAAAAGCCACTTTAGTCCTTTTAAATTACCACCAAGACAATACCTGACTCAACTTAAAGTATTAAATGTTTGTTGGAGTGTATTTTTCGGCACTTGGAATTTTTTCTTATCTAGGTTTCAGAAACATCGATACCTCCCTTTAAGGAAACAAGAAATATAAGGCCCTATATTCATCCATTCCTTTCATTATTTTGAACAGTGTAGGTTTTGTCTAGTCTAGTCCTTGGCCGAATAAACCTTAAAAGGAAATGAATAACCACAAGCCATATCATGTATCATTTGCCATACAAATTATGCGAAGCATATTATGAATACATTTTAATACATGCTTTGAAATGCACATGCTTTAACCGATATCAAGACGGGTATACAACATAGCGCTATTGCCCCGTCAGGCAAAAAAGTTCTATACTTTTATATTTTACTGTGCAGTCTTCCAAAATGCGACCTTCTATTGACCTCTTTTCAATTTTCATTTTTTTTACTTATTTGTCTCTGACTGAATTTTAAACTGGTACAATTTTAAAGAATTTAACTGATGTAGTTTTAATAAAAAATTTTCTTTCTAGGTAGAAAACATTGTTGATGATGAAGAAATTGCTTTTGACAAGCAATTTCTTTTTTTCCTTAACATTTTTAAAAACCTTTTCTTAACCTTTTCCGGTTTTTCAAAATTTTAGAACTGTCCAAATTCAAAGGTTAAGCAGACGAAAAATTAGAGTGGTTTGATTTACAAAAAGAAATTTGAAAAAAAAAAAAATCATTTGATATGGTCGAACACATTGAAGAAAAAGAAGAAATTGATTGTTACAAGCATTTTCTTCTTTTTTTTCTACAATATTTTCTCAATTATAAAATCACAGGGACGTAAAAATAGGGATTGAACAGAAAGGGGTTGAAGTGTGTCAACTTGAAACAAATGTCTGCAAATTCTTTCATTTTGGACCAGTCTTAAACTGTGTTCTCTGGTAATGGGTCAAGTCTCGAACAAGCGTAAATGTTTCAAACAAATGAAGGAGTTCACTCTATCTTTATTGGTCAGTCGATTTTTTATTATCGTCTAATCTATAGGGAATATTACAACAGTGTGACTTTCTATGCGTTGTTATCGTGTTCGAGAATCGTGCGCAGGTATTTTTTTTATTGGATGAGACCGAAGGTCGAATCCAATAAAAAATACCTACACACGATTCGAGAACACGATAACAACAAATAGAAAAACACACTGTTGTAATATTCCTTTTATAATGCACCTCTTAGGACATGACATTAAGAAAATTCTCTTAAATGATTAAGAAATAACCAACTTTCAAAAAAAAAAAAAAAAAAAAAAAACACCGAACGTCAATACACAAAAAGTAGTCGTGTATAACTGTACTCGACGAATACGTTTTTTTTTTTGTTTTGTTTTTTAGCTAGCAAAGCGTAAGCTTTCATAGCTTAAGTTAACAGACAAAATTTTGAAGTCGTCTCAAAGTTCATCGAGTGCAAACTGTCACTGGAGGCTTAACCACCTAATCCGTGAAATGCCTACGCCATAAAAAGTAGTTCTTATGTATTTCAATCATCTACTAGGTATTTTTAGCTCACTTGTGCACATCGTGTCCACAATGACTCTGATCAGAGTATTCTCAAGGTTGCAGACGACAATTTCAAATTGCTGTAAATTCTAAAATATTTATATCTCTAGGTAGAAAACAATGTGGTAAATGAAGAAATTGCTTGCAACAAGCAATTTCTTCATTTTCCACATTGTTTTCCACAACTATTCTTTACCATGATAATGTCTGACAAAGTAGATTACTGAATAAACAATGCTTTGCTAGCTTACAGTCCTTTCAGTACTTTGATTTTTTATAGGCGCCGAATACGGATTATTTTGTCTGTCGAGTTGTATTAGATAGCCAGATTTTAATCCATATATTTTATAGGATATGTCTACCTACCTTACTCCGAATGTTGATTGCAGCAAAGTACATAAGCCCGACACAAAGAAAAGTGTTCCTATCAGCTGACTTATACCAACATAATCTTGGTCCATACAGAAATGTTCACTCAGTAATAATGGTACCGAGATCATGGCGCCGACCGCTGTCAGATAATGCTGGAATATAGAGTAATGATATTTTATACGACTGTCGATGGGCGATAAACTTTGCAACTACAACTTTATTTTGTAGAGACTTTGGTCACGCATCGCAGGAATTCTGATAAAAGGCAGAGTTCTTTTATTCTTTCAGGTCTTGTAACCCAGTTCCAATTGACCCGATTTAGAATCATCTATTTCGAAAAGAGTTCCAGACGACATTTTGTAGTTGATGGAATTTCAAAGATATTTGGCTTTTGGATAGAAAACATTGTGGATAATGAAGAAATTGCTTGATACAAGTAATTTATTCATGTTCCACAATGTTTTCCAAAGCTTCTATCTTGTAGGAGTAGAAAGGAGGGATTATATGGAAATGGTTTTAAATGAATTAGTTCACAGGGACATTTAGCTTCGTAATTAGGACTGACCTAGTTTTATTCAAAATATAAAGACTTTGCAGGAATCTTAAAATTCAGGTACTTCTTGTCTGAAGTTGGCTACCGCGGTCAGTCCGATAAGCTCTGTTTGTAGATCACTGGGTAGACTGGGTTGGCTATAAAGCATATTGTCTATAAACACATCCACAAGAAGTTGGGGCTCGAACTCCAGACCACTTGTCGGGCACCTTTACCACACAAACATCGAGTCACACATGCTTTAAAACTGTTTTATATTAAGAAGCTTTTATCATAAGTAGTAATAGTTGAAATATTTCGTCGCAGGGCGATCAAATGTCGTAAATACAACTTTGTTCAAGCTGTACTTACGACGTTTTGTTCTTCCAACCACGATTTGTCTGATGGTGCACACCTACCTGGAATCCTAAAAGAACACATAGGTACCATGGAGGTGTGTCTTCAACAGAATATAGGACACGGTCTTCTTCGAGATCCGATGAAGGCCTCCCTTCTTTTTTGTATCGTGCACCGTCCCCAACTTCCATTTATTAGATCTGTTGAGAAAAATAAAACAAACTACTTAATCGTACATCTTTATTATTTTAAATCTTTATCAAAACAATTCCCAAACAAGTAAAATTTGGACTGGTCCAAATTGAAAGAATCTGTAGACGACAATTTCAAGTTAATTTTTTCGTCTATTTGGATTGAAAACATTGTTGATAATGAAGAAATTGCTTGATACAAGCAATTTCTTCATTTTCCACAATGAAAACAAAAGTTTTTTTCTTGAAGGTATAAAAAGGAGGGACTGTGTGGGAATGGGTTAATGGACAGAGTTTAACCGCAGGCTGTAAAAATCAAAGTACTGAAAGTACTTTAAGCTAGTAAAGCATGTTTTTATTCGGTAATTTTCTTTGTCAAAAGTTATCATGTAAAGTGGAATTCAGACAACCTCTGCCTTGTAGGGTGGAAAACAGTGTGGACGATGAAGAAATTGCTTGTTTTCCAAAGCTATTTTATTGAGAAGCTTCAAAAGGAGTTGTCTACAATTTGTATAAAGTTATTTCATGTGGCCATAAAAATCGGTGGCAGAGTTTGCAATATTCAAGAAATAAGAACTACTTTTTATGGCGTAGTCATTTCGTGGTTAAGCCTCCAGCGGCAGTTTGCACTCGTTGAACTCTGAGAAGACCTCAAAATTTGTCTGTTAACTTAAGCTATCAAGGTTGACGCTTTGCTAGCTAAAAATTCGTCCCCTTGTCTTTACTCACTACCACACAATTTCGCATTTTGGTGCATTGAAGGAAATAATCTTGGGAAACATTACATGAAAAAGAGTCATTTGCTTGTCCTGTATGGAACATAATTTTCAAAAGACATTCACTATGAAATACCGTCTACAGCTTCTTTTGATTTCGACCAGTCTTAAAATTCCTCGTTTATGAAGGTGTTAAAACCTGACTGTGAAGTCAAGGAAAATAACTATTTGGAACAGAATTATGCTTGACAACATAGGCAATTAATTTTCACCGACTTTGCTGACCACGCCTACCGACTTCGCTGGTCACGCCCACTGCTGAGCTCCAACAGGAAGTTCCACTATGATGATCAACGGCTAAAATTTTTTGGTCAATACTATGTTACAAGAAATGGAATGGTTGGTAGGCGAAAGAAAAGACAATTTCTCCCTTTCTCACAATGTTTTCCATAGCTGTATTTCATCGATGCGAAAAGTGTGGATTTTGTTGGAATGGGTTAAGCATTATTTTTCATTAATGCGATTACTATGTATGTTAATCAAAGCCCAATCAGCAACAAAAATTCAAAATAAAAGAGACATTTTTCAAATTATTAATGGAAGTTCAAAGAAGTCATCAATTAAAATGATAATTGCCCTTCGATTATTTACAACAATTGCTATGAGACCAACCTTTTCAAATTCGAAAACGGTTATATTTCAACCTATTTCGACTCAATTCCTCCTTTTTGCGCACCTCAAGAAAAGAAAACTTTGCCCTTCGCTTATTTACAACAATAGTTATGAAACTAACCTTTTCAAATTTGAAAACGATTATATTTCAACCTATTTCGACTCAATTCCTCCTTTTTGCGCACCTCAAGAAAAGAAAACTTTGCCCTTCGATTATTTACAACAATAGTTATAAGACCAACCTTTTCAAATTCGAAAACGGTTATATTTCAACCTATTGGACTCTATTCCTCATTTTGCGCACCTCAAGAAAAGAAATTAAACACCATGAACTTGAAATTGTCGCCTGTAGTTTCTTTGATTTTGCTGTGTGGGAATGAATTAATAGTAGTATTACTTTTATGTCAAATTCATTGATTAATTTTGGTTTAACGCCACTTTTAACAGTATATCAGTCATATCGCGGCGGCTGGAGCACCTAACAATGGATGGTGCCCTTTAGAAAATTGCTAAAAAAATTGAAATCAGTTTTAAACTCTGGTTGCCATGGAAAAAAAACTGAAATTTTGAAAAAAAAACTTTAAAAATTATCTCCTCCAAACCAAAGAGGGCTTAGAGTCTTGATATTTTGCATGAATCATCAGTACATTGACCTCTTCCTGAATTGCTCAAATCACCAACCTCGGGTTCCCTTGGCGGAGCCCCGGGGTGGGGGCTTTATATAGAAATAAAGAAGGATTTTTAAAACGACATCTCCTCCCAAACCACTGGGCTGATTTCAACCAAAGAATTTAATCAGTTGAAAATGCTAGTTGCTATGACAACAAGAGTTAAATTGAAAAAAAAATCTCCTCCTGACCCAGAAGTTGAATTTTGCATGAAGCATCAGTGCATTAACGTCTCTCAAAATTGATAAAATTTAGAGCCACAGGATGATTAGGCTTAAATAGAAATAAAGAAGGCATTCCTTTCAAAACTATTTGGCCAACTTAAACCGAATTGGGCAGAAATACGTTAGTTTGCCCCGTTTGAATGATTACTAAAATATTTGAAATCTGTTGAAAGCATTGGATGTTATTGTAACATAAGTTGAATTTAGTGAAATGTTAAAGGAGGTCTTCTTCCGATCCAGTTTGTATTAGGCTTTGAAGGAAAAAAGAGCCTTATCTCAGGTGAGCGCCAGGACCACTGGCCCTCTTGTTTATTTCATTTTATTTATTCATCAATTATTTTATATTATTTCGGTCTTTGTTAAACAATTTAAAAAATTTTACAAATCAAGCGAATAAACAATACAAGACAAATATTGTGTGTTCTAGATTTTAAACTATAATTGTGAATTTGAGGATTAAGTCGTGCATTATAATATGATTCACTGTATATACCTAAACTGTGAAATTTCTCGACATACATCGTGTTACTTTTGATTGCAAGTCAAAAATAAATAAATAAGTAAACAGAGTGAAATAAAACAAATAACAATAATTGAAAAATTGCGTGATATTTTCAAGAGTAACCCATGTGGGTAGTACAGATTCAATTTAGCCTGTTGACACACGCAGTCTGATCAGAATCTTAAATCTGGTGATAGTTAAACTATTGGCTCGAATTTTTTTTGATTACAATAAGAAAATACACATAGATGATGATACACTGCTTAGACTCTATGCTTAACCCTTTCTCGTTTTTTTATATATATTGAACTGGTCCAAATTGAAAGAGGTTGCAGACAACAATGAAAATTGGATGCAATTCGAAACGAAATCATCATATTTTGTAGAAAATTTTGTGGGAAAAGAGGAAATTGCTTGTGACAAGCAATTTCTTTTTTCTTTTTTTTTCAACAATGTATTCTCAAGAAGAAAATGGTAAAATCCCAGTTTTAACAGGAAATGGATAAAACACAATTTAAATCGTTGGAAAATTGGAGATAGGATCGCATGCAATTATTGTAATTGACCAATCGCGACTGTCAATCAAGGAATAAACCGACCATTCAAATAATTTATTCAGCCACGACCTAAGTTTTTCAACTTCGACATTGACCGCCGATTTTGTTAACCTTAATTGTTGGTTTGGCGACTTAAACGTCGTTACTACAGCTTTTCCAAGGCTGTGGGAAAATTAACACACAACCTGTAATTATAGCCGTTTTTGTATTGACCAAACATTATCAATAAATGTCTGTTATATTTTTACACATTAACAGCCGACAAGATTTAAGGCTGGTCATGATTCAGAGTAGCTTCAGACGACAACTTCAAGGTGATAGAATTATAAAGATATTTTGTTCTGGCGTAGAAATCTTTGTGAATAATGAAGAAAATACTTGTCACAAGCAATTTCTTCGTTTTCCACAATGTTTAAAAATCTTCTTCGTGAAGGGCGTCAAAAAAAACAGGATCGTGTGGGAATGGATTGACCCTTTCCTGTTCAATTCCTGGTTTTTACGTCCCTGTGTTTTTGTACTTGAGAAAACATTGTTGAAAAAGAAGAAATTGCTTGTAACAAGCAATTTCTCCTTTTTCTACAATATTTTCTAGCATATAGGATGGTTTAAAACCAAATTGTATCAAATGTTCATTGCAACCTCTTTCAACTTGGACGAGTGTAGAATGTCGGAAAACAGGAAAGGGCTAAAACACCAGTGTAATTATTGAAAATATCACACATGGTATGTTATATTGTAATTATAGCCATTTTTGTCGTGATCTAACATTATCAATGATGTTTGTGATATTTTAAGGATTGCATGGCATAAAACCGTGAAACGATTCGCTTCACGAATGATATAAATAATCGTAGTGTTGAAAGTTTAAAATATGCTAAAAAATATACTTAAATATTATTTAAAAAAGTCTATAATATATTTAAAAAGAAATTATCAAAAATTGTTTCCCCTGCTGCTGCTGATGATATTTAGTTAACCTGAAAATAGGTAAACGAATACTTACAGATATCAGCCTTCTATCATCCGCCCAATAAATGTTTCACACTTAACCTTTACAGGTTAAATGTTGAATCGAAGTAAAAGAAACAAACGTCACGGATCATGATTTCGTTTTTTTTACCTTTCCCCGGCCCGTAAATTACAAATTTAGACCAGGGCTTAATGCTCTAATTAACTCTTTACTGTATAATCACTGTTTTTTACGTCCATGCCATTTTATACCTAAGAAATTATTGTGATGAAAAAAGAAATTGCTTTAGACAAGCAATTTCTTCTTTTAACACAATATTTTCTACCACATACAATGGTTTCATTTCAAACTGCACTCACTTTTCATTGTCGTCTGCAACATGTTTCAAATTGGGCCAGTCTAAAATTTCAAGAAACAGGAAAGGGTTTATTCAACAAAACGAAACAGTTGTGCCCTGTGTAGATAAGTCGAGACTACATTTTTCCCTTCAAAGGATATCAGATTCTGTATACTTCACCGAAGCTGAATATGTCACTTGTTTACAAAGAGAAACCTTTAAAACCACAACTTTGACGATTGTGCAGTTATAAGCTATCAGATCTATCGGTCATTTATCAAGTGAATGTTCTCGGTTAATGAGTTGCACAACTTTAAGGTTTTTTTTCTGTATCGTGTAACTATAGACGCAAGTCGGCCTTCGTCAAGTGAAATATTATCGCCGTCGGATTATAATGAATAAATAGATAATGAACACATTTGACTAAAAGATTGACTAAAAGATTGAAAAGGGTACGCCCGGTAACTCCATCAACAACTATCTGAAAAATAGATCCGATCCAGCAGAGATCTTCGTTTTGTGGTCTGAACGATGGTTAACCAAACCTTTTAATTAAAGAACTGATAGCAATCGTATATTCTTATTTTCAAGTTTTCCATTGTATTAGCGTTATTGTTTAGGTGGAATGCGTTTCTGTTAAATGGACAATGGAAGGCGATAACACGAAAGACGTTATAACCAAAACCTCTCAATAAACCAATCGCGGGTGGTAGTCAAGGAATCAATGGACCAATCGAATCATTTGTTCAACCCGGAATTGAGTTTAGAACTCCGATATAGACCGCCATTTATGTGACACATTGGCGACTTATTCAAGCTGTTGTTACATACCATCCTACTTTTTTGTAACATGCTACAGGCTATAAACTTTGGGAAATAACGCCGTTTAAAATCGAAGTGGAGTCTATGGTTGGGACCGACGGAGGAAGTGGGCGGAACCAGCGATTGGTCGATTAACTGTATACCTCATTAGGATATTCGTAATAAATATTAGTAGATCCATTTTAGCACCGTAGGTGCTTGGAATTTTTTGCAGAATAGTACCTCAGCCTTTCTCTGTGGACGGAGGCGACTAAAATCAGAGACTAACAACTGTTTCCTCGTAACTCCTGGATAGCAATAGGTCGGTGGTTTTTATTCCAAAGCTATATATTGTATATTTTTTAATTTGATATAATAAGCATAGGAATGAAACGCTCAAGCATATGTGTGAGACCCGTTTGCCGTTAAACGGACAGGTCTATACCATTGTCACATCAGAACAAAGGTGAAAACTGGCGAAAAAAGGGTCTTAATTTATCATTTTTTTGTTTCATTCCTCAGTTTTCATTATATTTGTTTTGTGCTTACCTTTGTTTTGTTCTACGTGTCTTGTGCTAAACTATCTTAAAATTTCTTGCGTGCTAAATGACCGCAGGTATCGATATGCCATAAAACCCCAATCAATCAGATTCATTTCAATTGTCGAAAACGTACGGTCTGTAGATAACCCCGTTTTCGATAACCCCTTTCACAATTCATCTATTGACAACCTTAGAACGAAAGACGATTATAAAATGAACTGTAGTAAGGGAGACTCCGAGGCAAAACCATATTTGTTAAATCTCATCCCATTTAATGCATGAATGAATCAAATAGGTACAATTTACATGTATTTACGAAACGCACCTTTATTGAACGTCACTCAAATTAAAGACCTTTATGGAGGACATTGCCCCGGATAACATGGTCGTACGGCGTCAAAAATACATTAAAATGAACTCCCATCTTAATCTTTATCGTGCTGAATTAAATCCTTGCCAAGAATCGCATCAAATAATAGGAATGAAAGCGTTTGAAGTACAGGATGAGGGTCAGTATTTCTTTTAAAATTTGTTTCATTAACAATTCTGACTTAATTTTGACAAACATTCGATGAAGACTAAGATCAAGATCGGACTGTATATTTTTTGAAGGCTGAGCTTTGTCTATACTGCCAAAACAGAAAAATCCAGGGTTCAGCTTGACAAGGGTCACTGTAAAGTCACATATTTCAATGTGCATAAAAATATTGCAGACCTTTTCTTCCATACATACACATATGAGCCCGTGCAGGACATGTAGAGACGCGGATTAGCATTACCACCCACACAGTCTGATCAGAGTTTTACCGCTTTACACATAGATACTATCTCAAAGCTTTAATAGACAAAAAGCAAACATATTACACTATTTGACTACCCAGGCTGCTCAAAGAGTGAAATCCGCGCACGTGTGAAATGGGTGGAAATATCACGCACGTGTGAAATTTGCGGAAATATCACGCACATGTCGATGGTTCAGCGCGAAACAGATGTAACTGCCTATAAAATTATAGGCAGTTACAACTGTTTCGCGGTGACCCATCGATGCGTAATGAAGGGAAATGCCTCGCAAATTTGAAAGAGATCGAAATGCCTCGCACATGTGAAATGGTTGAAAATGTCATGTACATATGAAATAGAGCCGCCGTCATAACGCAGTTTGTAGCGCATCAGACTCCTAATCTTCAACCATGCGATGTCATGGGTTCGATCCCGGACGGCAGCATTCATCCTTTCCGACATTTGTCTCTCACCAATGGTGGATGATCGTAAACCTAAGTGGGATATCTGCTGGAGGCTAGGAAAGGATGTAGTGGGAGTACTGGCTTGAGAAATACCAGGAATCCATTGTTAGATGCTCCAGCCGTCGCGATATGACTGGAATACTGTTAATGGTGGCGTTAAACCCCAATCAATCAATCAATCAATCAATCAATCAATCAATCAATCAACATATGAAATAAATTGAAATGTCACGCACATTTGAAATGGTTTGAGATGTAACGCACATGTGAAATGGTTGGAAATATAACGCACATTTGAAAAACATGAAAATGCCATGCACATTTGAAATGGTTGGAAATGTCATGCACATTAGAAGTGGTTGGAAATGTCATGCATATTTGAAATGGTTGGAAATGTTCCGCACATGTGAAATGGTTAGAAATGTCACACACATTTAAAATGGTTGGAAATATAGCGCACTGGTGCATTTTATTCGAGATAAGATTATTCCAAATTCTAGTGAGACCAAATTATATGATCCGTAAGGCGTATAGGGACCTTATGGGAAGCATGAAATGTGCCGATGCTTGTCAGCCTGCGCAATACGTGCAGGCTGTGCAGCATCGATACTTTCTTCTCCTTGACGATTTTCATTCGGTCTAGATTGACCTTTGACTACATGTATTTTTGTAATGCCAATTCTGGAAGACCTCTAATGGCTTCAATCTCTTTTTCAAAGATTTGTTTTATGGAATACCCGGGTGCGTGCCGTTCTGCTTTGCAGGTCACATATGCAAAATACATATACATGTATACTTCAATGTAATTTGTTTATAAACAAAGCAAAGTTCAAATCACGACTTCGGGCGACGCTGTTGTTCAAATTAATTACCGTGTTTATGTCACTTATTTAGTGTTTTGGTTTATAGTCTTGAGAATCGATGGTCATTGTATATCACAAACCGACGATGTGTGACCAGTTACTTTGATATATGATCCTCGTGAGAAGAGCGAAAAAATACCGACCAAGTGACCTTGCACTGGCTCACAAGGCTCCAAACATTCTTGCGTTTAAAAATTCTCTGCGTGATAAATGAACTTTATACTTGTACTTTACAACGGATTATCTTTTGCAGTACAAAGCTCAAATGGCCTGAGATGGGCTTATTTTTCTCTCTCCCCCCCCCCCCCCTTTTTTTGTTCGGTGGATTCTTGGCGAGATACTTTCGTTGTATTTCTTCTAACTCGTCATGCGTTTTAACCCTTGTCACGCTGAACCCTGAATATTACGGATTTGGCAGGAGGTCTAGACAAAGATCAGGCTGCACATATGTGCAGTCTGATCTTTGTCTAGACCTCCTGCTTGACCCTTCAAAGCCAGCATTGTGTATACCCTTCATGTTTTAATTTATAACCCGAAGTGAGGGTTAACAGTGCTTCCAGTCCTTTGTTTTCAACACATTTTTTGAAGAAGATTTTACCCAGCAAAACAATAGTTAAGTCTCTATTTCTTTCTGATAACGAAGTAGTGCACTGTGCGAAGAATAAAACACTTGAAGATTTATTGTTAATTTATCTTTCAAAAAGTCCACACTATACGTATTCAATAAAAGAAAAACTCTTAAACTCTGGGTTTTTTTGTGACACCTATTTTAATGTACACACAAATAAGAAAAAGAAGGTTTGCTTGCAAAGTGAACTTTTCTCAGAAACGGGCAACTCAGTCTAGAAAACTGGAAAGTATAGCTGCTCGAGTTTAAACTTGGTTAAAACTTGTCGCTCATGGCTGTTATTGTAGATTTTTGATTGTCAATTTTCTTTGATACGCGACCGTGTTGAATGTGCGAAAAGGTAACTATCTATCTAGATAACTCCCCTTTCGGGTTACTGGCAGGTGATACACTCACAATCCAGATATTTTCACGTCTCTGAAAGAGAGGCAGTGGCTGAATCCAACTGATACCCACTTTTACAGCTGGGTAGCCTGGGGCTGGCTATTAAGTGTCTTGACCGTGAACACACCCCGGTGACGCTGGGGCTGGAACCCGTGACCTCTAGATAAAGAGTCAAGCACCTATACCACTCGACCATCGAGGCAGTCTAATTAGTTATATACTTTGTATGATGCTCTTTTCGTTTATTCGTAAGTTAAATTCGGTTCTGTCGATCAGGATTCATGCGTTGTAATCGGATGATTTTTTTTATATATTTCCGAGAACAAAATTTTGACCAGGCAAACGTTAAGCATGCTTGCGCACAGAATAGATCCGTGAAATTTCATTTAAGAGATGAAGAGAATATTTTTTGTTTTCATGGAGGTATGAACCGAAAAACCTAATCACACTGTATGAATACGCAAAGCGGATTTATACATTGTGTGATTAGGTTTTTCGGTTCATACCTCCATGAAAACAAAAAACATTCTCTTCATTTCTTATAATTTAATAGCATCGAGCGAAAAATGTAACAACTTAACAAATTTTGATACCTTTTTTAGTGAACTATTTTGTGCGGAAGCATCCAAAATGGCTGCGTACTAAAAATTTTGTTCATGGAGGTATGAATTAAATTTTTCGACCAATCAGATCGCTCGTTTTTGATAGACGAAACTAACAATTAAATTATAAAAAACTGGATAAATATTTGCTCTGTCTTGCTTGGTGGCATTGACTTACAAGAAATGAAAAAGAACCCTTTTTGTTTCTATTGAGACGCGAACTTTTAAACTTGACCACACTAAGGTATGTTTGTTTGTTTGTTTGAATGGGGTTTACGCCGCTTTCAACAATTTTTCAGTTATATCGCGGCGGCTAGAGCACCTAATAATGGAATCCTGGTATTTCTCGCACCAGTACTACCATTACATCCTTTCCTAGCCTCCAGCTGCTATCCCACATAGGTCTACGATTATAGACCCATTGGTGAGAGACAAATAGTCGGAAAGGATGAGTGCCGCCGACGGGGATCGAACCCGGGACCTCCAGATTGATAGTCCGACGCGCTACCAACTGCGCTATGACGGCGGCTCACTAAGGTATGAATTCATCTTATTTCTTCATTATTTCATAGACTGTTGTGAGTGGATGGTCAGTTGTATAACGAAAACACCAAAAATATCTTAACCCATTCCCACACAGTACCGCTTTTAAACTCCCCTTAATATTAAAGCCTTGGAAATCATTGTGGAGAATGAAGAAATTGCTTGTTACAAGCAATTTCTTCATTGTCCACAATGTTTAAAACCCGAAAAGATGAAGGTTTGAAAGGTTTAATCAACTTTTAATTTTCGTCTGCAACATCTTTGACTGGACTGGTCTAAAATTTTATTGTGTGGGAATGGGTTAAACAGGTATCAGACAAAAAAATGTCTATTATAAAGAGGGGGGAAAAGTAGATTTGTCCTGAGCTCCAGGTCACGCAAGTGCAGCAGGCGTTCTAGCCAAAGGGGCGATGGATCTAGGCGTTGAACACCATTAAAAAATGATGCAAAAGATAAACCTCACTCAAGAGGTCCATCAACTTATTGCACTATATACAATGATGTCAAAATGCACGCCAATAAAACATCAAAAAATATTCGATGGCTTAGTCAAATACAGTCACAAATGCCCCTAGGTATATAGACAACGCTTGCTACAATGTTGCGCTAACTCCTCGAGACATTAGACATTTCAGAATCCGAAAGAGCCTATCAAACGCTGGTACCCAAAACTGGATACTTATAACCCTTTTTGGAGCTCAAACACGACTTTACATAGTTCAAGATGCTCAAACTACGAACTGGCTACTCTGTTCTCGTGTTAATGATTATAGACACAAACTTGGCCAGAGCAACACTGAGCAACCATTGCCTGTCAGGAGATCCTAGACCATCGATCACTTCTTGATCCATGCGCGTTAGGCCCTAACATAAACTTCCATATAGTCGTCCTATTTGGCTATTTAAACAGCAATTGTGCTGAAAGTCGTAAGGCAGCTGGTTCCCTGCATCGCCTATACCAAAACGGGACCACTTACGTACAATTCTGTATATGCGATTTTATTCTTCGAGCTAAAATGGGTAAATCATTGTTGGATAAATGAGGCCGGGTCAAGCTGACGAAATTTGGACATAGTAAACCTAAACTCGTTAAGTCCAGGTGCCAATAGTCGTCAATAGGTCCTAAAGTCGTCACTATCTTAACCCTTTCCCCATTTCAAGATTTTAGACCTGTCCAAATTCAAAGGTTTTGCTGAAGACACTTCGAAGTTGATTTTATTTGAAAAATAATCATTCTGTAGGGTAGAAAAAACTGTGGAGAAAGAAGAAATTGCTTGTTACAAGCAATTTCTTCTTTTTCCACAATGTTTTATCAAGTATTAAAACAGGGAGACGTAAAAACCAGGGGTTGAACAGGGAAGGGTTAAATAGCCTCAATAATGACATCGATGACACTTCTACTATAAAGTACTGGTCATGCTACCTTACCACATATTTATTTTTGAAATATTATTTCTGATTCACCTCAGCTGGATTCAATGATTTTTACAACAGCTTGTTTGTTTGACAGATTCCCCCATGGTACCCTTTGTGCGTGACGAGTCATATATATTAATCTGGTATCTGTTCGAAATCGGGATACAAATGCGTTGTAAGAAAAAAGACAGTGCAGATATTTTACGCTAACTTTGACATACATTTTATTCTGAAATACCATCTTTTTACACGATCTCTATAACCTTTGAGAGGTAGTATTTATTAAACGTGCACAAACTTTCCAGTAAAAATTTAGACTGATTATACAGAAATTAACCATCTCAGATCCTCAAAAAGCGTCACCGTTTCTATAAATAGATTGTCTTTATCATAACTGGTCATTCTACCTAATTGTAGCCTACAACTTTTAGATCTAGAAATATATATTTAGATATTCGTCGAGGTCTAACAAATGTCGTGTTAACCAATGGCTTTTTTATAATCATCAAGATGAGATGTTGAAAAAGATATACCTAACAAAAAATATAGTCTGGTCGAAACTGAGAAACTGAGAGAGATTGCAGACGGCAAATAAAGCCATCGAAAATTCGAAAAAATAACGTAGAAAGATTGAAAAAATAAGGAATTACTTGACTATTACAAGCAAATTCTCCATCTCAAACATCCCCCCAATACTAATTATCATGACATAAAAAGTCGGTATTCTTTGGAAATTGGTAACCAGTAATCGTATGCCTTAGTAAATCACACCACATCGGCATAATTCTTTAGCATGTTTGACACATAAAAATGGCTCACTTCTTTGAAGCATTGTTTTAGATTGCTGTCGTCCTGAGCGCGATCTTTGTGAAGTTTCATTTCCACGTTCTTTGGCTATGCACCACGGAGACGGACATCGGATACCATGATTAGTCATGCATGTAGAGTTAATTCCTCTTCACCTGTTAACGTATATTTTGCCCCCCCCCCTCCACCCATTCTTGATTTATGAATGGGTGCTCTCTCGTGATTCCTGTGCGATAAAGTCGTCGTTGAAACATCAAATTTTTCGTTTGACCATTTATTTTCCTTTTCCATCTCTGTAAAAGGGTTGACTATATCATGTCACAAGCTACATCGTTTCTCTTTCTGCATGACATTGCTGGGACGAAGTGAAATGAGCGCGTGCGTGACATTTCCAACCATTACACATTTGCGCAAAGTAAAGACTCAGATCAGCCTGTGCATCCGCACAGTCTAATCAGAGTCTTCACTCTACACTCTGTAGATGAATACTGCCCCAAAGCTTCTTTAAACTATCAGCGAATGTTCTAATTGCCCCCGAATGGCTGTCCAGGGTGCTCAATGTGTGTGAGTCACGCACCTGCGAAATTGTTGGAAATGTCACGCACAGGCTCAAATTATATGTAACACGGAAACGAAACTAAATGGTTATGTAACAGGATATATACGACGCTCATTACCCCTACCTACTCACACTTCGAACTTCCCACACGACAACTTTGTAGTTTGCCAGACTAAAATTCAAAATCAAAGTACTGAAAGTACTGTAAGCTGGCAAAGCATGGTTGAATTTAAAAATAGTTTCCTTGTTGGGTAGAAAACATTGTGGACAATGAAGAAATTGCTTGTTACAAGCAATTTCTTCATTGTCCACAATGTTTCCAAAAGTTTTTTTCTTGAGTTGCTTAAAAAACGGAATTAATTACATGGGAATGGGTTAAATAACATGCCTTTGACAGAGTTCTCTACAATTTGAAAAGAGTTTAAAAGATTGCTGAAATACATAAGAACTATTTTTTATGGCGTAGGCAGTTAATGGATTTAGTGGTTAAGCCTCCAATGGCAGTTTGCACTCGTTTAACTTTGAGACGACCTCAACATTTTGTCTGTTAACTTAAGCTTTCAAAGCTGACGCTTTGCTAGCTAACAAGCACAGACTTTATTTCGAAGTTTTTTTAAAGGGGCGTTTCTTAATTACCAGAAGATAACATTTGTAACACTGTTCGAATTAGATCTACAAAGAAAAGAAGATGCAGATGTCAAATTCTAATTAGCGAAATTGTAAATCGCTTTCCCCCAACCCAGAAAAAATATTTTGGGCATTTTGCAAGCGTTTTTTTTTTTTTGTGAGCGTAATAAACGGAATCGTTTTGGAAAAGGTTAGAATTCTGTAGAAGAAGAAAACAAATATTCCGTTTCCAGATCATGGATCGTGTTATGACATTGTTTCTTGATTGGATGAGGTTAAAATGCCTTTTTAATTGGTTTAAAACAGAAAGATATTGAGAATTTATGTACAACTAGTGAGTTCGTAACCCTTTAGTAACAGGCTGCTTCTCAAGAGCGTTTACAGAGGAAGATTTATCGCAAAAGTTAATTTTCAGAACTGCCTCGATGGCCGAGTGGTTTAGGTGCTTGACTCGTGATCTGAAGGTCACTAGTTCAAGCCCCAACGTCACCGGGGTGTGTTCATGGGCAAGACACTTTAAAGCCAGCCCTAGTCTACCCAGCTGTAAAAGTGGGTAGCAGTGGGATTCAGCCACTGCCTCTCTTTCAGGGACGTGAAAACATCTGGATTGTGTCACCTGCCAGTAATACCCGAAGATAGATAGATAGATAGATAGATAGATAGATAGATAGATAGATAGATAGATAGATAGATAGATAGATAGATAGATAGATAGATAGATAGATAGATAGATAGATAGATAGAATGAGCAATAATGTATGTTGTATACTCGTCGTGTTGGACTCTAAGTCGGCATCGACATTCAACGTAGTTTTTTGGGCAAAACCTGATAAATCAAGTCATTAAGGGAAGTTGTTTGTGTAATGAAATATATCGTCTCTAAGTTAGCCTTATCCCCTTGGTTATCTACGTGGAAGTATGTTTTCACGGTGCCGTCGCGCAACAGTCTATGTTGAAGTAAATCTTTGCGCGTTTTCACCGCAAATGTTAACAATACATGTTCTGATCCCGGGACATGTGTAGGTCTACCATCAAAAATATTTGATAGACAAAGAAGGTGGAAGAAAATTGAAACATTTAGAATTCAAACAATGCCGCCATTCTATCTTGAAAGACAAGAAATGAGAGGAAACGAGACGTACTAAAAAAAAAAAAAAAAAAAAAAAAGTGACGACAATAGGACCATGAGGACTTTATGACAGTTTACGTTACTTTACATTTTTCAACGTTACCATCGATCGTATTACCTAGTTTTCAATGAAATTTATTGAACCATAGTCATAGCAAATTGCTACGTCGTTTTCTTTTTTGGTCTTGTTTGATTAAAAAATCGGGCGAAGGAAATGCATTCTGTATAACGATATACTTGAATCGAGACAATATTAGATTGTTTCTCTCCCCCCCCCCCCCAACATATTCTGAGAGTAGTTCAAAAATTGTTTGTTCCAAGCCAATTTGCATACGAGTGATGCCATAGGGTAATAGCTGCGATTTCCTATCCCACTTTCTGATAACTTATGATCTGCTTGCGGGACTTCGCCAGCAGATGATCAGAAAGAGGGCTATGATTTCGCAGAGTGCTCTCGAAATATAAGAATTTTATTGGAAATGAAAGAAGACACGCTGTAGACGAAAATTCCGCAATGATTAAAAGATCGCGTGACAAGGGGGGGGGGGGCGTACAAAAAATAAGCACTGTGTTTTTACTGTAAACATTTTCTGCTTCAAAATGTACCAACGTTCCTTTGATTATACTCAGGGTCACGTGGTACTATCATGTGACCATATTTGTTACCTGTTCAAAATGGCAGACGGGAAACAACAAACAGGTTCCATCAAAACCGACACAAATCCAGATTCAGGCGAGTTCTAATTTGTTTAAACGATAGTCTTTAGAAGTCGAAGTGTAAGATTAATTCGAAAAAAATTTTCTTCGTCTTGTTCAAAAGACTTGATGTGTAATTAATGTGCACTAAAATTAGTTTCGCTTGACTGCACACATTCAGGTGCATGCTCAGCATTTTCCCCCAAAAAATGGACATCAAATTAGTCATTTGCAAGAAATAAATGACCAAGAAATTTTCAGACAAAGCCAACATTCCATTGATACATTTTACTTTGAACTACTTGCACTTGGTAGGTCTGCCTCATTTGCTTAGTTTACAATCAACAAATTAGGGTCCAGGGACTTAAATCCTCGGAGCCCTCATCATAGAGCAGTTGGTAGCGCGTCTGACTGTTAATCTAGAGGTCCCAGGTTCGATCCCCAATGGCGGCACTCATCCTTTCCGACTATTTGTCTCTCACCAATGGGTCTATAATCGTAGACCTAGTGAGATAGCAGCTGGAGGCTAGGTAAGGATGTAATGGTAGTACTGGTGTGAGAAATACCAGGATTCAATTGTTAGGTGCTCCAGCCGCCGCAATATAACTGAAAGATTGTTGAAAGCGGTGTAAAACCCCATTCAAACAAACTCAAATCCTGGGTCATAAGGATCATTGCTACAGGTTGTTGAGTCATTGATATTAAACATTTATTTATTATAAGATATGAAATTAAAAGATTTTTAATTGAAACCAAATGCCAAAACAGGTAAGACCAGGATTTTTTTCCACTGACTTTTCATTTGCGGGGTACATGTATACCCCTAGGTTTTGATATTGGGGTACAAAGAAAAAGTACAGTGTCCTGCTAAAGCTAGGTTTTTGCACCATTGTCTCCAAAAAGGCAAAAATGTCTCCAGCTTTATATGAACATTTGGACCTGGTCCCAAAGCTCTGAGAGCTAGACTGTTAGTGTGACCCATCAATTTTGTAAAATGTCTCCATTTTTCTAGACAATAGGGACGTTGTCCCCCTCCTGCCAAAACATTGGCACTGAATCTCCAAAACATTGGCACTTAATGTACCCTTAACTGTCAGAGTTAGGGTTCACCATATTAGCAGACATACCATATTCTTTTCTTGTAATTTCTGGACATTCATACATGTGATATCTTCCTTGCAACTGACCGATCCAGTAATGGATTCTCCTTCTCCTGACCCCTAAAAAAATTCAGATGAAAAAAATGTGGGTCTAGATTTCAGCATTAAATTTTGTGAGCAGGGAACAGTTGTCATGCAAAGGATGGTCTCGTCGGAATACTTTTGATTGCCCACTTGCTGTATATTCCATGCAGAGTGCACCCAATCATATGGTATTATCAATTTTCTTGCTAGAATACCTATACACCATTTACTGTTGATGATTTTACCCTAATTCACTTGCGTGGCATTTGGTTCTAATACAGTTTCATACACCACATTGGTCAAAATAGCGGATACGGGTTTTATTTCTGCAATTCCTTCATGTACTCAATTAACATACCAATGGTTCATGTCCTAAATCACGATCTATCTTTCATGTGGTAAGACTCGATGATATAATTTTTGTATCCTAAACTTACATCTATTCTTTTGGCAGCACCCATCTAAAAATGCACCATAGTTTTGAATTATTTGTGTCCCTTGAACATAATTATGTATTCTATTACTGCTTTTTGTAACTGATCATAGTAAGAAACCAGAACATTGTAATTTAAGCTTTTGGTTAACGACCAAGTATTTTTAGGATAACAGTAAGTTCTGAAAATATCCATCTTTATCAATCCAAATATTTTCACTTTCATATAATTATTTCAATGATGTGAGTTTCTTAACACTTACACATAAAACATTTAGATTTGGTGGCTTGACAGACTCCGGTATCAGCATGCCACTAGAATAAGTCTAGGTATTAACGGAAAAATTACAGCAGTAAGGTTGTATGTTGCATCGATAAGTGTTTAAGATACAGCTAAATTGTGTTGAAAAATTTCATTAGTTAAAAGAATCCACACATCACCATGGAGATATCCTGATTCCTGCGTCTCAACCGTCTCGAAGATTTGGATAAAAGCCAAGATTTACCTTTTACCCCATTTCGACTATGTATTCTGACCCGTATAAAGTTCTACCGCTTTTAAAGATTATTTTCGCCTTTAAAATTATGACACAAAAGTTTGAGTTACAAATCTAAAAAAAATGAATGATAAATAGAGATCTTCATAGAAAAAAAAACAATATTCAGGGGATAGTATTTCTGAGGAACGAGAGCAAAACAATATCTTTCTTACTCTGACTTTTAAGATGACAAATACTCTATACGCAAAGAATCAGTATGGTCAAACAATGTCTGAACATTTTCATCTTCAACAAACTGCTAACACAATGTCTGCTTTCAGAGATCCGATGTCCAATTTTAAAATGAAAGTCACAAAAGAAGATTTTAAAATGAGTGATCTGCTGATCAAATGATTTTTTGAGTTTGAGCAATAAATGTTGAAAGTGAAAGTAGTCAAATTAATTCGCTTCTTGATGTGCAACCAAATTATCGTAAGTAGAGCTTCATAATACTGTAGTTATGAAGTTTTGTTCATTCAATGACTATTGGTTTTATTAATGCCAATCATGGACGATAAAAGATAGACTAATGTGAATATGTTTAAAAAGAAACTACCAAGCTCTATTCAATTCTTTTATGAGTTTTATCTACATAAAAGTTGTTCCCAACTTCAACCCATGTGTTTCCTGTTATCTATAGGTGGGAAGTAAAAATATGTTGAAATGTGGTAAGTCTACACAAGTTCCTTGAAATATATAGCAGATCATGCTGAGGTAAGGGTTAATGATTGCATCATCTCAGCCTGCCTTCCTGATTTTTTAGAGTAAATCTAGATACTTCATTATGTATTTTTAACAGGTGTTTGTGAAATCAAAGTACTGAGAGCTCTAGTAGAAAACAAAAACATATCTGCACATCTGACTTTTATGCAGTCTGAGGCTCATTTGTTGCTTAGTAATTCAAAGATATATTTGAGTAACAAGTTTAATATGGTTCTGTAATCAAAGCACTGAAAGTACTTGAATAAGATAGTTACAAACATAATATTATTCATTTATTTTAGATGAATTTATTTAAAGATGTACCTTTAACAATGCAAATGAATCAAGATAACATAGTTTCTGAATTCAAGGTGCTGAAAGCACTAAGAGAAAAGTTCTGATTACTATATAGCTTCTCAATTAATCTGCATTGTCCGTTAATCCCATACATTGTTGGCTATGTATTTTTACCCAAATTTTGCCTCCATCTCCCTCCATAAAAGCCACTAACTCAATTTATTAATTGGAAGGCATGCTTACAACAACATTACTTGATTGAAGTTGAAAAACACCCAACAACAATAAAGACACAAACACCATGATTTATTAAAAATGCAAGAATAAATTTGTTATTTTTTAAGCGACTATGGAGTTGCACAAATTCACCCTATTTGGGACCCTAATCTCCCATCCAAAACTTTCAAATCTCCCTATGTGCCTCTGGAGAAATACCACATGTATGGACATTTGGTTAAAATTTTGGGGATTTAAGGAAATATTTCTTGGCATATCCCCCCTGCCACTACACACTCAAAAAACTGCCAATGTCTCACACACTCTTATAGGCACAATCACACACACAAACACTTTTTTCCTTTTCAGTATAACAGACCGACTCGTGGGTTTTTTTTGTTTCCCTGAGCAGAATTATGCACAAAACCAGGGTTCACCACTAACTGTTTTTAGCAGGAATCCATACATTTTGAGTCCGGGTGCTCTCCCTATAGTCACTCATCCCTCCCATCTTTGGGTTTCTATACACTCTTCTGGTGTTTTCTTTCTTTTCTCTGTTTGACGTGAAACAGACTGGAAATAGTTCCACATAGTGAAAACAAAAGCAAAACATGATGATGACCTTTGGTCGATAGGTGAGCGGTCATAACCTTCATAACCTGATATGAACATTTCAACAACTAGATTTAAAAGTGTTTGTGAGCTCCAGAGAACTACCCTGGAAATTCCTACAAATTTTGGACCAAATAATCAATCTCTCTAATCTGGAG
>OX336377.1:34541737-34802791 GCA_946902895.1 Fragum fragum | reverse complement strand
TTCGATGTCAGAGTAATGGTTCTCGTTCATTGTACTTTACTTTGGATATGTTTCACTTCCACAGCTATTATACTTTCAGGGATATGCTCCGAACAAAATAAAAGTCTGAACAAAACACAAAGTATGGTAGCTAAAATTATGCATGGTGAATTTTTGGATATCGTCCATTGAAATTTCCCTTGATATTTCTTAACCATAGCTATTAAACAACGAAAGCAATTAATGTATTTGTAAGTGTTAAATAGTTATTATGTGCACTGCCCTTCCTCATAATAAGACCAATATGTCAATAAAGCTTTAGACTATTCGCCATTACATTTCCACACATATGCCCCGGAGGAAGTTCAAATCGCGACATTTTAGCAACTTAGCTTTTAGGATTTTTGTAAGCTGCACTTTTCTTGACAAGAACTACTGATTCATGAAATTTCATAATTATAGCTACATTTTTAACGCTTTACGAGATATGTTTCGGACGGAATGCAAGTCTAAAAACCACAAAAGGGCAAATCCTAAAAAGCAAGTAAACGTGCCCTTCACTTCTTCCTTGTAATTACTATACAATGTTGTTGATAACAGACGGTATACTAACGGCGATATGCCCGACAAATAACAAGCTTGAAAAACAACAAAGGGCGAAAACTATAAACAACAACAACAATAATCCCAGCAAGCAAGGGTCTTGCACACTGCACTCCATATTTATAAAAGGAACATAAATGCCGACTTTGATATAGGTTTCAAATTTACATGTATGCTAAAGGACAAAGTATCCACGCCCTCTGCCCGTTCGAAAGCCCGCCTGCCTCGACGTCCAACGCCTGGAGTGATTCTACGATACGTCCATAATTTGACGACCGAATGAAGCATGTTAATTTATTCTTTTTTTGACATAGAACAGTTAAGGAATTAAACAACTTATATTGACTTCTTCTTTGTAGATACTATACAAGGTATTAGAGGAAGTAAATCCCAAAACTATAAAAAAATAAAAGCACATTTTATCGTTAAGAAATTACGGCCACCGTTAGGAAAAATTCTCATATGAATAGTGTCTTTTTGAGCTCGATACGACGCTCCCCCCACCCCCAATATTTTTACATATTGTTCTCAAAACTATATATATATATAAACACCCGCAAAAGTTAAACAATTATATATTTATGCACTTGTCTGCAAACCTTGAATAGCCTGAACATCCATACAGTACAATAGATTGTTGGGATGAAATATAAAGTTTTTTTTGCTTGAACGGGTTTAGCGACACTTTTAACAGATTGTTTTAATGAGATATAGTGGTAGTTTGTGTAGCAAATCATTAGTTCCTGGTAATTCTAACGCCCTTATTACCATTCTACAACCACATGCTTTCTAAACCTCAAGCTATTTGTCTCACTTAACCTAAAGAATTGTCCATAATTGCTTGAAGAGAAAAAAAAATGTCAGAAAAGATATTTGCAACGACTGTAGATCAAACCATGGAGCTTGTGATTGAAAGTCCGGCGCGCTACTAACTTGGGAACTTTGAACTAGTAGCTGTCTGTACAGCGTGAAGTGAAGAATGATCAAATAATCTAATTTTTGTCTCTGCTTGGCTAAAATGAGTAATTGTAGGAATGGTAAACACTTTTTTGTAATGTAAGTTCTATCTGCTTCTCTCGCCAGATTAAGTCTATAAAAGTTTATAAATTTGGCTTTCCGCAAAATCATTTTCGTTCGACAATAGCGTCTAAAGCTTATAAGTATAATATTGTCTTTCATTATCAAAATTATATTAAGAGAAGCATATGCACGCAAGATAATATGAACTTCCTTACATTACAAAATAAAAACAAAACTCATTTTCAGATTGAAATATGAAATACTAGTATGCACACTGTATATCATAGAAAAGTCAACTTTATTATCATTTCATGTCGTCTTAATTCTTGAGTACCTTTTTTTTGATATATATCCTATTTTCGTGTTATAAATATGAAATAGTAATATCGAAAGCATAAAGTATCACTAAGAAGGCGACAAACTCAAGTTACCTTAATGGTGAAAGATAATTGATTGTCTTCTCTCCGGGAATATTTAAATATAATTGAAATCATATTTCTAGAAACCTTTTTGATAAACACTGCTCAAACATGAGTTTACCAATACCTTCACAAAGAATAAAGTCTGAAATCATAAAAGTCAAGAAATTAGCCTCATTGCACAAGCGATCAAAGAGTGCTATTTGATTCTCTTTAAATAAGGGAATTTAATATTCTTAACCTTTCTCATAGTTAGAACTTTCCAGAAACTACTACATTTCTACTGACTAAGAATCTAGAACATTCTGTTTTATTCTACATCTCAATCTGCAGTGAGTTCCGAAAATAGACACAATGGAAAACCAATGTAATTGTGCATTGTCCATAACAACCTATATACAAAAGCATACCATTGTCAATATAATTGAAAATATAAGGGATATAATGAAGACTGATCAATATGCATAATCCATACAATTATCACTATTATTAATATTTTGAGTGATATATATAATTAAGATTGATTTAATATCATTTTCAATGTCAGTGATATTATGAGGGATACATTGAATATTGATCAATATAGTATTACATAATCCATATCATTGCCAATATCATTGATTTTCAACTCAATCGACCGATGGCGTGTTTTCAGTCCGGCGTCTGAGCGTCCGAGCGTCGGTCCCATCGCCCGTCCGTAAACATGTGCTTGCTAACACCCTACAGTCCACAGTTTTCATCTGATTCTCTTCAAACATTACAAAATAATTTTACTATCATCAAGGTTAATCTTTTCGAAATTGGGTCCGATCCGATCAGAAACACTGGAGAAGGGGCCTCATCAAAATTTAATTCAAAAGTCCTCTTTAACACTCAAAGTCCACAATTTTGATCAGATTCTTTTCCAACTTTCACAGACTGACTGTATCGTCATAAGGATTTTTCCTTACGAAATCGGTTCCGATTTGTCAAGACAAGTCGAAAGCTTTATGAATATTCGATAAAAAAAATGTAATATACTATATTAAAAACCTCGTTGACACTATAGAGTCCACAGTTTTCATCGGATTCCCTTCAAACTTAAAAAAAAAACACTATTCCAAGGAAATTGGGTCCTATCCGTCAATAAAAACAAGAAATTGGAATTGGAAACAATCCGTCAAGTATCATTTAAAAAGGGGCACTTTGAAATTTTATTTAAATACTAACTCAGTTTTTGTCGGATTCTGTTCAAAGATGCATGGAATAAATGTGGCATTGGGAAAATAGAAAAGGCGAATTTGCAGGTTATAATTCAAATCATTCTTGTTTATGTGATGAAATCCACGATTTGGTCTCTTGTGTTGCTTTTATACTGAAGACAGATCGATAAACATAATCCATATCATAGTCAATATTGTTGAAATTTGTGTGATATGATGAAGATTGATCAATGTATATACTCCATATCATAGTCAACATTACTGATATTTTGTGAGATATGATAAAGATTTATCAATATACATTATCCATACCAAAGTCGATATTATTGATATTTTGTGTGATATGATAAAGATTGTTCAATATACATACTCAATATCATAGTCAATATTATTGATATTTTGTGTGATATGATGAAGTTTGATCAATGTACATACTCCATATCAAAGTCAATATTACTGATATTTTGTGTGATATGATGAAGATTGATCAATATACATACTCCATATCATAGTCAATATTACTAATATTTTGTGTGATAAAATGAAGATTGATCAATATACATACTAAATATCATAGTCAATATTACTGTTATTTTGTGTGATATGAAGAAGATTAATCAGTTTATAAAATCCATTTCATAGTCAATATCTTTTATATAAGTTTATTGATAAAATGAAGATTGATCAATATACAGGATCCATATCAGTGTCAATAATATTACGAATCGGAGTTGTCAATCAAGAAATCGCATTAATCATTCATTCAGACAAAAATCAAATTTTAAAATCCGAAATCGGCTGGCTTTTATATAAACCTTCCATGTTAATTTGGCGATTTTAACGTCGTAGCTCAAGCTCCTTGAAGTTGTCGCCGTGACGTTTAATACAAAACCAAGATTCTACCATTTGTTTCATATAACTGGCCGAAAATATTGCAAAATAACAGCTTAATATATTCACGTCGTAAAAGATTTGTTAAATTATATTTCATAGTGCGATATCAAAGACAGATCAATTTATAGTACACGGAATCAACCGACCGCCAGGGTATAAGTAATTGAAATGTAGAAAAAATGTATGAAGACAAGTAAGAACTGTGGACAAAATTTCGTTAAAATAAATACCATAAGATAATAAAGTCGATGGCACGGCTTAAAAAATGGCACAGATTTCTACATAAAGTATACTAAGTTAATGAACTAGAATCACTGATCACTTGAGTGAGGAAATGCCAATTCGACAGATCGCTTAATCCGCCAACTTACATCGACAGAAAGTTACCTTTAAACATTAAACGGCTGTACTATTCGAAATTCGAGGGCAGCAACAAATATCAAAGAAACAGAATTTGCGTAAGCTGAAGTTGCAACGTTTAAAGGACATTTACAAGAAAAATTTGAACATGTCTATTGGAGGTCAAAATTCTTTTCAAGTCTAAATAACCAATTCGGATGGTGGATCGTTTTTAGTTGACACACGCGATCATTTAATTATGTATAGAGGAAATTTATAACAGAGTTTAATTTTCAAGACATTTGGTCTCTTCAGACATTCATATATTCATTTTTTCAGGGAAAATTAGCAAGCTTCAATTCACGCTTGTCTGTCTTGTAGAGTTGTTTTTTGTTGTTTTGGGCTCCTTTTTTGATAACTAGGACCATACTTCAAGAGGGCTGTCGGTGAATTATTTGGTATGCAACTGAAACGAAATTATAATATTTTAGATAGGAGACCAGACCGTTACAACGACAGCTTGCTACTAGATATGAGTTATTCTATGTCAAACGAATAAACAAAAGTACCCGTTAGATCTTTTGCAAACGAAAGAATAATACCGGGTGTTATTGTAAAACGCACTATGGTTTACTCTTAGGGACTAAATTTATCAACAGATTGAATAATAAAATATTTGTTTACCAACCCACACTGTTTAAGCAAATCAGAAAGGGTCGGAAGCCCGCTTTGAAAAGCATTACCGAACAAAAAACGGAAATAAATTTGAACAGTAGAATATATTTGAAAATGTATTTTCGTTTTCTGTCAGGCAAAGCTTGTCATATCTCGCTTTTGACCTTTTGGTAGTGGGGTCTGTATTATTTTTTATTATACACATATTAAAAAGTAACACCTACACACGATTCTCGAACACTATAAAAACATATAGAAAAAGATACTGTTGTAATATTCCCTATTCAATAAGAAATTCGGGATTCGTTTTGGTGTCACTTTTGGGGCCACAGACCCTTGAAACGCCGCACCCATTTATCGCAATTTTTATGTTGATTATTTCTTTTCGAACAAAGAGCTTTATAATTCTCATATCTAAAGTACATCGAACTGGAAAACAAAAAGCATGTAGAACGGGGTAAGGCCTGACAAGGCGAGCGGATTCATACACAAGTTTGATAAGGTATTTCGGTTCATACCTCCATTTAAAGAAAAAAATATTCTCCCAATTTCTTATAATTTGAAAGCGTCGATCGAACAAATCGATCGAGCAAAAACTTTACAAATTTTGATAATTTTTTGTATTGAACTATTTTGTGCGGAAGCATACAAATGGTTTTGTGCACAAAAATATGTTCATGATATGTTTTTTTTACCTATTAGAACGCCTGTTTTTGATAGAAGAAACTAAAAATTTAATTATTTCAAAAATAGAATAAATCAGGTATTTTATACTTCATCGTATCACAACCTAAGGGGAAGAAGAATCATTACAAAAGTAAATGTAGCATTTGAATCTACAAAGCATGTTACTGTTGCAACAATAGATTTAATAAAACACGCCAGGTTCCTCCTAAGCAACCGACAAAATTGAGGAAAGTCGAGACTGTGTGTGCCAAATTTTGTTTGTTTACAGGTGAACAAGAAAAGCAGCATCTTAAAGATGTAAATGTACGTATTGTCCGATCGAAGACCAACACTTTTTAATATATACAATAAGCAAATATCATTTTTTTATTTACCTGCACTTGACAGTAAAGGGTTTGTCGCAGTGACCATATGTTCCATCATAGAATTTACACATTCCAAAACAAAAACCTCCCCGGCAATCTCGAAATGCGATACTTAAGGATACAACAGCGAATAGAAATACCGCAATGTATCGAAAATTCATTCTGAAAAAAAAAGAGAGAAAACAATCAAAGTACCGAAGTACTGTAAGCTAGCAAAGCATAGTTTTGTTAGGTAATCGTCTTTGTCAAAGGTTATCATGTGAAATAAACCAGGAGTTAACCTATTACAACATGACAAAATCTTAGACAAAATCCTAAATTAGTTCAAATTGAAAGAAGTTGCAGACGATAGTTTCAAGTTGGTCTAATTTAGAAAACCTTTCTCTTGTTTGGTAGAAATCATTGTGGACAATGAGGAAATTGCTTGTTACAAGCAATTTCTTCAATATCCACAATGTTTTCCAAAGCTTTTATCTTGGGATGCTATAAATACGAAATTGAGTGGGAGTGAGTTACTTGCATGCTTATGAAAGCGATCACTCCAATATAAATAGAGTATATATAGAGTGAAATATTCCCTGAAATACAGAACTACTTTATGGCGTAGGCATTCAATGGATTTAGTGATTAAGCCTCCAATGGCAGTTAGCACTCGTTGAACTTTGAAAAGACCTTAAAATGTTGTGTATCAACTAAAACTATCTAAGTTGACGCTATGCTAGCTAAAAAGGAAAATGAATAGAAAGAGTCTCCAGAATTTGGATAATCTCCAGTATGTGAATAAAATAGGGTCAAAGCGCTGATTATAGCTATTACAAGCTGTTTTGTAAAACTATGGACACCCGAAAAGACAGTTAAAGAAGTTATTAATTTAAATCTATTTCATACATAAATTGATTGACTGATTGATTGATTGAGGTTTAACGCCTCTTTTAACACTATTTCATTCTATTCTAACACCCAACAATGGGTTCCTAGTATTTCTCGAACCAGTACTACCACTACATCCTTTCCTAGCCTCCAGCTACTATCCTACTTAGGTTTAAGATTATCTACCCATTGGTGAGAGACAAATATCTGAAAGAATATGAGCCGCGGTCGGGGATCGTACGCATGACAACCCATGATCGAAGATTAGGAGTCTGACGCGCTACCAACTGCGCTATGACAGCGGCTTTTATACATAAATACACTTTATATGGATTGACTCTCTATTTACTGCGTTACACTCGTAAACTGACCGATCTCGAGGATTCTTGATTGGCTACATATTTAAGTGATCTCTCGCAATTATCGACGCTTTCCTGCTGGGGTGTTCCTGTCGACCGAGGTACATCGTTTTGGATTTTCGATTTGTTCTACCCTTTTGATCATTCGGTATATATTGTTCTAGACCATATTGAGGAAGAAAAATGATGGGAAAGGAATTAGGCGGTTTTAATTGACGGGTAAAGGGTCACATATTTGTAAACGGCATTCGGTCTCGTGAAATATCAAAATCTTCCTTCGCAGCTCAAAGCAAAATCAAGATATTGTATATCTATCATAATATAATATTCTCTAGACACAAATAGTCATAAATAAATGATCCGTTCTGGTCGGTATTCAGATAGTGACGCATCTTCTTAGTCTGTCTATAGTAGTTCCCGGAAGTGAACTTTGAAATTTGCCGAAATTTGCCGATATTTATTTGCAACATTGCCGTTGGTTAGCAACTTAAACGTCGTAACTACCAGCTGTATTTACGACGTTTAGATCGCCAACCAATCATTGTACCATTTAGTAAATTTTACTGAAGATTGTGTTTGTTTGAATGGGGTTTAACGCCCCTTTTAACATTTCTTTAGTCATATCCCGGCGACTGGAGCACCTAACAATGGATTTCTGGTATATTTTGCACTAGTATCACTATTACAACCTTCCATAGCATCCAACTGCTATCCCACTTAGGTTTACGATTATCCATCATTTGGTGAGAGACAAATACTGGAAAGGATACTTTCCGCCACTGGGGATCGAACCAATGACAACCCATGATTGAAAATTTGGAGTCTGATGCGCTACCAACTGCGACATGACTGCTGCGTTACTGGACACAAATTTGCAAAATGATACCGTTTGATATCGAATTGGAACTTCCTATTTGAATCAGTACGCCAAACGTTTATTTATTTTACCTTTAACATGTAACGTGAAGTCAGGAAGTATCCTTTCTTCTTTGAAACTAAAAAACTGGCCCCGAATACTTTTATTTTCAAAGGGCCGGGTCACTCCTGGTTAAAATTCATAAAATGACCATTTTACCCCTAAAACAAAAGCTTTTGACGTACGGAAATTACAATATTCTAGATTTAAAAAAAACGTGTTGGTCGCATATAAGTTGTTTCCCTATGCATAGGTCGGGAAAAGTAGAACCCTGTAGTTCCAGCAAATGGAATCTAATTTTCCGTTTAAATGATTCAAATTCAAATTTTCTCGGCTGAACTGTGTCAATCTTTCTAAATCTGACGATTTTCAGTCAAAATCCATAATGAAATTTAGATTTTGTTGAAATTACAATAAGAATAACCCTAATCTTTAGAAAAGAATCACCTTTTTCGTGAATTTTCCCGTATCCAATTGTCTTGTTTCGGGAAAATAACTTAATATCATTGTGTCATTGAACATTTATGCTAAATACATTTCGATAGAAAATTATATTTTGATCAGTTCCAAAGTTGTCAATACATAAGCTTTCCATTTCCTGGTTAGTAAAATTTTCTTTTGTTTCCAAATCTAGCTCTTGAATTCCGTTAAAACTGTTCAGGCTTGTACTTACTGTGCATATAGCGTGCTAGATCGTCGCGGCGAAACGTCAGTTTTCTTTCATACTACGTCCTTATATGAAATCCTGCATAATTTTAAAGATCTTATACAAATTAAACCCTTAACATAAAATATTTTATTTAAACATTTTTTTAGTCTGACACCATTTATGAAAATATTTTCTTATATATGGTCTAGTCATACAGTTTACAAAATAACGTCGTTTTATATGTAAGCGACATTTTCTTTGGAAGCTTTTCGCTTAAAAAAATCGATGTGGTTCGTTCGTCCTAACAGTAGCCATCGTGCGCCTTTTCTCTTTTTCTTGCCCTTAACACGATTCGAACTCATGTTGATACGCTTGCGGTCGTAGCCCTACAATGTCCGACGCCCTAAAAACCCACACGGTGATACCGAGACATCCCGAAAGAATATGTTCAAATAACACATATGAGGCTATCTGAGACCACAGACAACTTTGCGTTATGGTTCTATTTTCAGTTATTCTGTAAACCTCAACATCTCAGGTATACAATGACCCATTTTACATTTTTGGATAAAATACTCAATTACTTAGAAAAGAAAAGAATTTTGTTTGTTTCTAACTACCATGAAAACAACAACAACAACAACAATTCCTTTCATCTCGATATGTCAAAAAGTTTTTATTTACAAATAAATGTCTTACCTTAATTTGTATAGAATCTAACTTGAAACGACCTCTTCGTCAACAGTGTACCATTTAAATGACACCAAGTATAAAGTTTTAATCAGGTTTTAGAGTCATTTTTCACGGAGAAACAGTCCATCTGGAATATACGGACCTGTCGACTCTAGCCAGCCTGCGGGATTTGTGCGGACTGATTAGGGCCGAATCTTATTTCATTGAAGTCATTATAATTTATCTTTTTAATGCTTACGTAATTCGATATTATTCTATTTCTTAACACGTCTTAATTAGAGTTGAAGGATAGTCTTTTTGCATAGTGGGTAAAAATGGGAAGCTTGATAATTTTGAAAAAACAACAGTATTTGTGACATTTTTCTCGCGCACCGACGGATTCGTATTCTTGTGTCATTAAATGAGAGGCTCTTGCCGCGATAAGAGTCCATTTAGATATTGAACCCTCTTAATGCTGATTAAATCTTTGTTTAAACTAGTATTAAAATCAGCGTGCTTCAAGACATGACTAATACACCAGTATTTTCTGTTTGTTTATATGCTTATCTGATAAACTAATCTGGCTTAAATACTGGCTAGACTGCATATGTAGGTTGATCTAAGTGTATATGTCGTGCCCATTCTTGAGAATGCCCATTCTTAAGAATGGGCAAATGGTAAAATCAAGGCTTTGCCCATTCTTAAGAAAGGGCAAAACGTCGATTTCAATACGAAAACAGGCCTATTCGTTGGTAATACTGTAATAAATATTAATTTTGGAACATTTAATTTGTATGTGAACCGTAATATATACCATAATAAAACGTTATTATAAAAAAAAACCCAAAAACCTCTCCGATACGGCTTCACCTCAGTCGTTCGATATAACTTCCGGTGAACCAATAAAAGGTCGTCCCATGGCAAAATAAAATATCATGATCATACTGTTTTTGTAAGATCAATAAGATGTAATATTACGTAATCTTATTCTGAAAGCTACATCAATATTCCATCTTAGAAAACAAGAAGACGGAACGCAGTCAATCCTTAAGAAATGACGACGTCACTATGACTGTTTCTATCGCCGTGTAAACCCGTCTTTTGATTAAAAATAAGGCATATATGACATTATTAAGTGTGTGAGGTTATTCAACGAATTGTAACCGTGACAATTAGAGGTTTTACGCCTAAGTAAAAACGGTAGCACCTTGATACAGTCGTGTCCGGTGATCTTGCGCGTCCGGTGATCTTGCGCACTATGGAAGTTACCTTAGATGCGCAAGATCACCGGACAGGATCGTAAAGGAAAAAACCTTTCAACCCAATCCCACACAATGGCGCTTTTTGACACCACTAAAAATACAATTGGTAAACATTGTGTTAAGTAAAGAAATTGCTTGTAACAAGCAATTTCTTCATTTTCCACAATGTTTTATAACCAGGACTATGAAATATCTAAAATTTCATTGAGTTTAAATTATCATCTGCAACTTCTTTCAATTTTTGGACCATTGTAAAATTTTCTTGTGTGGGAATGTGTTATCCAATTACCAGACAAATGTTAGATAATGTTAAAACTGAAAGAATTAAGCTGCAGAAAATTTTGCAAAGTCTACTCAAATTGGAAATAAGCACCAAATAAGGTAGGAAATATTTGGCAAGAAGGCAAAATTGCTTGTTACAAGCCATTTGCTCCTTTTGCTTCAAATTTTCCTTTATCATATTTCTTCAGGGCGGTAAGTGAAATTATGTGGTAATCGGTAACAAACTCATATTTCTTCAGGGCGGTAAGTGAAATTATGTGGTAATCGGTTACAAACAAGAGTAACAATGTAATGCTAAATCACTTCTATCTCATGTCATCTACTCTACTAAAGTAACCATCCCTTTATAAAGGGGGCATTTTGGTGACTACACAAACATTTAAGCATGTTTCATAAGTATAATAGGTAAAAAGGGTGATTAGATGAGTAGTTACAATTACCTTGCCTCTAAGACAACACAATACTTCATATATATCTAACCATGGATTCCTAGTATTTCTCACAAGCACACAATAGCTACATCCTTTCCGAGCCTCCACAAATGTTGGAAAGCACATTTGCCGCAAACCCAGGGCTGAACCTGGAACACCCTAGCTGATTAGGAGTCCGACATGCTACCGAAAGCAATATTGTCGCAGCCACAGAATTCAATATAAACTGAATTATCTATGCCATATCTGGCAAATAAATCTGGGCAATGAATTCTTTAAAATAGTTCTACAGAAGCATTTAAATTTTTTCACTTTTTTACAATAGTCAAGTTAAGGTATGTAAAATTCATTCAAATGAAAAGGTATAAATTTACAAAATCTTCAAAATTTCCATTCTATGCCATGGACATAAAAGCCATGTTTTTCAACTGACCAAGGTTATATGAAGGTATCTGACAAAGATTCATTCTGAGGGTCATTCCTGTGAAATTTGGTTAAAAATCCCCATCCACAGGATTTTGTGAAGATTTTACAATTTTCAGAATATATTTCATATATGGAAATTAGCCCCCCACCACGAAAAAGCCATGCTTTTCATACAATCAAATTTATTGAAGAAATCTGTTAAAGGGTCTCCAAGGATAATTCCTGTGAAATTTGGTTGAAATAAAAGTTTTCACTGTCTACCATTTTCGGTAATAAGACCCGCCCATTTAACTCACATTTTTAAACCGATCAGTATTCTTTTAAATAATCTGATGAAAGTCTACAAAGGCTCATCCCTGTGAAATAAGAATGAAATCAATCAACTGGTTTGTGAGAAAAAGTTTCATCAAAGTTTTCACAATATTTGGAAATTAACCCTGCCCATTAACCCTTAACCATATGACAAAGTTTTCGACCAGTGCAAATTGAAAAGAGTTGCAGCTAACAAATTGAATCCTGTGAATTTTCTAATTTTTCAATTTTTTTGAAAACATTGTGGAAAATGAAGAAATAGCTTGGTTCAAGCAAATTGCTTCATTTTACACAATGTTTTCTCAATTGTCTTATTTGAGGGGTGACAGAGAGTGTCATCGTGTGGGAATGGATTAAAGACATGATTTTCATCTGATCAAATTTGTTTGAAGGAATCTGATTCAGGGTCACACAAGGATCTGTCCTGCAAAATTTGGTTGAAATCTATCCACTGGTTTCTGAGTGGTTTTTTTTTAAAAAAAAATTCAACATACAATTTTCCACCCATTTAAGTCATGTTCTCCATCTGATCGCAATTCTTTGAAGGAATCTGATAAAATGTCACCCAAGGATCATTTCTGTGAATTTGGTTGAATTCAGTTCAGTACTCTGGTGAGAGGATTTTTACAGTAAAACTTACGGACAGAGAGATTACTGGGTGCACAACAAACACCAAGCCATGTCAATAACCCCATGGCTTTTAGCCAGTTGAGCTGAAAATTATGATCTATAGTGCAGTACCAATGAATTAGTCACTAAAGCCCCTTTTCCAGCGATAATGGATGGAATGTTACCATGTTCCATAGGCATCAATCATACATTTTCAGCAGGCTTGAGCCAAAAGAGTGATATTTTGAGTGGAACAAGGAACTTGGCTTTTCCCCTGGTATAGGCAGAATGGAACCATGATAATTTAACCCATGACACTAACTGGAAAAACATCGTGTAAAATGAAGAAATTGCTTGTTACAAGCAATTTCTTCATTTTACACAATGTTTCCTGCCCAGAGAGATAAAAAATCTAAAATTTCATAAACTTTAAAATGTCGTCTGCAACTCCTTTCAATATTGACCAGTCTTAAATTTTGCCATCTGGTAATGGGTAAATGGAGATCATCCCCATGGCAATACAAACATTTTCAGCATGTTTTAGAAAGATTTATCCCAAACTGCAAGGGTAGAGCGGTAGCCTTGACATTGTCATTATTACAATTTCCCCCCTTGATATTGGATGGAATGTCAACATAAAAATTGAAATCATTAACAGTACAATAAAAAAATCCAGCATATTTGAGTAGGGTTGCACCAAAATTGATCCTGAATCCAAAGGTCATGAGTTTGAACCACAGAAAAGCTATATTCATTATCAGCATGTGTAATTGCATGTGTGATTAATTTGTCTCTCACCAACGGCCAAATGATAAGTACTCTTCATTGACATTATATGGTAGCTCCTTGAATGTTGATGTTCTGGTATGGAAAATAATAGGAAGCCATGGTTAGGTGCATCAGTTGCCCTGATATAACTGAGATACAGTTGAAAATAGCAAACAAATAAAAAAGAAAGATAGTAATTGAATAGTTGGCAAGTGAATATAAAATAAGCTATGTTTACAGGCTAAATGCAAATGTATCAAATCCATGTGGAATACAAATTCGTATTTAACCCATTACCAGATGCCAAGATTTAAGACTGGCCCAAATTGAAATGAGTTGCAGACAAAAAATTAAAATCTGAGAAATTTTAGATTTCTTTTAAAATTTCTGAGTAGAAAACATAATGAAAAAAATTAAGAAATTGCTTGCAACAAGCAAGTTCTTCATTTTTTACAATGTTTCCCCAATTGTTTTTCTTGAGGGGCATCCAAAAGTGTTATTGTGTAGGAATAGGTTAAATGAAAAAAAAGCAGAAATAAGCCAAGAAGTTTCCCTCATAGCTAGCCTGTTAAGTTGGACAATCAACCAAGGGTTTTGCATGTCTCAGTAGTGGCAGGCTATAAATCTGCGAGAATTTGAGGGTTGCAGGTTCGAATCTCTACAACTGCACTGCTTGTCGCATAGGTATCTATGTTTTGGGGCAAGATATTCAAAGACCAGGCCTACATTTACTGATACGGAGGAAGCTCGTGAATACTCTAATAATTCTTTCCTTTTTTTTCAAAAGTTCTCACAATGTTCTCTAAGTTTAAAATTACAATGCCTTAAATCCAGATGTTGTACAGGAAAGGGATAGGTGGACTAAGTGATGATATAACTAGAGATCTTTATAGTGTGGCATTAATTACCATACAAACAAACAACTGACTTCAAAATAGCTGTTCTCTTCAAAGTAGTTAAATGAGTTAACTTCTACTCCATGACATACAAGTGAAAATAAAGGTAGTTAACATTGAAATGGAAAAAATCACTATTACAACAAGATGCTTTCAATGATATACTAAATCAATTGGTATGTTATTGCTATCTCACCTGTTCCGTGTCGGGATTTTACCTTGCTGTGATTTAAAGGTTGTGGAAAGAGAAGAAATTGCTTGTAACAAGCAATTTCTTCTTTATCCACAATATTTTCTACTACATAGAATGCCTTCATTTCAAACTGCATCCAACCATATTGTTGTCTGCATTATGTAGATGCATAATTAACCTAATATCAGACGACAAAATTTTAGACTGGCCCAAAGTGAAAGGGGTTGCAGACAACATTTTAAAGTTCACAAAATTTTAGATTTTTTCCACTAACTGGGTAGAAAACATTGTGCAAAATGAAGAAATCTTTCATATCATGTTTTCCCAACTGTCTCTCTTGAGCGTCAGAAGGCGTCATTGTGTGGTAATGGGTTAAACCCATTGAATGTTACTGATATACTGTTCTAACCAGCATAATATCCCAATACAACTCATAGGCAAAAACAAATGAAAGATAACAAAATTTAAATCTGTATTACAGTGCGATGATTTTAGATTCCCCCCATCAAATCAAAGCTCAAGGCCTCATGGTTTGGCGGAAGATTTCTTTCTTTATTCCATTGTAAAGTCAGGGATCGTACAGGAAAGGTTAGATTAGATAGGTTTCAGATTACAGTAATTCTTTGAAGTATTTTGGTAGATGGTCAATAGGCATTGATACATACCAAATATCAAAGCCTTAGGCCTTGTGATTTGGGAGGAGGGGATTTTTTCTTCCGGTTGCATTGCAACCAGTGTTCTTCATTGATATCAATTCTTTGAAGTATGTTGAAAGAGCATGACCTTTGGCTGATTCTGTGAACTCTGAAAGTTAGTTTGGCCTATATTGACAAAAAAGTTATCATTTATAGAATTGTAGTAGCGTTCAATAAGGCAACAATTTGCATGCAAAATGTTGAAGACTTAGGACTTGTTTTATGGAGACAATTTTTGAAGATTCCCTTTTGAATCTGTTTGTGAAGTCAAGGGCACCTGAACACAGAGTTTATATTGTACTCTGAGTAATATAATTTAGGAACTTAAGCAGAAATCTTTTGAATAAAAAATGTACAGGCTCTTAGGACTTCTGCTTTAGGGGATGTAATTTCTAAAGAATTAATTCTTCGCCAATTCAAACATAATTACACCTTTTGATGCCCCTCAAGAAAAAAGCTTTGGAAAACATTGAGGATAATGATGAAATTAATTGTGACAAGCAGTTTCTTCAATAGCCACAATGTTTTCTACCCTAAAAGATGAAGATCTTCTAAATTGGACCAATTTTAGATTATCATCTGCAACTTCTTACAAATTGGGCCAGTCTAAAATTTTGTTGTCTTGTAATGGGTTTATCAATCTATATAAGATTGGAATGGACAATATAGAGCTTATGTTCAAAAACTTCGACATTGAAGTTTTTAGGCCAAGGTTCTGCATGCAAAATTTGAAAGATTTAGGCCATGATTTTTTTTTAAAGATTTTCTTATCGCTATGAAAAATTAGGAGCCCAAAACAAAAAGTTGACATGTTCATCTACAAGTAATAATTTGAGAGAGTAAGGCAGAATAACATTTAGATGATTCTGCATGAATAAACTGAAAGCTCATAATTATGTCATTTGTTAAGGATAGAGAAATTATTCTGTCTAGCAATTTCATGTAAAACATGAGCTCACAACATAGGGCTTATATGTTGATCCAAGACCAAAAATTAGATTTTTTTGATTGAGTAACGTAAGGTGATTCTGCATGTAAAATCTGAAAGCTCTAGATCTCATGGTTTAATCGAGAGAAGATGTTTAAAGATTTCTTTTGGTTAATTCTAGGAAACATCTAGGAAACACAACAAAGCGCTTAAGTACATTACAGAAATATATGGTAGCTTTTTTATAGGCTACCATGGATTGATTCTGTATTCAAAATTTGCAAGGGATGAGAAGAATTTTCAAGAATTCTAGGTAAAATATGGCAACCCACTAGATAGGGCTTCCTTTGCTTTCATAGTAATAATTTAAAGTATTTGGTAGTGAATCATATTGAGATGATAAATGCTAAATTTTAAAGCCTTTGGCCTTACATATTTAGAGGAGAAGATATCCAAAGATTTCCTCATTTATCTCTTTGAAAAATCAAGGGAACCCATAACATATGGCTTACTGTGATCTTGGAATTACAATTTGAAGTATGTTGGTAGAGTATTACAAGGGGATATCACATGCAAAATTTGGAAACTCGAAGCTTTAATGTTTGGTAGAAGATATTTAAAGATTTCCTTCCATATCTATGCAAAATACAGAAACCCACAATACAGGGCTTAAGTTGTTCTCAGAGTAATGATTTTTATCTATTTTGATAGAGCATTGGACAATGTTAAATACAGAAATTGAAATCTATTGGCCTTAGAGACCTTCTTTACCTCTAGGTAAAATCCAGGATCTAACAATGAAGGACTTATTTTGATCTCAGATTAACAATTGGAAGAATTTTTGTAAAGTATCATGAGACAATTTTCAAATTTGAAAGCTTTAGGCATTATGGGTTTGCAGGAGGAGATTTTTAGAGATTTCTTTCATTATCTTTATGTACAATCTAAGAACTTATATCTGAGAGCTGAAGTTGATCTCGTGACAAATATATGAAGTATTTTGGCACAGTATCATAATACAATGTCATATGCAAAATATGAAAAGTTCGGACCTTATGGTTTGGTAGCAGAAGATATTTTTTCTCCCAGTTGCTATAGCAACCAAAGACTGTCATTGATTCCAATTCTTTGACGTTTGATGAAAGAGCATGACCTTAGGATCCTTTCTGTGAAGTTTGCTTAAAATCTGATGGTTAGTTTAGGAGTAGAAGATTTCTTTGAAATTGTGAGCAGACTGACAGACAGTTGACAGACAGAAATTTACCAATATACCTCACCTTGAGCACTTCCTGTTCAGGTGAGCTAAAATCAAATCATGTAAATGAGATGGGCCATCATTCAGCATAGATCAACCAAACTCAACCAACTGAATACAGTTTAGAAGCATGAAAATTCTTTGTAGTAATTAAAACTAGAATTGTTGCAAAGCAGACCAGTACTTTATTAGCAATTGACCTTTGACCTTGGACCCAATTAATAGATCACTCCTTGTGTTATGCACAACATGCATAAGAGTTTCAAGGTCCTAGGTCAAATGGCTTATGAGTTAGAGTACAGAAACCATTTTCAATCAAAGTTCAATTGTGACCTTGACTTTTGATCTATGTAACACAAAACTGTTAGGGCACCTCCTTGTGTCATGGACAATATTTATATAAAGCTTCATAGTCTTAGGTCTAATGGCTTATGAGTTAGAACACAGAAATGGTTTTCAATCAAAGTTCGATTGTGACCTTGAGCTTTGACCTACCTGAACCAAAACATAAGGGCACTTTCTTGGATCATTGGCAACAATTGTATTGTATGAAGGTTGTAGGTCAATTGTTGATTGGGCTAGAGCACAGAAACGAAAAATGTCTATGGATGGACAGACAGATATGGTGAAACCAATTTATCCCTCTCTACTTCATAGGTTCGGGGTATAATAAATAAGAAAGTCATTCAGAGATGCCATGTGTAGCCTGCCAAAAATTTTCTTGAACTGTGACCTTGACCTTTGAACTATCTGAAAATTTCATCCAAATAGCATATCTACTGTTTATGTTGAAAAAATGTAGTTATTCATGTTATATCCAGCCAAAAATGTATGAGATATACTCAGGACAAGCTCAATTTGAATGTTTACCTTGAGCCATGATCTTTTCCTCCGAGGTAGCTGAAAATCTTTTTTTCAAAAAACATCTACCACATGATGGAGCATTATGTGCCATTGAGTTATTGTAAAATCGATACACAAAACATAAGAATTATTACATGGACAAATTGAGATGGAAGAGCTGAGTTTGAATACATATGATCTTCATCCAAATATAGACCATCTTGGAGTTGAGAATATCAACACTTTTCAAAAAATCAATTCTGGTTGACCTGAGCTGGATACAATCTTTCTGTTCAATATTTGCATAACAAGTTTCCCTAATTGACCTTTTTTATAGGTGTAGGACCAGATTATGGCCAAGGAGATTGGCCTTTTAATTGTGAGATTTTTAAAAGAATTGTGGATGGACAGACAGATGGACGGGCAACAGACATGACTAATCACAATAGTTCACCTCGCACTTTGTGCTAGGGTGAGCTTAAAACTAATGACCAGAGGGCCGTTGGCCCTTGGGCGCTCACCTGAGATAAAGGCACTTTTTCTTTCAACAGTCTAATTTCATGTTAAGGTAAGAATTATGATACAAGTGGGCTATACTTACATATATAGGCTATGTACCTGGGAATCCAAAAGTCTAAATACACATTCCAAGGCTTTAGGGCAAATTCGAAAGAAGGAATTAACTTCTTTCTCCCTCTGGATCCATGGGTTATAATTTCAGAAATAAGAAAGAAGTCTGTGAACTGACGCTTCATGCCTATAACCCCTCTCCCTGGGCTCAGCCCCTGGGGACCTGATGATCATGATTTTAGCTATTTTGTAAGAGGTCAATAAACTGATGTTTCATGCAGAATATCAAGGCTCTACGCTGTCTGGGTCAGGAGGCGAAGATCTTTAAAGATTATTTTAAAATTTCACTTTTTTTGCCATGGCAAACAGAGTTTGGAATGGATTTCAATTCATTTGGCTATTTTTAAAGGGGGCTACCTAAGGAACATTTCTGCCAAATTTGGTTCAAATTGGCCTAGTAGTTTGGGAGGAGATGTTGTTTAAAGAAATTTTTTTTTGTTGACGGACGACACACGAAAGGTGATCAATGATTAACAGTTTTTGCTTTTCACTTAATTTTGTAAAATGAATTTCTGCCTTACTATATGATTGTTTTTGATAAACCAATCCTAATTAACCTCTTACTGGGTCAGATCTCTAATAATTGTATCTCAGAATTCAAAGATTGCCCCTATAAGCAAGACAGGTCACATATGAGTATGAACTATGAAGTATTATTAGTAAGAATACTATTTGAAACCTAGATCATGAAATTAATATCAGAAACAAAAGACAAACTTGTAAGTATAGCTAAATCATGTAACAATTCACAATGATAACTTATGGTTCTGGTGTTTTTTCTTGTTATCATTAGGTTTTGAAAACCATAGGCTGTCACACTATAAGAGATTTGAAACAAAATCAAATGTGGAAAACAACAAAGGAGAATAATTAAAAAAATAGCCAGGTAGAGTTATGGTTCTTGTGACCTGCACTTCCCCTTGGTGATATCTAGCCACTCATGAAATTTCATGAACATAGCTATTACACTTTAAGGGATATAATCATGACAAAATCCAAGTATGGACAAAGTCTGAAAAACAAAAAGGGCAATTACTCTCAAAATATGCTAGGAAGAGTTATTGTTCTTGTACACTGCACTTCCCCTTTGATATGCTCTGGACAAGATCAAAGTATGAAAAACAACAAAGGGAAATAAATAAGAAAATAAGCCAGGTAGAGTTTAATAGTTTTAATGCACTGCACTTCCCCTTGATGAGATCTATCTACCCAAGAAGTTTCATGATCATAGCTTGAATACTTTAAGAGATCTGCTTCAGACAAGATCAAAGTATAAAAAACAACAAAGGGCAATAACTAAACAAATAAGCCAGGTAGAGTTTAATAGTTTAAATGCACTGCACTTCCCCTTGATGAGATCTATCTACCCAAGAAGTTTCATGATCATAGCTTGAATACTTTTAGAGATCTGTTTAGACATGATAAAAGTATGAAAAACAACAAAGGGAAATAACTAAAAAATAAGCCAGGTAGAGTTATAGTTCTTCTGCACTGCACTTTCCCTTGATGAGATCTATCTACCAATGAAGATTCATGATCATTGCTTGAATACTTTTAGAGATATGCTCCGGACAAGATCCAAGTATGAAAAAACAACAAAGGACAATAACTCAAATAATAAGCCAGTAAGAGTTATGGTTCTTGAGCACTGCACTTCTCCTTGATGAGATCTATCTACCCATGAAAATTCATGATCATAGCTTACATACTTTTAGAGATATGCTCAGGACAGGATCCAAGTATGATAAAACAACAAAGGGCAATAACTCAAAGAATAAGCCAGGTAGGGTTATGGTTCTGGTGCACTGCACTTCCCTTTGATGAGATCTATCTTCCCATGAAGATTCTTATTCATGGCTTGAATACTTTTAAAATATGCTTCGGACAAGATCCAAATATGAAAAAAACAAAGAGGAATAACTCAAAAGATAAACCAGGAAGATTTATGGTTTATGTGCGCTGCACTTCCCTTTGATGAGATCTCTCTACCCATGAAGTTTCATGATCATAGCTTATATACTTTTAGAGATATAAACAGGGACAAAAAGTGAATGCTGTCTGCAGCTGGACGCCCAGACGCCAAGGGTGATCCCACAATACTTCCCGTTTTTCACCAGGGTATAAAAATCCTTCTCTATTTCTATATAAGCTCCACCCATTCCTTGGGTTCTGCCCCTAGGGGCCTGTGGGTGATGATTTTAGCAATTCTCAAAGAAGTTATTGTACTGATGCTTCATGCAAAATATCAGGCTCTTCGCCTTAAGGGTTTAAAGTTTTAATTAAAATTTCAGTTTGTTGCCATGGCAACCAGAGTTTTTAAAAGATTTCAATTCTTTTAGCAGTTTTTTAAGGGCACCACCCAAGGAACATTCCTGCAAAATTTGGTTGAAATCTGCCCTGCAGTTTTTGAGGAGATATCATTTTAAGATTGACACACGGACAACGCATGCTGGACAGAGGACGATCAAAATACCTCAACATGAGCACTTCGTGCTCAGGTGAGATAAAAATAGTATTATCACTCAAACACACTAAACAAGGATAGTTCCACTTTCAAAAGGCCCATCAACAAGAAAAGCAAAATATTTTGGCAAGACTGAGGGAAAGTAATGGTCCCTGGAATATAAATGGTCGGGGAATTAGCGATGTTAATGGCATATTCAGGACTCTTAATCACTAGGTCCCTGTTTTGATCCCTTGCCACATTGAATATCCTTTATAACATTTGTCTCTCATCATTGAGTTGGTTAACAAAATTCAATGTGGAATGAGCAGCTGGAGGCTCAGAAAGGATGTTGGTGTTAATGGTGTGAGAAATTCCAGCAATCCATGTTTAGGTGGTCCAGCCGTCACAATATAACTGAAATACTATAAACAGTGAAATTATTTCTTTGACCCTTTACCCTGTGTTGAAGAACAGAATAGTCCCATTTTGACCTGCTAAAGTTTCTTAAGGATTGATTCAAAACCAGTGTACATAGAGAGTAAATATGAAACTGTTTTTAAACCCGCTACTTGTGTTTACAAACAGAAATATCCTATCATAGGGTCCACCTGAATGATAGTTTCATTTGAACACAGTTAACTGCTGAAATATTCACGATACATAAAATGTGTTATTCATTCAACTTTAACTCCTATTAACCCATTACCAGATTTTAGACTTGTCCAAATTGAAAGGAGTTGCAGATGACAATTTAAAATTTATGAAAATTTTACATTTTTTAAATTTTCTGACTAGAAAACATTTAGGGAAATGAAGAAATTGCTTCTATCAAGCATTTCGTTTTCATTTTCCACAATGTATTATCAGTTGGTTTTCTTGAGGGGCATCCAAAAGCGTCATAGTGTGGGAATGGGTTAAAAGGATTGGGACATTCTTTGAATGTTTCATTGATCTAAACTTCTGACCCCTAGATACAAGGGATAATTGATCTTAAGCATGGCTTCCTGTCAAAGAACAAGAGGATTTCTATTATTTGTAAAGTTTACAAATAGAATGAAAGAGATGTTTTTGATCTATTCCAAATTACTTTAAATATAAGCAACAATCATTAACTTCTACCAAGTTAGTGAAGGTCCAAATGGCCATGTGCAGTCAATGCAGTTCAAAGTTTGTGATAATAAAAGTCTTTCCACTAATGTTTCTATAGTTATTCAAGTAAAAAAAGCTAGTCCATATATATAGGCCAACTTCTACAGGTTACAGTCTTTACCAAAGATCCTCTTTTAGCTAAATGCAGGGGCTTTCAAAATGCCTGTATGTGTTTACTACCATTACTTGAATAGACAAATAGACTTTAGCAGAACACTTGCTGAAGTAAAATATCTAAACTGATGGACAAGAAAATACATGTATTCACATTTCAAGAAAAGTCCAAATATGTGTTTGGCCTGTAACCATAGGGATCAAAAGCTTATTATTTCCGATATTTTCATCACATTTATCAACAACAGCTTCAAAGAAGATTTTTTAGTATCAAATTTCTAAGTCTTTTCTTTTATGGCTCAAGAGAAGATTCCTAATTATACTTTTGCTCATGAAGCCCAGATTTTAAACCAGTTAAATATATAATTTCTTTGATTTAAAGAGACCTACAACCTACATAATATAGTTACTGAATTAGTTTAAATAAACTATAGATGTACATGTTAATGTGAGTGATCAAAGGTCAATTTTGTCTATACCTGTCAAGACAAAATTGACCTTTGATCATTCACTATAACTTGTACATCTATAAAATGTATTGGTGAGAGCTCAGTAAAATAAAACAATCTTAATTTCTTGATTCTTCATTTCCCAAAGGAGATCCTGGGAACTTTGGAAAATCATGTGACAAATATTGATATCAAGTTCATTGATAATCTGTTTAGAAAATATTTGGAGTAACATTGTTGTTTAAGAAAATATTCTCTGTACCTCTAAAGGCCTATCGTTTCTCTTCTCTTTTGCTAAGCCATCTCACAATTCATAAAAGTAATGTTGATAGCAATTCTCATAGAGGACCATGATCTTATGCATAATGCCAAATATTAGAGCTATAAGCTATCCTAGTCATGGGGAGAGGATTTCCAATCTTACCTGTCTAAATTTCCATTTGTCAGTTGCCAAAGAAACTAGTTTGTAAAGAATGTAAAAGAAAATCCAGTGATATTTCCTACAGCATTAGGCATCCCACTCCACCCCAAATCCACTAGTTCTAAATAGGGTGACCCTTTGGGACTCTGCCACTTTAGACATGGTAGGAAACTTTTTTATGCCAGGAAGCAGAATTTTTTCCTTGGGTCTCTGCAACTTGAGACATGACTCTCTATGGTCATAATTGGTATCAGAATCATGGAATTAAGCCTGGCCTATAAAAACCCTGTTGTTTTTTATTGGTTATAATAAGGGATCTGCATTATAAGGGATCACCCCAGAATCTTTCTTGTATATAAAAGCCATATTTTCAGAAATATGAGAAAGCTTTTCCAAAACCTATTGTTGTGGAATTTTGTCAGAAACCTGATTAAAGGTTCTGATAAATGGATTTTTCACTATACATAATCATTTTATGGGATTGGACTAGCCAATAAAAAGAAAAAAAATCATTTCAGATTAACATAAGGAATCAGAAAAAAAGGGTAACCCAAGGATAATCCCTGTGAAATTTGTTTTAAATCCATCAAATATTTTCTGTGGAAAATTTATAAGAAACTGTTTAATTGGGTCATGACAGAGTCAACGCAATGACAAATCCCCTTCAACCAGAGTTAGAATTGGCCCAAAAGCAAACTAATAAAATATTTTTTTTTTGTATTGAAATACTTATTTTGTATTTTGTTCTTGCAAGAATTAGTAGGCAAGCTTGATGTTAGGCTAGTAGAAGTTAGACTGTTTATTGCCTGAGGGATATCAAAACTATGTAACTACAGCAAGGTATTCAAGCTGCAGTAACATACTTCAAGTAACCTATCAACAATGCATATAATTTTAATCAAGGCATCTCCATTTAATAAGCTTTATTAATCTTTACTTCATTATTGAACAGATTTTTTTTTCATAAATTCATCAGAATTAGTATGCAATACAGTAGTAGCTGTATTTACTAAAGTAATGCAATGATTCTTTTTTAGAAAATAGAGCTGTTTCAGTGCGATAATATAGTAACTCACATATTTACATAACTCACTATATAAAACTTTTTTCCAATTTCTTTTCTTTAGTATTTTCTTTTAATGAAAAAAAAGGAAAATATGTTCAGAATTTTTCCTTTAGTAAATTAGAAATGACAAAATGAGAATGTTTTTCCTCTCTCTTGTAAATTTTGCAAAAAACAGAGATATTACAGTTTTGAGATATCTTAAAGGTGGAAAAACTGTAAAGGCAAACAAGATGTATTTGTCCCGCTGTACATGAGTGTTTTTTGGGTTTTTTGCGTTTGATCTTGGTATGTGACCTTGACTTTATCACATGACCTTGACCTTGAAATTAGGAGATGCATATTATGGAGATGTATCTTGAATAGGCTGGTAGTAATTTGTAATGCTAAGTTTTTTTATTAAGTTTTGCAGACAGACAGACTCAATGACAGACAGACGGACAACGGTAAAACAATATGCCCCCTATCTTTCGATGCAGGGCATAAAAGTATAAAATGAGCTTCAAAGCTGTTATGGATACTTAGTCCCCTTTTTACTTGATATTTGATGGAAAATAACTATTTTGTTAGCATTATGATTCTTTCTACCAATTTGACTAATTAACCCATGACCAGACAATTTCGCTTTTTGGCAACCTGAGGAAATATGATCACAGAAAACTTTGAGGGGAAAGGAGACATTGCTTGTAACAAGTAATGTCTCCTTTTCCCCAGATGTTTACTACCTTATTTGGCAATTACTTTCCAATCTTAATCCGATTTGAAATGTCAACTTTAAGTTTTTCAATTAGAACCAGTCTAAAATTTGTTGTGTGATAATGGGTTTGAGGTGCTAGGATATTTTCACCCAGCCCATTCCCACACCATTCCACTTTTTGATACCTGTCATTTAAAAAGCTTTGATAAACATTGTGGAAAATCAAGAAATTACTTGTTATAAGCTATTTTCTTCATTATCTACAAAGTTTTTACCCAAAAGACAAAGATTATCATAATTCAAGTCATGATGAAATTGTTGTCAGCAACTTCTTTTAACTTTGATCAGTCTAACATTTTGTTAACCTGTATGAATGGCCCAGTTTCTCTTAATACTGGGTGTAATATGCTCTTATATTTGATATTGGGACTTCCACATAGCTTAAAAAAGATTGGGAATTCCCCTACAGCATAAAACACAGAGACTAAGCCAAGATTTTTTACTTGTAAGCCATAACAAGGCAATTGTCATTAACACTTTCCTGTTCAATCCCTGGTTTATAGGTCCCTATGGTTTCATACTAGCAAAAATATTGTGGGAAAAGAAGAAATTGCTTGTAACGAGCAATTTCTTCTTTTCCAGAATTATTTTATACCCTATACGTTGGTTACTTTTCAAATTGCACTCTCTTTAACTTGATGTCTGCAGCTTCTTTCCAATTGAACAATTTTAAATTTTGACAAACAGGAAAGGGTAAAGGCCCCTTTTAATGATATTCAATACAAGGATCTTCCTTGCATGTAATAATTATAGCAGATTGTCATCAAGGTTTATTCGTTGAATGGTGTTTAAGGCCACTTTCAATAGTATTTCTGATACATGGATATCATATGACTGGTGCACCTCACCATGGGTCCTGTCATTTCTCACACAAGCAAACCAGAAGCTACATCTATTACAACCTTCCACTTTTAATACAACATACGCACATAACAGATCATATGACCATACATGAGAGCCATGTTGGGATGAGCTGTCAGAGAGAATGTTGGCTGAGACGGGGTTCAAACTCACTGTCCCAGGAATGAGAGAACATTGCATGAATGAATGAGCTAAATCAGCTGAGCAAAATGTTCACTAAGGCATCTTTTCATGTGACATTTAACAGAATGTCACTCTTTTCACTAGGAATATTCCTCATTACTATATAACCACTTCCAGCAAGTTTGAGAAAGATCGAGCAAAAATTAAGCATCTGTTGCATTGTAAAGAGGAAACTGGCATTAAGTAACAGTTTTCCTGTGAAATAGGACAGAATGTCATCAAAGTCCAAAGGGATCTTCCTAATGACCATTCAGAAATTTCTGTAAGTTTTGGAAAACCCACCAAAAATTGTGAAATCTAAAGTGGTATTGCTGAATTTATGCCCAACATTAAAGGATCACAAAAACTCACCATGAACATATTGTGACCAGGTGAGCTAAATGACTTTTGATCACACCTTTAATGGATACAAGATATTGATTGTTTGCATGAACAGTGATGTCAATGACATTGCATTTCATTGGGTGATATGAACTTGAAATTAAAATCTGAAAAACAATAGACTTTGTGTTGACAACATTGATAAATGAGTGAGCAGATGTTAGCTTTTAGCAATTAACTCTGTGTGGAGAGCATATTTACTGACCATCTTTGTTGAGTCTGAAAGCATTAATTCTTAGACTTTGTATGTTCTTAATAGGCATATTCTTTAATATTTAACACTTTCCTGTACAATCCCTGCTTTATAAGTCCTTAAGATGTTATACTTGAGAAACCATTTTGGAAAAAGAAGAAATTGCCTGTAACAAGTGATATCTTCTTTTCCTACTATAGTTTCTACTCTGTGGGTTAGTTACCTTTCAAATTGCACTCTAATTTCATTGTTGTCTACAACTTCTTTGAATTTTGACAAAGTAAGTCTTAAACTTTGTAAAGAGTTAAGAAAGGTTTTGTTTGAATTAGGTTTAATGCCTGCCTCTCTGAATATTCCTTCACAGTAAAGTTCAATTATTTATTGCGTACCACTAGTGCTAGGCTTGAGCCCTGAAATGTCTTGCCCAAGGACAAACCCACATGACCAGTGGTGCAGCTGGGATTCAAAGCCATAATCCTTGACTTCTTGCTGATTACATGTCTGCAGACCTTACCATTTAGCCATGCAAGACTCATTTGAAAAATTGTTCTTCTTCACCAAGGTTTGGTGGTCCAAACTCATGGGTGTGAAATTCACATGCCCATTTGTCTGACATGACAGGTTTATCTTCTTGGGAAAAAGTACATTTTCAAGGCAACTTGCCGAAGGACAAGTAAATACCAGGGCATATCTTGGAATGGTACAAAACAGATCTTAACCCATTCCCTTACAGTCACACTTTTTGATGCCCCTAAAGAAAAACAATTGGAAAACATTGTGGAAAATGAAGAAATTGCTTGCAACAAGCAATTTCTTCATTTTCAACAATATTTTCTACCCAGTAAGTTAAAAAAATCTAAAATTTCAAAAACTATATATTGTCTTCTTAAACTCCTTTCAATTCAGACTAGTCTAAAATTTTGCCATCTGGAAATGGGTTAAGAAAACTTGTTATATATTGGGAAATTATGGTGATTCTATAGTGAAGGGTGTAAAACATTGATGTAAGTGAAGAAAATAGCATTTTCTTCATTAACAACAACTCTTTCTCTAAACCTATCTCTTCACCTTTTAGGAGACAAGTTTGTTTAAATTCTGGAAAAGTAAAATGTCTTACTTGCCTGTAGAAAAGTAGAGCAAATCTGTATTTCCAAACAACTGTACAATCTATAATGATGGCTTAAAGCATGTAGTTTTAATTCCTTGTTGAAAAGATTTAAATCCATTTCATTTGGATTGATTGTATCTCACTTAATGTCCATTGCAACAGTTATTCAGTTATTATGCAGAAACTGGTGACCTGACCATAGCTTCTTGTCAATCTTCTCAATAGTGAATCCGGGACAAACGATAAAGGCAACCAAATGCTCATCTACTTAGGGAACTACTTATAATCACTTATATTTTACATTGGAGAGAGAAACAGAAAGGACAATGTCAAAATGACTTTTGTCATATGTCAGAAAGAGTTATAGCTTAGCTGGGGTTAGAACTCACAACTTGTGAATTTAGCAAAACTGAGCTAACTGGATTGTACAATGCATTTCAATTGGTATGTGCTCTTGAACCTATTCCCACTCAACTCCACATTTTGATGCGTTAAGTAAAGACTATTGAAAACACTGTAACACATTGCCATGTCTATATTGCCTATTACAATATAACTTTTGGGGACTGCGGCCATAGCACAGTTAGTAGCATATTCTATTCCCAGTTGCAAGGTCACGAATTCAATCCCGGCTGGGATGAAAATCCTTTCAGACATTTGCCTCCCACAATTGGGTAGATAATTGTAAACCTAAGTCTAATGAGCAGCTGGGGGCACAGAAAGGATGTTGTTGTTGCACTATGAGAGAATCTAGGGGTAGGTGCTCAAGCCTCCATGATATGACTGAAATACTTTTAAAAGTGGCTTAAAATAAAGTGTAAGGGAAGTCAGTTCAATAAATATGTGTTGTTATTGTTTATCTTCGGTCCAACTTCAAAATGGGATGTCATCGGTTCGATCCCCGGCGGCAACACATATTCTTTCGGACGTTTGTCTCCCACCAATGGGTGGATAATCGTAAACCTAAGTAGGATAGCAGTTGGAGGCCAGGTAAGGATGCATTGGTAGTACCGGTGTGAGAAATAACAGGAATCCATTGTTAGGTGCTCCAGCCGCTGCGATATGACTGAAATACTGTTACAAGTGGTGTTAAGCCCCATGCAATAAATCAATCTTTGGTCAAGTGAAGGTGTGACTTATCGAAATACAGTTTTAATGGGTCCTATTTTTTTCATAGAGGAGGGTGCAGCTGTGATACCTGATATTGAAATAAAACAACTGATTTCAATTGATTTGGTGAACGGTGTTTTATGGTTTATATATATATATATATATATATATATATATTTTTTTAAATCATTCTTTTTCATAGCAAATTGATTAAAACATTAGCTGAGCATTTTGTATTTAATACAAATTGCTCAAAACTTTCAAAACACAAAATCAAACCATTTCTGTTCTGATCTATACCATTCAAAAGACTATTCAATTTCATTCATCATGTCAATATCATAATTTATCCTTAACTGCAGAACCTGGGTCCATGATTCGACTCGGGTGGACCTACACATACATTTTATACTCTACCTCCCAGGCATTAATTGACAATTCCATAATTTCCTTAACTGTAGAACCCAGGTCTTTATTTGGACCAGGGTGGACCCACATAGACATTATACCCTACCAACCGGGCTATGACTTAATCAAATGCTATTATAAATCCCTATATGGTGCAATAGGATAATGTCACTACATTAAAAAGTAAAAGGCAACAGTTCTAGAATTAAGCCTACAACCATTCCTTGTTAAGAGCCCTCAACACTTTCCTGTTTTTTTTGGTTTTTTTTTTCAAAATTTTAGAATTTTCCAAATTTTCCAAAGAAGTTTCAGATGACAATTAATAGGGAGTGAAATATAAAAAGGAATCATCTTACAAGGTAAAAATTATTGTAGAAAAAAGGAGAAATGGCTTGTTACAATTTCTTCTTTTCCCTCATTGTTTTGTCAGGTATGAAATCACAGGAACGTAAAAAACTGGGATTGTACACTAAATGAAAGGGTTAATGTATAAAACAACGAGTGCAAATCTAGCGATAGATACCATACGTCCACCCAACAAAAGCGGTACGAAATAGTTCAGGTACGACCTAACGGATCATGAGTACATTGCGTTATCTATCACAAGGAGATAAATCTTGACTATTTAAAGTATTTAGAGTCCAGTTTGGAACAGAGACTTGTAAAATTTTAAAAATTAAACCTGTTTATTTATCTCGGGGTGGGAGCTGCTCCGAATGTGGTAGAGAAGTGCGACAAAATTGTGTTCTGAATAAGTGAAAGCTCTTCGCTTTGTATATGTCAACCCGCATGGTTAAATATACCATTTATTTATTAATTGGTTAATCTATTAATTGGTTGACGACTGGTTGGTCGATTCATTAATATATTGGTCGATATTGATCAAAAAACGCTTCCGATAACAGATACAAACCGCATTGACCATTCTTAAGAATGGATAACCATTCTTAAGAATGGGCAAAATGTGTCTGCCCGTTCTTAAGAATGGGCATATTCTCAAGATTGGGCCCAACATATACATGTCGTGCCCATTCTTGAGAAATGCCCACTCTTAAGAATGGGCAAATGGTAAAATAAAGGCTTTGCCCATTTTTAGGGATGGGCAAAACGTCGATTTTAATACGAAAACAGGCCTATTCGTTGTTAATTCTGTAAGAAATATTAATTTTAGAACATTTAATCTTTAAAAGGTCGTCCCATGGCAAAATAAAATATCATGATCATATCGTTTTTGAAAGATCAATACGATCTAAAATTACGTAATCTTATTCTGGAAGCTACACCGATCTTCCATCTTAGAAAACACGAAGACGGAACGCAGTCAATCCTTAAGAAATTGCGATGTCACTATGACTGTTTCTACCGTATTCTGTTAGCGTGTAAACCCGTCATTTGATTAAAAATAAGGCATGTGTGACATTAGTAAGCGTGTGATGTTATTCAACGAATTGTAACCGTGACAATTAGAGGTTTTACGCCTCAGGGAAAACGGTAGCCGTGTCCGGTGATCTTGTGCGTTCGGTGATCTTGCGCACTATGGAAGTTATTTTAGATGCGCAAGATCACCGGACAGCATCGTAAAGGAAAACACCTTTTAACCCAATTCCACACAATGACACCACTAAAACAACAGTTGGTAAACATTGTGTAAAATAAAGAAATTGCTTTCAACAAGCAATTCCTTCATTTTCCACAATGTTTTATAACCAGGAATATGAAATATCTAAAAGTTCATAGAGTTTAAATTATCATCTGCAACTTCTTTCAATTTTTGAACCATTGTAAAATTTTCTTGTATGGGAGTGGTTTAACCTATTACCAGACAAATGTTAGATAATGTAAAAAATTGAATGAATTCAGCTGCAGAAAATTTTGCAAAGTCTACTCAAATTGGAAATAAGCGCCAAATAAGGTAGAAAATATTTGGCACAAGGCGAAATTGCTTGTTACAAGCCATTTTCTCCTTTTGCTTCAAATTTTTCCTAATCATATTTCTTCAGGGCGGTAAGTGAAATTATGTGGTAATCGGTTACAAACTAGAGTAACATGTGACGCTTAATCACTTGTGTCATCTATTCTACTAAAGTAACCATCCCTTTATAAAGGCGCCATTTTTGTGACTACACAAACATTTAAGCATGTTTCATAAGTATAATGGACAAAAAGGGTGATTAGATGAGTAGTTACAATTACATTGCCTCTAAGACAGAACAATACTTCATACATGAAAATATCTAACCATGGATTCCTAGAATTTCTCACAAGCACACGATAACTACATCCTTTCTGAGCCTTCACAAATGTCAGAAAGCATATTTGCCGCAAACCCAGGACCAAACCTTGAACACCCTAGCTGATTAGGATTCTGACATGCTATTGAAAGCAATATTTCCGTGGCAACAGGTTTCAATATAAACTGAATTACCTTTGCCATATCTTGCAAATAAATCTGGGCTCTGAATTCTTTAAAATAGTTCTACAGAAGCATTTAAAAATTTGCACTTTTTTACAATAGTCAAGTTAAGGTATATAAAATTAATTCAAATTAAAAGGTATTTACAAAATTTTCAAAATATCCATTCTATGCCATGGACATAAAAGCCATGTTTTTCAACTGACCAAGGTTATATGAAGGTATCTGACAAAGAGTCATTCTGAAGGTCATTCATGTGAAATTTGGTTAAAAATCCCCATCCACAGGATTCTGTGATGATTTTAAAGTTTTCAGAATATATTTCATATATGGAAATACGCCCCCACCAGCAAAAAGCCATGCTTTTAATACAATCAAATTCATTGAAGAAATCTGATAAAGGGTCTCCAAAGGATAATTCCTGTGAAATTTGGTTGGGATAAGTCGACTTGTATCTGAGAAATAAACGTTTTCACTATCTACCATATATGGCAATAAGACCCGCCAATTTAACCCACATTTTTCATTCGATCAGTATTCTTTAAAATATACTGATGAAAGTCACAACAGGCTCATCCCTGTTAAATAAGAATGAAATCAATCAACTGGTTTCTGAGAAAAAGTTTCTTCAAAGTTTTCACCATATTTGGAAATTAGACCTGCCAATTAACCCTTAACCACACGACAAAGTTTTAGATCAGTGCAAATTAAAAAAGAGTTGCAGACAACAAATTGAATTCTGTGAAATTTCTAATTTTTCAATTTTTTTTAAAACATTGTGGAAAATGAAGAAATAGCTTTGTTCAAGCAAATTGCTTCATTTTACACAATGTTTTCTCAATTGTCTCTCTTGAGGGGTGACAGAAAGTGTCATTGTGTGGAAATGGGTTAAAGACATGATTTTCATCTAATCAAATTTGTTTTTAAGGAATCTGATTCAGGGTCACACAAGGATCCCTCCTGCAAAATTTGGTTGAAAACTATCCTCTGGTTTCTGAGTGGATTTTTAAAGCTTTCAACATACAATGTTTCCATCGATTTAAGCCATGTTCTCCATCTGATCAAAATTCTTTGAAGGAATCTGATAAAAAGTCACCCAAGGATCATTTCTGTGAATTTTGTTGAATTCAGTTCAGTACTCTGGTGAGAGGATTTTTACAGTAAAACTTACGACAGAGAGACTACTGGACGCACAACAGATACCAAGCCATGTCAATAACCCCATGGCTTTAAGCCAGTTGAGCAGAAAATTATGATCTATAGTGCAGTACCAATGAATTAGTCATTAAAGCCCTTTTTCGAGCAACAATAGATGTAATGTTACCATGTTCCATAGGCATCAATCATACATTTTCAGCAGGCTTGAGCAAAAGGATTATATGTTGAGTTGAACAAGGAAATTGGCTTTTCCCATGGTATAGGCAGAATTGAACCATGATTATTTAACCCATTACCACACAATGACACCTTTGGACACCCCTTAAGGAAAATAACTGGAAAAAACATTGTGTAAAATGAAGAAATTTCTTGTTACAAGCAATTTCTTCATTTTTCACAATGATTTCTGCCCAGAAAGTTAAAAAATCTGAAATTTCATAAACTTTAAATTGTTGTCTGCAACTCCAGTCAATTTTGACCAGTCTTAATTTTTTCCATCTGGTAATGGGTAAATAGAGATCATCCCTATGACAATACAAACACTTTCAGCATGCTTTAGAAAGATTTACCCCAAACTGCAACGGTAGAGCAGTAGCCTTGACATGGTCATTATTACAATTTCCTCCCTTGATATTGGGCGGAATGTCAACATATAAAATTGAAATCATCAACAGTACAATTTAAAAAAAATCCAGCATATATGAGTAGGGTTGCCCCAAAATTGTGACCTGTAGAGTGTTTACACTGAATTGACAATGAATGACGAACAACATACAACCAGAGGACAATCCGGACACTAAACAATAAAAAAAAGCCCACCATAAGCACCTCGTTGTATGGTAAGCTAATAAAACCAAACTCAGTTTAAACTTAGTCAGTAACACACTTTGATCCTGAATCCAAAGGTCAAGAGTTTGAAACACAGATCAGCTATATTCGTTTTCAACATGTGTCATTGCATGTGTGATTAATTTGTCTCTCACCAATGGCCAAATGAAAAGTACTCTTCATTGACATTATACGGTAGCTCCTTGAATGTTGATGTTCTGGTATGGAAAACAGGAATGCATCAGTTGCCCTGATATAACTGAGATACAGTTGAAAAAAGCATTGAACTACAAAAAATATAAAAGAAAGATATTAATCAAATATTTGGCAAATGAATATAAAATAAGCCAAATGCAAATGTATCAAATCCATGTTGAATAAAAATTCATATTTAACTCATTACCAGATGCCAAGATTTACGACTTGTCCAAATTGAAATGAGTTGCAGACAAAAATTTAAAATCTGAGAAATTCTAGATTTCTTTTAAAACTTCTGGGTAGAAAACATTATGTAAGATGAAGAAATTGCTTGTAACAAGCAATTTCTTAATTTTACACAATGTTTTCCCAATTCTTTTTCTTGAGGGGCATCCAAAAGTATTATTGTGAAGGATTAGATTAAATGAAAAAAAGCAGAAATAAGCCTCATAGCTAGCCTGTTTAGTTAACAATCGACCAAGGGTTTTGCATGTCTCAGTAGTGGCAGGCTATAAATCTGAGAGAAAATGAGGGTTGCATGTTCGAATATCCACGACTGCACTGCTTGTCACATAGGTATCTATGTTTTGGGGCAAGATATTCAAAGCCCAAGCCTACATTTACTGATACAGAGGAAGCTCATAATTACTCTAATAATTCTTTCCTGTTTTTTTTCAAAAGTAAAGGCTTGTCAAAATTCAAAGAAGTTGCAGGGGACAATATAAAAATGGTGCAATTTTAAAGTTACCAATCTACTTAGTAGAAAATATTGAGGGAAAAGAAGAAATTGCTTGTTACAATGGCAAAAATAACTATTACAAGAAGATGCTTTCAATGATATACTAAATCAATTGGTATTTTGTTGCTATCTCACCCCTTCCTGTTCCAACTCGGGATTTTACCTTGCTGTGATTTTATACTTGAGAAAAGATTGTGGAAAGGGAAGAAATTGCTTGTGACAAGCAATTTCTTCTATTTCCATAATATTTTCTACTACATAGAATGATTTCATTTCAAACTGCATCCAACCACATTGTTGTCTGCATTATGTAGATGGATAATTAACCCATTATCAGACGACAAAGTTTTAGACTGGCCCAAATTGAAAGGGGTTGCCGACAACATTTTAAAGTTCACTAAATTTTAGACTTTCTCAACTAACTGGGTAGAAAACATGGTGCAAAATGAAGAAATCTTCATTTAATACCATGTTTTCCCAATTGTCTCTCTTGAGCGTCAGAGGCGTCATTGTGTGGTAATGGGTTAAGCCCATTGAATGTTACTGATATACTGTTCTAACGAGCATATGGCCGCCGTCATAGCGCAGTCAGTAGCGCGTCAGACTCATAGTTTTCAATCATGGGATGTCATGGGTTGGATCCCCGGCGGCAGCACATATTCTTTCCGAAATTTGTATCTAACCAATGGGTGGATAATCATAAACCTAAGTGGGATAGCAGCTGGAGGCTAGGGAAGGATGTAGTGGTAGTACTGGTGTGAGAAATACCAGGAATCCATTTCTAGGTGCTCCAGTCGTCACAATATGACTGAAATACTGTTAAAAGCGGTGTTAAACCCCATTCAATTAATCAATCTAAGCAGAATATACCCCAATATAACTCATGTAGGCAAAAACAAAATGAAAGATAATTTAAATCTGTTTTATAGAGTGATGATTTTAGTTTCCCCCCATCAAATCAAAGCTCAAGGCCTTATGGTAAGGGAGAAGATTTCTTTCTTTATTCCATTGTAAAATCAGGGATCATACAGAAAGGGCTTATTTTCAGATTACAGTAATTCTTTGAAGTATTTTGGTAGATAGTCAATAGGCATTGATACATACCAAATATCAAAGCTTTAGGCCTTGTGATTTGGGAGAAGAGGATTTTTTCTTCCGGTTGCATGGCAACTAGTGTTCTTCATTGATATCAATTCTTTGAAGTATGTTGAAAGAGCATGACCTTTGGCTCATTCTGTGAAGTTTGGTTGTACTCTGATGGTTAGTTTGGCCTATATATATTGATAAAGAAGTTATCATTTATAGTATTGCAGTAGGGTTCCATAGGGCAACATTTTGCATGTAAAATGTTGAAGACTTGGTACTTGTTTTCAAGGGAGACAATTTTTGAAGATTCCCTTTTGAATCTTTTTGTGAAGTCAAGGGAACTTAAACACACGGTTTATATTGTACCCTGAGTAATATAATTTCGGAACTTATGCAGAAAGCCTCTGAATAAAAAATTTACAGGCTCTTAGGACTTCTGCTTTAAGAGATGTAATTTCTTAAGAATTCATTTTTCACCAATTCCATCACAATTACACTTTTTGATGCCCCTCAAGAAAATAGCTTTGGAAAACATTGAGGATAATGATGAAATTAATTGTGACAAGCGGTTTCTTCAATAGCCAGAATGTTTTCTACCCTAAAAGATGAAGATTTTCTTAATTGCACCAATTTTGAATTATCATCTGCAACTTCTTTCAAATTGGGCCAGTCTAAAATTTTGTTGTCTTGTAATGGGTTAATTACTCCATGATTGGAATGGACAAAATAGGGCTTATGTTCAAAAACTTTGACATTGAAGTTTTTAGGCCAAGTTTCTGCTTGCAAAATTTGAAAGATTTAGGCCATGATTTTTTAAAGATTTTCTTATCTCTATGAAAAAATAGGAACCCACAACAAAAGGCTCATATTCATCTACAAGTAATAATTTGAGAGAGTTAGGCACAATAACATTTAGATTATTCTTCATGAATAAACTGAAAGCTCATATGTCATTTGTTAAGGACAGAGAAGTTGTCCTGTCTAACTATTTCATGAAAAACATGAGCACACTACATAGGGGTTATGTTGATCCAAGACCAAAAATCAGAATTTTTTATTGAGTACGGTAAAGTGATTCTGCATGTAAAATCTGAAAGCTCTAGGTCTCATGGTTTAATTGAGAGAAGATGTTTAAAGATTTCTTTTCTTATTTTTAGGAAACATCTAGGAAAACACAAAAAAGGGGTTAAGTACATTACAGAAATATATTTATATATTTTAAAGCTTTTTTGTAGGCTACCATGGATTGATTCTGTATACAAAATTTGCAAGGGATGAGAAGAATTTTCAAAACTTCTAGGTAAAATATCGCAACCCACTATATATGGCTTCCTTTGCTTTCATAGTAACAATTTTTAAAGTATTTTAGTAGTGAATCATATGATGCAAAATTTCAAAGCCTTTGGCCTTACATGTTGATCTCGTGACAAAGATTTGAAATATTTTGGTACAGTATCATAATACAATGTCATATGCAAATTATGAAAGCTTCAGTCCTAATGGTTTGGGAGCAGAAGATTTTTTTCTCCCAGTTGCTATAGCAACCAAAGACTTTCATTGATTCCAATTGATTCCAATTCTTCGGTGTATGATGAAAGAGTATGACCTTAGGATCATTTCTGTGAAGTTTGCTTAAAATCTGATGGTTAGTTTAGGAGTAGAAGATTTCTTTGAAAATTTGAGCAGATTTTCAGACAGATAGATGACAGACAGCGATTGACCAAAATACCTCACCTTGAGTACTTCCTGTTCAGGTGAGCTAAAATCAAAATATGTAAATGAGATGGACCATCATTCAGCTTATATCAACTAAACTCAATCAACTGAATACAGTTTAGAAGCATGAAAATTCTTTGTAGTAATTAAAACTAGAAGTTTTGCAAAGCAGACTAGTACTTTGTCAACAATTGACCTTTGACCTTGGACCCAAATAATAGAGCACTCCTTGTGTAATGCACAACATGCATAAAAGTTTCAAGGTCCTAGGTCAAATGGCTTATGAGTTATAGCACAGAAACGGTTTTCAATCAAAGTTCAATTGTGACCTTGACTTTTGACCTATGTAACACAAAATTGTTAGGGCACCTTCTTGGACAATATGTATATTAAGTTTCATGGTCCTAGGTCTAATGGCTTATGAGTTAGAGCACAGAAACGGTTTTCAATCAAAGTTCGATTGTGACCTTGAGCTTTGACCTACCTAAACCAAAACATAAGGGCACTTCCTTGGATCATTGGCAACAATTGTATTGTATGAAGGTTGTAGGTCAATTCTTGATTGGGCTAGAGCACAGAAACATAAAATGTCTATGGACGGACAGACAGATATTTTGAAATCAATTTACCCCTCTCTACTTTGTAGGTTGGGGGTATAATAAAATAGAAAGTCATTCAGAGATGCCATATGTAGCCCGCCAAAAATTTACCTTGAGCTGTGACCTTGACCTTTGAACTATCTGAAAATTTCATCCAAATGGTATAGCTACTCTTTATGTTGTAAAAATGTAGTTATTCATGTTATATCCAGCCAAAAATGTATGAGATATACTCAGGACAAGCTAAATTTGAATATTTTACCTTGAGCCATGATCTTTACCTCTGAGATATCTGAAAATCTTTTTTCAAATGGCATATCTACCACATGATGGAGTATTAGTTATTGTGAAATCAATACACAAAACCTAGGCCTATAAAAGCCCCCTTGTTTTTTCATGGTTATAATAAGGGATCTGCATGATAAGGGATCACCCAAGAATCTTTTTTTGTATATAAAAGCCATGTTTTCAGAAATATGAGAAAGCTCTTCCAAGAACTATTGTTGTAGAATTTGGCTGAAACCTAACCAAAGGTTCTTATAAAAGGACTTTTCACTATACATAATTATTTTATGGGGATTGGACTTGCCAATAGAAAAACAGAAAAATCATTTCAGAATCAAAAAAAGGGTAACTCAAGGATAATCCCTGTGAAATTTGTTTTAAATCCATCAAATATTTTCTGTGGAAAATTTATAAGAAACAACTTTATTGGGTTAAAATATTTTCTGTGAAAAATTTATAGGAATATATATTATAGGGTCATAACAGAGTAAAATCCCCTTCAGCCAAAGTTAGAATTGGCTCAAAATCAAACTAATAAAATATTTTTTTGTATTGAAATACTTATTTTGGATTGTGCTATTGCAAGAATTAGAAGGCAAGGTTGATAATAGGCTAATAGAAGTCAGATTATATAATGCCTGAGGGATATCAAAACTATGTAACTACACCAGGGTATTCAAGCTGCAGTATCAATCTTCAAATAACCTATCAACAATGCATATGATTTTGATCCAGGCATCTCCATTTAATAAGCTTTATTAATCTTTTACTTAATTATTGCACAGATTTTTTTTCATAAAATTTATCAGATTTAGAAAGCAATACAATAGTAATCTAGTTACTACAGTAATGCAATGAATCTTTATTAAAATTGAGCTGTTTCAGTGCAGTACTGTAGTAACTCACACATTTACATATAACTCATATACAACTTTTTTTCCAAATTCTTTTCTTTTATATTTTCTTTTAATGAAAAAAAGGAAAATATTTTCAGAATTTTTCCTTTAGTAATTAGAAATGACAAAATGAGAATGTTTCTCCTCTCTCCTGTAAAATTTGCGAAAAACTGAGTTACTACAGTTCTGCAATGAACCCTTGATATTTAATTACAATATTTAGAGTAAAGGGACATTAAAATGACCATACAAATATCTAAAAAAGGTAGAAAAAAATGTAAAAGCAAACAAAATGTGTTTGTCCCTGCCGTACATGAGAGGGTTTTTGTGCAATTGATCTTGGTATGTGACCTTGACTTTATCACATGACCTTGACCTTGAAATGAGAAGATGCGTATAATGGAGATGTATCTTGAATAGGCTGGTAGTAATTGGCAGTGTTTAGTTTTTTGGTTAAGTTTTGCAGACAGACAGACAGACAGGCAGACTCAATGACAGACAGAGGGACAACGCGAAAATGATATGCCCTCTTTCTTTCGATAGGGGGCATGAAAATATAAAATGCGCTTCAAAGCTGTTATAGATACTAAGTGCCCTTCTTGCTTGATGGAAAATAAGTATTTTGTTAGCATTATGATTCTTTCTTCAAATTTGACTTAATTATTTACTCATAACCAGACAATTTTGCTTTTTGGCAACCTGAGGAAATATGATCACAGAAAACTTTGAGGCTAAAGGAGCCTTTTCCCCAGATGTTTACAACTTTATTTTGCAGTTACTTTCCAATCTTAGTCCGATTTGAAATGTCAGCTCTAAGTTTTTTCGATTAGAACCAATCTAAAATTTGTTGTGTGATAATGGGTTTGAGTTGCTAGGATATTTTCACCTAGCCCATTCCCACACCATTCTATTTTTGGATACCTGTCATTAAAAAAGCTTTGATAAACATTGTGGACAGCAAAGAAATTGCTTGTTATAAGCCATTTTCTTCATTATCTACAAAGTTTTTACCCAAAAGACAAAGATTATCATAATTTAAGTCATGATGTAATTGTTGTCTGCAACTTCTTTTAACTTGGATCTGTCGAACATTTTGTTAACCTGTATGAATGGCCCAGTTTCTCTTGATATTGGGTGTAATATGCTATTATATTTGATAGTGGGACTTCCCCATAGCTTAAAAAAGATTGGGAATTCCCCTACAGCATAAAACACATAGACTAAGCCAAGATTTTTTACTTGTTAGCCATAACAAGGCAATTGTCATTAACACTTTTCTGTTAAATCCCTGGTTTATAGGTCCCTATGTATTCATTCTGGCAAAACCATTGTGGGAAAAGAATAAATCGCTTGTAACGAGCAATTTCTTCTTTTCCACAATAATTTCCTGTATGTTGGTTACTTTTCAAATTGCACTCTCTTTTTATCAATGGCTGCATCTTCTTTCAAATTGAACAATTTTAAATTTTGACAAACAGGAAAGGGTAAAGGCCCCTTTTTATGATATTCAATACAAGGATCTTCCTTGCATGTAAGAGAATGTGCAAAACTTGTATAGCTGTAATTATAGGAAATCATCATCAAGGTTTATTTGTTGAATGATGTTTTAGGCCACTTTCAACATTATTTCTAATACCTGTATATCATATGACTGGTGCACCTAACCATGACTCCTGTCATTTCTCACACAAGTACAACCTTTGACTTTTAATACAACTTAGGCACATTACAGCTCATATGACCATAAGTGAGAGCCATATGATGCATGTTGTGATGAGCTGTCAGAGAGAATGTTGGCTGAGAGGGGGTTCAAACTCACAGTCCCAGGATTGAGAGAACATTGCATGAACAACTGAGCTAAATCAGCTGAGCAAAATGTTCACTAAGGCATCTTTTCATGTGACATTTAACAGAATGTCACTCTTTTCAATAGGAATATTCCTCATTACTATGTAACCACTTCCAGCAAGTTTGAGAAAGATTGAGCCAAAATCAAGCACCTATTGCATTGTAAAGAGGAAACTGTCATTAAGAACACATTTCCTGTGAAATAGGACAGAATGTCATCAAAGTCCAAAGGTATCTTCCTAATGACCATTCAGAAATTTCTGCAAGTTCAAACCCACCAAAAATTGTGAAATCTAAAGTGGTATTGCTGAATTTATGCCCCACATTAAAGGATCACAAAAACTCACCATGAGCATATTGTGACCAGGTGAGCTAAACGACTGATTGCTTTTGATCACCCCTTTAATGGATACAAGATAATGATTGTTTGCATGAACAGTGATGTCAATGACATTGCATTTTATTGGGTGATATGAACTTGAAATTAAAAGCTGAAAAACAATAGACTTTGTGTTGACAACATTGATAAATGAGTGATCAAGTCAACTCAGCAGATGTTAGCTTGTAGCAATAAACTCCGTGTGGAGAGCATATTAACTGACCATCTTTGTGGAGTCTGAAAGTATTAATTCTTATTAGACTGCAAAGAATTTGTATGTTTTTAATAGGCATATTCTTTTATTTAACACTTTCCTGTGCAATCCCTGCTTTATAAGTCCTTAAGATTTTATACATAGAAAACATTTTGGAAAAAAAAAAAAAAAAAAAAAAAAAAAAGAAATTGCTTGCAACAAGTAATATCTTCTTTTCCCACTATAATTTCTACTCTGTGGGTTAATTACCTTTCAAACTTTGCACTTTAACTTCATTGTTGTCTACAACTTCTTTGAGTTTTGACAAAGTAAGTCTTAAACTTTGTAAAGAGTTAAGAAAGGTTTTGTTTGAATTAGGTTTAATGCCACTCTGAATATTCTTTCACAATAAAGTTCACTTATTGATTGCGTACCACTAGTGCTAGGCTTGAGCCCTGAAATGTCTTTCACAAGGACAAACCAACATGACCAATGGTGCAGCTGGGATTCAAAGCCATAATCCTTGACTTATTGCTAATTACAATTTGTCTGCAGACCTTACCATTTAGCCATGCAAGACCACTTTGAAAAATTGTTTTTCTTCACCAAGGTTTGATGGTCCAAACTCATGGGTGTGGAATTCACATGCCCATTTGTCTGACATCACAGGGTTATCTACTTGGGAAAAGGTACATTGTTCAAGGCAACTTGCCGAAGGACTAGTAAATACCAGGGCATATCTTGGAATGGTACCAAACAGATCTTAACCCATTCCCATACAGTCACACTTTTGATGCCCCTCAAGAAAAACAATTGGAAAACATTGTGGAAAATGAAGAAATTTCATAAACTTTATATTGTCTTATGTAACTCCTTGCAATTCAGACTAGTCTAAAAATTTGCCATCTGGAAATGGGTGAAAGAAAATTTGTTATATATTGGTAAATTATGATGATTTTATATTGAAGGGTGTAAAACATTGATGTAAGTGAAGGAAATAGCATTTGCTTCATTAACAACAACTTTTTCTCTAAATCTATCTCTTCTCGTTTTAGGAGACAAGTTTGTTTAAACTCTGGAAAAGTAAAATGTCTTACTTGCCCATAGTAGAGCAAATCTGTATTTCCACACAACTGTACAATCTTTAATGATGGGTTAAAGCATGTAGTTTCAATTTTTTGTTTCATAGATTTAAACCCATTTCATTTGGATTGATCGTATCTCACTTAATGTCTATTGCAACAGTTATTCAGTTATTATGCAGAAACTGGTCACCTTAGTCTAAACCATGGCTTATTGTCATTCTTCTCGATAGTGAAACCGGGACAATCAATATGGGCTACCAAATGCTCATCTACTTAGCAAGCTACTTATAATCATATAAATATTTTACATTGGAGAGAGATACAGAAAGGACAGAGTCAAAATGACTTTTGTCAACTTAATGTCAGAAAGAGTTATAGCTTAGCTGGGGATAGAACTCACAACTTGTGAATTTTGCAAAAAGTGAGTTACAAACTGAGCAGTTTGAATGGGGTTTTATGCCGCTTTTAACAATCTTTCAGTTATATCGCGGCGGCTGGAGCACCTAACAATGGAATCCTGGTATTTCTCACAACAGTACTACCATTACATCCTTTCCTAGCCTCCAGCTGCTATCCCACATAGGTCTACGATTATCGACCCATTGGTGAGAAACAAACTGTCGAAATGGATGAGTGCCTATGTAGGGGATCAAACCCGGGACCTCTAGATTGACAGTCCGACGCGCTCCCAACTGCGCTATGACGGCGGCTCGCTAACTGGATTGTACAATGCATTTCAATTGGCATGTGCTCTTGAACCTTTTCCCACTCAACTCTACATTTTGATGTGTTAAATAAAGACTATTGAAAACACTGTAACACGTTGCCATGTATATTGCTTATTACAATATAACTTTTGGGGACTGCGGCTAAAGCGCAGTTAGCCCCAGTTGCGAATTCAATCCCGGCTGGGACAAAAATCCTTTCAGACATTTGCCTCCCACAAATGGGTAGATAATTGTAAACCTAAGTCTTAATTAGCAGCTGGGGGCACAGAAAGGATGTTGTTTTTGCACTAGTGTGAGAATTACCAGGAATCAAGGGGTAGGTGCTCAAGCCTCAATGATATGACTGAAGTACTATTAAAAGTGGCTTAAAATAAAATGTAAGGGAAGTCAGTTCAATAAATATGTGTTGTTATTGTTTATCTTTGGGATGTCATATGTTCGATCCCCGGCAGCGGCAAAATATTCTTCAGATATTTGTCTCTCACCAATGGGTGGATAGTCGTAAACCTAAGTTGGGTAGCAGTTGGAGGCCAGGTAAGGATGTAGTGGTAGTACTGGGGTGAGAAATAACAGGAATCCATTGTTAGGTGCTCCAGCTGCTGCGAAATGACTGAAATACTTTTACAAGTGGCGTTAACCCCATTCAATCAATCAATAATCGGTCAAGACAAAACTTAAGTGATGGTGTGACTTATTGAAATGCTGTTTAAATGGGTTTTATTTTTTCATGCATTAACATCTGAAAGTTTTTTTTTAACATGACAACCTTTTGATGGAAGCAATCATCTTAGTCGGGTTCTAAAGGAGGGAGGAGGGTGCAGCTGTGATACCTGATATTGAAATAAACAACTGATTTCAATTGATTTGGTGAATGAAACATGATGTATTGATGGTTTATACCATTTTTTTATTTTTTTTTTCATAGCAATTTGATTAAAACTTAAGCTGAGCATTTTGAATTCCATACAAACTGCTCAAAACTTTAAAAACACACAATCAAACCATTTCCGTTCTGATCTATACCATTCAAAAGACTATTCAAATTCATTCATCTTCATTCAATATCATTTTTTGCCTTAATTGCAGAACCCGGGCTATGATTTGACTCGAGTGGACCTACAAACACATTGTACTCTACCTCCCAGGCATTAATTGGAAATTCCATAATTTCCTTAACTGCAGAACCCGGATCTTTATTTGGACCAGGATGGACCTACCCTACCAGCTGGGCTATGGCTTAATCAAATGCTTTTTTAAATCCCTATATGGAGCAATAGGATAATGTCACTACATTAAAAATAAAAGGCAACAGTTCTAGAATTAGGCCTATAACCATTCCTTGCATAAAAGCCCTCAACACTTTCCTGTTGTTGTTGTTTTTTTTGTTGTTGTTGTTGTTTCAAATTTTAGACTTAGGAAGTTGCAGATGACAATTAATAGGGAGTGAAATCTAAAAAGCAATTATCCTACAAGGTAGAAATTATTGCAGAAAAAGGAGAAATGGCTTGTTACAATTTCTTCTTCCCCCCCCCCCCCCAATGTTTTGTCAGGTATAAAATAGCAGGAACGTTAAAGCCTGTAATTGTACACTAAATAAAGGGTTAAAGTATAAAATAACGAGTACAAATCTAGAGATAGATACAAATACGTCTACCCAACATAAACGGTACGAAGTAGTTCAGGTACGACCTAACGGATCACGAGTATATTGCGTTATCCACCACAAGGTGATAAATCTTGACTATTTGAAGTACTTAGAGTCCAGTTTTGAACAGAAACTTGTAAAAGTTAAAAAAATTAAACCTGTTTATTTATCTCGGGATGCGAGCTGCTCCGAATGTGGAAGAGAAGTGCGACAAAATTGTGTTCTGAAGAAGTGAAAGCTCTTCGCTTTATGTATGTTAACCCGCACGGTTAAATATACCATTTATTTATTGATTTGTTAATCTATCAATTTATTGACGACTGGTTGGTCGATTCATAAATATATTGATCGATATTGATCGAAAAAAACGCGTTCGATATCAGATACAAACCGTAATGACCATTCTTAAGAATGGGCGCCCATTCTTAAGAATGGGCAAAATGTGTCTGCCCGTTCTTAAGAATGGGCATATTCTCAAGATTGGGCACAACATATATACCTTCTGCGTTCGAGTTCAGCTACTCTAGTCGTCCAATCCAAAATTATTCGCAAAAGGTTGACTCGCTCGTATTTGTCCAATGTCAGGAATGTAGGTTTTGGTCTAACTACATGTTCAAAGGGTAAAGCTGGCGATAAAAGGTCACTATGTGCAAATTCTAAGATTTTACATGAAATGCCTTTAATATCAAACTCTTTATTTTTAAATCGTAATATTTTGCAGACAAACTTGAAATGCAACTGTACTTAATTTGTTTTGAAATACAAAGTTATAGGAAGTATTTTACGACTTGCTTATATTCTGGAGAGGATGGGCGTTGACAAAATATGATAGGTTGAAGATACAGGCTCACGGAAAAAACACAACAACACTAACCCTTTTAACTTTTTAACGTTAGAGCAATAACATTTCTATCAGTAATCGCAACAATTGATGGCTGTCATTCAAATAATTGACCAACCAATCAAATCAATCATTTAGACCGGTAGTGATCGTTGATCTACGACTAGTTATATTCTGTTTTAGCCTATGCGTGATATTTCCAACCATTTCGCATGTGCGTGACTCGCACACATTGAGCACCATTCTGGGCAATTAGAACATTCGCTGATCGTTTAAATAAAGTTTGTTCGGTATCTATCTACACGGCGCAGAGTGCAGACTCTGATCAGACTGTGCGGATGCACAGGCTGATCTGAGTGTTTACTTGTCGCACATGTGTTTAATGGTTGGAGATGTCACACATGCGCTCAATTTTATAATCCTTGGGGTTAATGAAAATACAAACACGAAGCATTTTCTTGGTGCAAAAATCGGTTGAAAAACATTCGTGATCAAGAAATTTACCAATCGCGGCTATAGTTACGACGTTTAGGTCGCAAACCTGCCAATTGACTTTTTGTTTCATCCTAATGAACATAAAGTTAACAAAATAATGCTGTTTAGTATCGAAGTGTAACCTTCTGCCTGAGACCTTAGGTGCCAGTTGAGTCACTAGGTGACTGGCCAAAGTGCTATTATAAATCAAAGTACTGAAAGTTCTATGAGCTAGCAAAGCAAAGTTTTGTTAAGACATCTTCCTTGCTAAAGGTTATAATGATAAACAAACGAAGTTAGAGTAATCCAGGAATTAACCCATTGCACAGTCGTTGACTGGTTCAAACTTAAAGAAGTTGTCGATGATAATTTCAAGTTGGTGGAATTTAGAAACATTTTGTCTGTTAGCCTAATCTATCAAAGCTGACGCTTTGCTAGCTAAAAAGGTCAAACATTGTCCCGAGGAAAGAATAGGATTATTGAAATTCAACTTATAGATAATGGAATATTGACTTTTGGACTGCTACTGATTTTTAAACTCCTTCACACTGAAATAATTGACCAATCGCTGGCCCCACCAACTGACTCCCTAGGCCCTTAAAAAGCAGTAGTTACGACGTCGCCAAACCAACAAAAAAGGTTAACGGAAATGGAAATGTCGGAGTTGAAAGTTCAGGTCCGGAGTGAATAAATTGTTTGTTTGGTCGGTTGATTCCTTGATTGACACACACGATTGATCAACTAACATCAGGGGTTTTCGATACTACAATAGGGCAAGGGTGAATCCTTACCTGTGAAATATGCTTTATATTTATCAATACATTTTGAAATACTAAGTCGTTTTTAATTGGTCGTAGACCAATTTATATCACCATCACCATAAATTCGAGATTGGGTCGCTGCAATTTACCAAAACTGCCTTTAGCCCAACTGGACGTATATTTCTACGGGAAAACAGAAAAAAATCATTTCATTTTACAAGTTAAGAATTATCAAAAGGAGTAAAGGAAACTGGACGGTCACACTCTTTAAAGATAAATGCTTCAAGGATTTTCCGCTAGTGATGAACGCGTCTAACCAACCCTTTCTTTCAATCATATCGAGGTGTAAACAAAGATGATACTGCCACTAAATTATTTTCCAGCCATAAGTTAATCAAAGTACTGGAAGTTCTTCTGGAGAGCAAATTTGATTATTATACTTTCAAGCTGTCTAAAGAACAGTATCAATTGTTTTTTCCTTTGTTTATAATCAGCGCTGTTTGGGAACTTGTTAATTTCTGCCCAGAAAAAGAGAGGGTTTTGAAATTTCATGAACCTGCTGTCAGCATTTGCTCTGAAACTTAAGTTACAATATTTCCATAATTTTCCTGTTTTGGCTTTATAAAAACAGCTTGCAGGGATGATCTAGCCATGACTATTTAACAATCGAGAATTTTTAAAATTTAGTTTCACAAAAAGTTGCTTTTTGTCGGTACCCATGTTGCATCAAGGTCTTACGTTCGTGTAAAATAAAATTAGTTCTAATTAACATTAAATAAACATAAATATCATACACTAGGATAGAACCTACGTGTTGTGAAAGTAATAGAAATTAAATTTGTTTTACCCTTATTCTAAAGTCGGAATGCAAAGATATGTCCAATTTCTCAGTGACGACCAATTACAGTGCGTACGGCACTTTGATTTATATAAGAGATGAGGAGAATATCTTTGTTTCAAGGAGGTATGAGACGAACCATCTAATCAAACTGTATGATTACGTGAGGCTGATTCAAACGTAAGTATACCTCTATGAAAACAAATCAAAGTACTGAAAGTACTGTTAGCTAGCAAAGCATTGTTTTGTTCAGTAATCTTCTTTGTCAAAGGTTATCATAGAGAAGAATAGTTGTGGCAAACAAAGTGGAAAATGAAGAAATTGCTTGTTACAAGCAATTTCTTCATTTTCCACTTTGTTTTCTACGTAGAGAGATAAATAATTTAGAATTTACAACAATTTGAAATTGTCGTCTGCAACTTATTGAATACTCTGATCAGAGTCATTGTGAACACGATGTGCTAAAGTGAGCTACAATATCTAGTAGATGACCATGCAGGCAGAGATTGAAATATAAAAGCACTAATTTTTATTGCGTAGACATATAAAGAATATAGTGGTTAAGCCTTCAGTGGCGGTTTGCACTCGTTGAACTTTGAGACGACCTCAAATTTTGTCTGTTAACTTAAGCTATCAAAGCTGACGCTTTGCTAGCTAAAAATAATTCCTTCAATCTGTTAAAATTAATGAGAGTATTCCATTCATATCTCGGCGGCTACGCACCTAACCGTGGTATCATGGAATTCTTCGCAAAATTTCTACCAAAACATAATTTCTGAGCTCAAAGCTACTCGCCCTTCTTAGGTTTACGATTATCCACCCATTGTTGGGAGGTATTTCCAAAGGAATATAGTCTCCTAACTTATTTACAGATCAAGACGGTCAATGAAAGAATCAATCGACCAATCAAATAATTAATGTAGACGGTAAGTGAACTTTGAACTCCGACATTGGCTGATATTTATACAAAGCATTTTACTTGGTTTGGCGACTCCAACATCTTAAATACAGCTTATTTAAGCTGTAGTTACGATGTTTTGGTTGCCATACTAACCTTTGTACTTTTTGGTTACATGTTACAGACCATAGATTTTTCAAAATGACATCGCCCTATCAAAGTGGGCATAATGTCGGAGCTCAGAGCGCATGACAAGAAATCTGTCAATTATGGTATCGATGGTTCAGCGCGATCTATCTATCTATATATCTATAGGCAGTTACAACTGTTTTGCACTGAACAATCGATTTATTCTGAAATTAATATTCTGAACTCAATATTAAAGGAATTCAGATGCTCTGAATCAATAGCAACAACCTGAAACATTTTTAAGAATCCTCAGTATTGTTCGATTGTGTCCAGTTCAATTAAATGAAGCATTTAGAAATTGGATCATCAGCATATATAGCGTCATCTCCAGTTCCTCACAAAGCTCTCGATTACAGGTAACCAGTTATTGAAGGGTAAACAGTGAGAGAAAAAAATACGAAGAGAGAATATGAACTAGAAAATTACTTTAAAATGTACTAAATTCACACCTCAATTCATTTTGGGACACACATTTTATTCCCTGGTGGCTTGAAGAATATCTGTTTGTTCATTCGAAATCTTTATTATCAATATTCAAATAAATGCATTTCTAGTAATTTTTCAGACTTATCTTTTTTGATTGATAATGTACAGGAGGCATATTGGTTTTACCATGTCTGACTGTCTGTCCGTACATTTATCGTGTCGGTGTTCTAACTCTAGAGAAAATTGCCCTTACAACGTGTTAAGGGCAAGATGTTATTTCCAATGGCCTAAGGAAGTGCCCTATTTTCTTAGGATCATGTAGGTTAAATGTCAATGATGGACCTTTGACTCAAAACCGTTTCCATTCTCTAACTCAAGATCCAATTGACCTCCAACCTTGAAATCTCATACCGTTGTTACCTATGATTTAAGGAAGTGTCCTATTGCTTTTGGGTTGCGAAGGTCGAATATGAAGGTCACAACTGAACTGTGGTCCTACTCATTAGCTATGTGACCTAGTCCCTTGAAACTTTAAACACATACTGTCCATGACCCTAAGAGGTGTCCTATTGCTTTTTGTCATGTAGGTCAAAGTTATTCTGAATCAATTGATCGATTGAATGGAGTTTAACGCCTCTTTCAACAGTATTTCAACAGTATTTCAGTCATATCGCGGCAGCTGGAGCACCTAACAATGGATTCCTTTTATTCCTCACGACAGTCCTACCACTATATCCTTTCCTAGCCTCTAGCTGCTATCCCACTTAGGTTTACGATTATCCAACCATTGGTGAGAGACAAATATTCTAAATTGAGACCTATTGATTCTTCATATTAGGACTACCGATTGCATTATATCAATCTGGATGGTTGTCTCGTTTATCGTGTGGTTAGTGTGCGCGACTAATCGGATTATAACGGGTTCGAGTTCCACCGGAGGCAGGTAGTGTATTTGGGCATGAAACTTGACAGAAAGAGCCCCAGTCCACGCAACTGTAAAAGTGTGTAGCAGTGATAAGAATCCATAGCCTCTCTCTAGTGCGTTTGGTAACATCTGGATTTAGTTAGGACCGCGATGGAAATAATGGTTCGTCTCTTTACCGTGATGTCCTCGAGTAAAAAAAAAAAAAAAAAAAAAAAGAACTAACAAAGTCTATTACTCATTGAGATGTCAATCATGAGGTTCTTTGTCTGAATTCTTGCTCGACAAGCACACTTAGGTGAGGTTTTAAAGACATCGTTAGTCTTTCACAAATGAATGATTATTTCAAAAAGAAAAAGGTTATTTCGATTGAACTTTGAAATTGAAAAAAAAAAATAGAATTAAAACAACATCATCAACAACAACAGAACAAAACAAAAACAAACAAAACAAGCAAACAAAAACAAAACACAAAACAAACATTCAAGCAAACAGGGAATTACTTGAAGTTATGAATAAGTTCAAAATCAAACTCGCTACAATTTACGCTTTGTTATTAGAATCTAAACGATTATTGAAAACAGTAAACGCGAATTTTATTACACTCCTAGTAGTGAAATATTAGAACTTATGCAGAGTAATAAATTTTGATATCATCACCCCTAAAATCAGGAGTTCTAGCTATTTTTTTCGCCAAATTGCAAGGTGGCCCCTGATTAATATTCATAGCCAAAACTTGTAAGTTTTGCATTAAAATTATATCATGACTAAATCCTCCTTGGAATAAGGAAAAGAAGAAGTAATGATTCATTAGAATATGAGCTAAAGAATTCTGTCAATACGATGTTGAATCAGGCATATGTGAAAGCGAGAAATACATGTTGGCTTTACACTGAAAGCCATATCCCCCCCCCCCCCCCCGCTCGAGGAAGGAAAATCAGTTTACACAATTTGTCGTTTATTTAGTCGCAAAACTTAACAAGGCCTTCTTCATGTCAATGTGCAAAAAGAGGATGTGAGTAAAGTTCCCCGGAAAGAGAATTTTGTGTTTTACTTATCAATTTCAACTCGTGTTTGTGGAGGCGAATGCGCCCGATTATTTACCGGTGTTGTTCACTAATCGCCGGCATTGACTTTTATATTCCCAAGTGCTGATAACTAAGCTTTACGGTTGATTTCGTTAATCTCCGCGACCGAGCAAGGTGTTAGATTCACTAGCAATATGTTAAACGTCATCGATGACGTCATAGTTTATTGTAAACATATCTGAAACTGTGGTGAGTCACAATTTAAAATATCAAAACTTCTTTCATTACCGGGTAGAATTATTTTGAATTTATGGTTTCAGTCGTCATATCAATTCATGTTTTTGGGTCTCGAGTAAAGTTTTCTTATTAGTTTTGTTATGTGTGTTTTGTGGAAGATATGGCTGTAACTTTTAAGGGCTACAACTAAACCCATTAACAGTAAAACACGAAGAATTATACGCTCAGAACTCTATGACCAAAACAACCGCTCTGTTAAAAGTTGGTTGTTAGACAATAACGAACCTCACTGGATGATTTCTTTTTCATTGCCTACACGAGTATGCCAGGCCTCGAATACTGATAATATTGCAGTTAAAGTAACAGACACAATCCTAACCTGCATGAGCTGGTTTTGTACTCTATAGTGGGGAGACCGAGTGATCACAAACTGCCTACTGCCTATAGTTCCTATGGTTCTATCCATGTCGAAATCTTGAATGGTCGATCGATGACAGAATTGTCCTACTGCCTTTAGATCGACGATGAGGTCATCGTCCTTACATACAGTTTATGTTTGGATATTATTGTTGCAGTCGGGATACTGACTGTAATCTGGGAATCGGCCGAATTCCCACTTTGCTTCTAAGAAACTGACGACGACGTGAAAAATTTACCCGTAAATTGATTCATGATTTCTTGTTGTGATATTTGAAAATGTAATCCAATTCATGACCTCAAAGATGTGCACTGTGATTAAGCTCACGACATAGTCTATAACCTAGACTGTATCGCTTTGATTAATGGATTCTGACCAGTCGAAGGTCACAAGATTTCACAGCTGCAGTATTTAAAGCATATGGTTAAAATATCCAGTGGCATTTCAAACATTTTTTTTTTTGAAAAGAAAGAAGTCTTCAGATGTAATTTCTGGATAAGGAAAACTTAACAGACAATTTAGAGAATGGCTCCAACTATCATACTAATTGTTAATATACAGTCCTGACTGTATATAAGGCCAGTTTATGCCTTTATTTTTTTCGTGCCAGACATTTACACATTTCTGCCTTCAATAACGGTTTCCCATAACTCCTTTTTAAACACTTAAGAATATCGAAAAGGTAATCATAGTTGGCGAAAAGAGATTTCAGACAACAAAATTCGCTGATAGAGATGCGCATGGTTCACAAGGGCAAAAAAGAGGAATATAATTGAAATAGATGGACAAGGAATGGAAAGAAATATGTTTGGAATAGAATAAATGTAATAATCAACAGGTTTTTTACATGAAATATCTCTCACTCAATGCGTTTTTTGGGCTTAAAAACGAGGCCTTCGAATTTTTTTTAAAATTCCAAATAGGGCATTTAAGTGAGAGATTTTTCACATAAAAAAGTTGATTATCATCTTCATCATTAATTTCGATCTTACGATGAAACAAACAGTTATCCACTATTAATATCAAAGTACTGAAAGTACTTTAAGCTAGAAAAGCATTGTTTTGTTATGTTATCTTCTTTGTCATTTGTAGGGTAGAAAACATTGTGGAAAATGAAGAAATTGCTTGTTACAAGCAATTTTTTCATTCTCCACTATGTTTTCAAAAGCCTTTTTGGGGGGATTCTTAAAAAGCGGGATTGAATTGGAATGGGTTGTATAGCATTTCATTTGAATGTGTTCTCTACGAACGTGTGGCATGTCATTTTGACACAATATAATTGAGTATACACAAGAAATACTATTTTGGCGTAGACTTTCAGTGGGTTTAGTGGTTAAGCCTCCAGAGGTAGTTTGCTCGGAATCGGCGGATAGTTAATCACTCCCACTACCTCTTAAAGGAGGCGTGACTTAAAAAACTATACGCTGATATTTATGAAATAAATGGGAAGTCATACATAGCAAAAGAGTAAAGCCGGTTATAGGCGACCTAAATGACGTATTTAAGCTGTAGTTGGTTATGACATTTAGTCGCAAAACCAAAAATCAATTATTAAAATTACTGCTGGCTATTGCAGCTGCAGCTTGAATACGATTAAGTTACGACTTTTCAGTCTCAAAATCAATAGAAATACTTCTCATACACGGCTGCCAATGTCGGAGTTCAGACCTAACTTTCGGTCTGAATGAATGATTTGATTGGTCGAGAGTTTCTTTGATTTCTAGCCGCGACTGTTCCTTGCATTTCCACCATTATAGATGGACAACTTATAGTGAGTGGCCAAAGGTCAACTTTGGTTTTACATGTATAGACCAAAATTGATATATGATCACACTTTAACGTGTACACCTATACTATATGACAAGTAATGACCCAGATCAGGCTGTCTGAGGAACATCGGTGACCCGAGTGGCTTTCAAACTGCTAGGTGTCTACATTTCAAGGAAATTTGCAAATGCTTGGAAATGTCACTCGCTGACTCAAGTGACCAATCGCTGGTCCCGCACTTTTATTCCTTTGGCCCCACTCATTGTCCTCGACAGAAACCGCCCGCTTCAAACTTTAACGGCGTCATTTCGGTTTTATGCATGGTAGCATGCTACAAATAAGTAGAATGGTTGGTTGGCGTCCTAAACGTCGTTACTACAGCTTGAATATGCTGTTATTACGAAGTTTAAGTCGCCAAAACAACAAAAATGATTCACCAAAATGGCTGAAATGTTTGAGTTCAAACTGAACGTCCAGTCTAAATAAAGGTTTTATTGGTCAACTGATTATTTTATTGACAGCCGCGATTGGTCAATTCACGAACCTACCAAGGAATAAATCGACCAATCAGCTAATTCATTTACACCGGAATTGAACATTGAACGTTGACCGACAATAATGTGAAGCTTGACGTTTAAGTCGCCACCAAACAATGTTTCGTTCTTGCTACGTCTTGACTATATCATAAACTAGTACATCAACATCCGTTGAACCCCGCGTATCTAGAAACATGAACCAGGAAAATATATCAGACAAAAGAGATAAACAGATTGCCCCGATGATTTGGTTTCCTTTGTTTGTTAAAATATTATCGGTATGGTTTATTTATCTCAAGTTCGTACTTAAACTGGATAAACATTTTGATTCCCCGTAAGTAGCTTTTCGTGATAAGCAAATTGGACGAGACATTTGGTAACCATTATACAAAGAGAACACATCGGAAATCAAGTGTATCATACAGATACGGGAACCATCACATAAAGTGGACACAAGGAGAATTAAGTGTATGATTAAAGTACTGAAAGTACTGTTGGAGAGCAAATCTGATGCTTTACAGCTGTCTAAAGATTATGTTCGAAGATGACTATCGATAGTTGTTCCTTTGGTTACATACAACGATGTCTAAGAAATTGGTAAAAAGGAAAAAAAAGTTTTAAAAATTTAATGAACCTGCTTTCTGCATATGCACTGAACAATTTTGTAATCAAACTATGTGAGAAAGTGCAAATAGTATTTCAGAGATTCTATTGCTAAATCATTTTCCCACACCATCCTCCTGAAGAAAAAAAGTTCTGGAAAACATTGTCGAAAATGGAGAAATTGCTTCTTTACTCACACTTCTCTCGTACCAGTTAATGAAAACTTCTAAATTATATCAACTTCAAAAGTTTTGCTTTAATTCGAATAAATCTTTTGTCAATATGTAATGGGTTGTTAGTAAGGATTCACTTTATAACCTTATTTCACCGGTAAAGGAATTAACTGTAAAAAGATTTTAGCAGACATCTGCATTACATTCATCGAACCCATTACCAGTCAATAACATTTTGTACTTAAAGATGTTGCAGACGATAACTTAAAGTTGGTGAAATCCTATACTGTTTTGTCTTTCTGTTGTAGAAAACACTGTGTATGTTGAAGAAATTGCCTGTAGCATGCAGTTTAAATATTTTCCACAGTGTTTCCAAAGATTTTCGTCTAGGGGCTATAAAAAGCGTCATTATGGGGGAATGGGTTAACCCATGGAAACACTTAAAGTTTAACCAGTGCAAACTGCCACTGGACGCCTAACCAGTAAATGCCTATGCAATAAAAATGAGTTCATATTTATTTCGGGAATATTGAAAACTCTGCATGCAAATTCACCTCCTTTGAGTTTTTAGCTCACTTGAGCACATCGTGTTCAAAATGGCTTTGATCAGAGTCTTCAAAGAAGTTGCAGACAGTAATTTCAAATTGTTGAAATTCTAAAACATCTATATCTTTTGGTGGAAAACAATGTGGAAAATGAAGAAATTGCTTTTAACAAGTAAATTCGTCATTTTCCACATTGTATTCAACAACTATTTTCTTAAAGGGCGTAAAAGGGAGGGATTGTGAGGGAACGGGTTAACTCATTGGTTAACTTTAATTTCGTTTCTTTATCACGATAGCGTTTGACAAGGAAGATGACTGAACAAAAGAATGCTTTGCTAGCTTACAGTACTTCCAGTACTTTGATTTTATATTTACAGCTTTCAAAATGGACTTTTCGTGTAATTGAATTTGATTTCGATATATTGAGGTTTCTGAAGATATACTAGAAGCTGAAATCAGAATAGTCAAGCTAAAACCCTTTCTTTACAATTCGTTATTTTTACTTCCCTGTGATTTAATACTTCCGGAAACTTGTGGGAAAAGGTGAAATTGCTTGTAACAAGCAATTTCTTCTTTTCCCACAATAGTTTCTATCTTGTAGGTTGGTTACTTTTTAAATCGCACGTATTTAAATAGTCGAATATATCTTATTTCAAATTGGACAAGTCTAAATTATAGAAAAATAAGTAAGGGTATAAAAGAGTGACTATATGCCCGGCAACGCATACAAAGGAGCAGATGTTTTTTGAAAGTCAGATGAAAATATATGTTTTTGTTTTCATTGAGATATGAATCTAAAAACGTAATCACACTGATGGTATGATTGTGTTTCAGTTTCAGATCTCACCAATATCAGTCGGAAGTGCGTTCTTTTCGTCCAGATTCTTAAGATCCATATTTAGATTTTTAAGATAAGGCATTCTTTAGATTAACATATTTAAGCCGCTGAATAAGAATCTTAAGATTTCTCATTAAGGAATTTAAGCGTACTGAGAATTGGCTTAAACATGTAGCCTTGACGACGTCGAATATTTTCACTAAAAATAACAAAAGTCGTTCTTTAAAATGTCTCTAAAACCATATTTATCGGGATTTTTCATCTTGTCGAAAAGAACGCACCTGTGATTAGCTCAGTTGACAAAGCATAGGACGCCTAACCTCGAAATCGAGGATTCGATCGGAACGATTTTTTCTGACAATCACAATATTTTACAGAAGGCACTAAGATTAATAAAGAGATGAAGAGAATATTTTTTGTTTTCATGGAGGAATGAACCGAAAAACCTAATCACACTGTATGAATACGCGAATGAAAACAAAAAAGATTCCCTTCATTTCTTATAATTTAATAGTATCGAGCGAAAAAAGCAAATCTTTACAAATTATGATACCTTTTTGTATAGAACTATTTTGTGCGGAAGCGTACAAAATGGCTGCGTGCTCAAAATTGTGCTCATGGAGGTATGAATTAAATTTTTCGACCAATCAGAGCGCTCGTTTTTGTGATAGACGAAACAAACAATTAAATTATTTGATCAAGAAATTAAACATGATAGTAAAGAAGAGTGGTCACTTTACCCATTCCAACACATCAAAATTTCAGACTGGTCCAAAATAAAAAAAGTTGCAGACGACAATTCAAAATTGTTGAAATTAAGAAAATAATCTTTGTCTTTTGGGGGAAAAACATTGCGAATAATAAAGAAATTGCTTGTAACTAGCAAATTCTTCATTTTCCACAATGTTTTCTAAAGCCGTTTCATCAAGGGGCGTAAAACGAAGGGATTAAGTGTGAATGATTTAAGCGGTATACAATTCATTTGCACACGTGACTAAGTCCCTTTCAACACGAATTATCCAAAGTCAACAGTTTTCGCAGTTCTATGACGGTTTCTGCTTCAATGTTCAGTTTGAATGTACTTCAATTTTTCTTCTACTCTGCGATTGGGAATGCACCTTGAAACGAAATGATAAAATTACATGTTTTACATAAATTGTATTCAAGTCTGACAAAATAACCTTATGATATTTTAGACGAATCGCTCTTCATCGTTCATTAGTGACGATCGCGGGAGTCTTCTAAATACCTACACATTTTATAACACTAAGAACAGTATCGCAATTAACGGTCGATTTAGTCAATTGAATATTCAATACATTTGAAAAATTAACGATGGACTTATTGTCTACTAAATTCAAATTATTTGTGTTTGTCTATGATCAAGAAACATGATTATTGTACCTGCACACAACGCCAAACGGGGGCAAACAGCGTCCGGGTTCCCCCCTTTCTGTCTTACAGTTTCCGAAACAATACAAAACTGCACAACCTTCCCACTTAGGAGTAGTTCTTGCTGATCCGACCAGGATCAAACAGAAAAGCACTGTACAATTCAGCAGTTGTCTGTATTCCATCCTATGGAAAATAATATTGAAAGATGTGTCACGTGATAAAAGGGAAACCTAGTTATCTGAAAATAAATATTTAGTTGTTTTAAGAGATGAAGAGATTATTTTTTGTTTTCATGGAGGTAGTGAATCGAAAAAACTAATCACACTGTATTAATGCTTCTCGAATTCATATATAAGCGTGATTTGGTTTTTCGGTTCATACATCCATGAAAACAAAGCAAAACAAAACAAAACAAAAAATCTCTTCATTTCTTAATTTATCAATTTTGATACCCTTTTGTATGGGACTATTTTGTGCGGATGTATACAAAAATCGCTGTGTGCTCAAAATTGTGTTCATGGAGTTATGAATATTTTTTTTCGACCTATCAGAAAGCTCGATTTTGATAGACGAAACTAAAAATTAAATTGTTTGTCAGATATACTGACCAAACCTATTACATTTTAACCCTTATCATGATGAATAAAATCCTCTCTAGAATTGCATTAAAATCAAAAGGCTGACAGTACTGGATGTAAGCATTGTTTGTTAATAATTCTTTTGAAAATGTATCTTATATACAATTCTAGCTTAAAACGTATAAGCAGGAGGTGCACATATGTGCTGTCTTATCTTTTGATTATACTTCCTTCCAAAACAGGAATATTCCGGGATCAGCGTGACAAGGGTTAAATAAGTCACATGTTTGGGGTTAGGAGACATGCCCTTTCATGTTGTTAGGGGCTCTGTCCGAATAGAATAACTAGTTGACCTATCGCGGAACCAAACGACCAATCAAATCAGTAATTCAGTCTGGAATTGAGCTTTGAACTCCGTCATTGGTCGCCATTTATGTGAAACATTCTTCGAGGAATTCTAGCAGTAGCTACGACGCTTAAGATGCAAACCAACCATTGCTCTTTTTGGCCATAAATTTTGCATAATAACGCTGTAAAATCGAGGTGAGACCTCCATTCGGAGTCAGTGCGTGGGGTTATCGCGATAAAATTGATCGATTGATTGAATGGGGTTTAACTCCACTTTTACCAGTATTTCAGTCATTTCGCGGCGGCTTGACCACCTAACAACGGAGTCCTGGTATTTCTCACACTAGTAATACTACTACATGCATTCCTAGCCTCCAGCTGCTATCCAACTTAGGTTTACGATTATCCACCGCCGTCGGGTCAACGGGGTAAGTGGGCTGGACCAGCGATTGGTCAATTATTTGACAGATGGCGATGGTCAATCAAAGAATCTATCATTCAATTTTGGACCTTTGGTGAACTTTGACCTGCGAAAATGGTTGACATTTCTGTGAATTATTTATGTTGTTTTGTTGACTTAAACGTTTCAACTACGGCTTAATCAAGCTAGCGTTACGACGTTTTGGTTGTAAACCATTTTAATTTCTTTGTTACATGACCATTCTTTTGAATAACGCCGTTTGATATTTCAGTCGAATTTGACTCGGCGGTCTTAGCAAGCGACCCGTAAATACAATACTGTTAATGATTCTAATTTTGTGCAGTTTACTGACAATAAAATATATTAAAACTAGAAAAACGTTGTCGGCTTTAGGAAAAGTAAGTCAGCTGTATTTACAATAATTCTGTAAAAGGACGGTCAACCATATATGGTGATGAACAGATACTTGGTGTATAATTGCCCAATAACTGGCCCCGCCCACTTATGCCGTTGACCCAGTCAATTGACTCCAACAGGAAGTTCCGCTTTGATTTCAAACGGCTTTATTTCGCAAAATTCATAGCCAGTAGCATGTAGGAAGAAAGTAAATTGGTTGGTTGGTAGCCTTAACGTCGTAACTACAGCTTGAATAAGCTGTAGTTACGACGTTTAAGTTGCCAAACCAACAATAAAGGTTAACAAAATCATCGGCCAATGTTGGAGTTGAAAAACTCATGTCCGGGCTGAAGGAATTATTTGATTGGTCGGTTCATTCCTTGAGCGACAGCCGGGATTGGTCAATTGACGCATCGCCGCTATCATTCAAAGAATATATCAATAATCAATCGTACAAAGAAACTGAACTTTGAACTATAATATTGGTCGATAGCATTGTTGTTGAATTGGTGGGTTAAACGTAAGTTGATCATTAAGGTCGAGAAACAAGCATTTTTTTCAATTCATTTTTACATGTTACTAGCCAAAAATTTGTAAAAAATAATGCCATGATATACATGCCTTCGTGTAAATTCCTGTTGGAGTTCAGAAGGCGGGGGACAGCGATCCACCAATTCCTAGATTAAGCAACAACAACAACAACAAATTCAGTCCTAAAATTAGTCTGACATACCCAAACCGTTCCCTGTATTGGTGAAAACAACTTATCTTTTGTGTCAGGTCTGAAAACACCGCTGTTGTCTACAACCTCCATGCCAATAATAAACGAGTTTACGATTCACAGAAATGTTTATCGGTTCGTCTCTTTGTTCTTCTATCAAGCAATCCATCCTCCGACTTACCTCTTTATTCAGACAAATATTAGTCTATTCATACATCAATCCATCTTTTCATCTATCCATCAAGATATCTATCCAGCTATCCACCCCTTCATCCATCCGTCCGTCCCCCATCAACCGTTCATCCACCCATCCATCCATCCATCCGTCCGTCCATCCATCCATCCATCCATCCATCCATCCATCCATCCATCCATCAATAACTAGTCCATTCATCCATCCATCCATAACTAGTCTATACATCCGTCCATCCGTTCAAAAATATTATTTCAGGAAAATGTGGATAGTTGCTCAGGCCGTCAGGGTATGACTTAAATGCAGTTATTAGAGGCGTTAACCCCATTCAAGAAATCAAACAAAAGATCAACCAACCAACCATGCAACCAATCAACAATCCGACAAGGCAACTATTTAAAATTAGGTAAGCAAACAACCAATCTGTCAACCAGCTAATCTATCGCACACAAACTAAGACAGAAAATAACGTTACCCATTACTACCAAATCCTACATCATTACACGCCTAAGCATTATAGCCTCAGAAAACATTGTAAGTAAAAATTAATTACTTTTAACAAGCTTCACAATGTTTTCTATCCCGTTTGACACTTGATTTTCAAGTGAAGCCAGTTTTTGTTTCTCCTCTGCAACCTCTGTCAATTTAGATAGGTGGAAAATTTTGTCGAAAGAGAGTCGTTTTTCCCTAAATAAAATTCTTACCTTAAATTGTATTGGATCTTACTGGATACACAACTCTTCGTCCACGATATTTACCGTTTGAATGTTTTTATACCTTGTTTAAGGTATCCGATTTAATCTTTAAGTTTGTCTTAAGAGAAGTTGAAGGATAGTAGCCAGGTATCACACGAGAATCTTATGAGAAGAATTCCTACTCTTGTATCCTGAATGAGATAAGATAGTAGTTGAACATTTAACCCTTTAAATGCTGATTAAAATCCTTGTCCAAAATTGTATTAAAATCAAAGCGATGAAAGAACTGAATTGACCTCCTTGTGCGTCCGTGTTTTCCGTTTGTGCGTCAGCGTTTTTTGTTTGTCAATATGTATATCTATTTGATAACCAAAGGTTGGATTTTCGTAAACGTAAGTGGGATAGCAGCTGGAGGCTAGGAAAGGACGTAGTGGTAGTACTGTGTAAAAATTGCAAGGAATCCATTGTTATGTGCTCTAGCCGCCGCGATATGACTTATATACTGTTAAAAGTGGCATTAAACCCCATTCAATCAATTCAATCATGATAACCAAATCTGACGTAAAACAGGTGGTGTAGCTTAAGCTCATACTGCATATGTCTTGGAGTTGCTCTTTATGTATACATCCTGCTAAAGCAAGCTAATTCCGAGCTCAGTATTTCGCTAGGGGTATTTCAAGGGACTTAAGTTTTTCGATCCAAAATTATTCACCACGAAGACTCGCTTATATTTCTCCGATGCCAAGAATGTATTTTTTGGCTTGGTTTTGACTGCAGGTTCAGAAAGTAAAGGTCCTGGTAAATTGTTAATGTTTTACAAGAATTTTCTTTAATTTCGTAATATTCTGCAGGCAAGCTTCAAATGTAACTGTAGCTATTTCCTTATAACAACAACAACAAAAAGGTAACTGGAACATTTTACGACTTGTTTATAGTCTTAAGTATGGACATTGACGAAATAAGGTAGGTTGAAGACGTACACACGTGAACAAACGTACACACAAACACTACACCACAACCATTGTTAGGAGTGAAACGCAATAACGGACGGCTGTCAGTTAAAGAATCGATTAATGATTTAAATTATTACTTTCGACGGATAATTAACTGTGATGTATTGGCCTATATTTATGTTAAATATTTTCGGTACTTTTGCCACTTAAACGTGGTTGCTACAGCCTATTAGAGTCCTTCAATATCTAAGTTGAACGTTGTGTCGGGGCCAACTAGGCGTAATCGACCAATCGCTGGCCCCATCCACTTACTCCTTTAGCCACGCCCACTGACTCCAACATGAAGTCCAGCTTCGATTTTCGGCGGCTTTATTAAGCATAATTCACAGCCAGTAGCATGTAAAAAATAATCATGTGGTTGGTTGGCTACCTGAACGTAGCTACTACAGATTGAATTAGCTGTAGTTACGAAATTTAAGTTGCCAAACAAACCAAAAGCTTAACAAAAACGGCGGCGAATGTAGAAGTTCAAAGCTCAATTACGGACTGAATGAATTAATTGATTGGTCGGTTGATTCCTTAATTGACAGCCGCGATTGTTTCTTGGCAATTGACAGCTGCGATTGGTCAACTGGCGAACATTTTGATTGTCATGCATTTATTTTTCTATGCTTGCACACATAATAGATCCATTTATTTTTACTGAAAACTAATCAACTTTTTGCTATGTTTTGCTGAACAGAACAGAACATATCTTTTATTTTCATCCAAGTACATAGAGGTACAATGTGGACAATATACAACAATAATATATAGGATAAGAATTCAAGTGCTTCCGGTAAAAACACTGAAATAAGTGTATGCCAACAGCGAGGGAATTTTAGACTCATCCGAGGGATAGATGCGCTACAATAAAGCTGTGGTTACTAAATCCAGTATCGGGGGGAAAAGATGACTATGCTTGTGTTGACTAGAATATCATAACTAGAGACAAGGTGGGCTGTAGTTATGTCGTTTTAGTCTCCATTCGATGTTATCAATTGAAGTTAAATCTCAATTATATGTAATACTGTTTATTTTATTTTTTTAAACATACAACTATATTAATTTATTTACAGTAAATCGTGCCAAAAAGGTTGCATCCCCTGTTTTCCTGTCCTTGTTCGAAACGAAAAAACAAGGAATGGGAAATGGGGAAAATAATACGAATTATTCTTTATACTTTCAACATACAACGACATTTCCGTATTTGCAGTAAATAGTGTCGAGATGACTGTATCACTATCCTTGTTCGAAAGGAACAAGCAATGAATGATATACGGGGAAAACAATATATAATATTGTATAAAAAAGTACGTTACAATTAATAGAGTACACAACTGACACAACAATTAAGAAAGGGAAGTGTCAATTAATGGGCTGTTAACAAAACTATTTATTGTAAAGGTGGGCCATTGAGAACCACTGTCATCTGGTAATGGGTTAAAGTACGACGATAGAGCTGACTACGCTACGCTATACGTCATGGTCAAGTGGTGCGTGTTATTGTTTTGATTTAGAATTTGGTTAAATATAGAAGCATTCCAATCGTTTGTAAACTTGGCCATATTATGTGATTCTACATTTGGAGAAGAAATCAATGAACGCAATGTGTAACTGATTTGTAGTATTGTATCTCTTTTTTATTTAAAGAAATATTCCAATTGTTCCTGTTGCATGTACTTAGCTATTAGGGCCAAACTCGAGAAAACTGGTTGTTTGGTGTGGTATTCTTGTTTCTCAAACGCATAGATGTATAGATATACAAAATATAGTGAGTGATCAAAGGTCAATTTTGTCTATACCTTTATAGACAAAATTTTCCTTTGATCATTCACTATAACTCGGATCTATAGCGCTTTTCGATGATGCATGCTGCGCGAAGAATCCTTATTTAAACTCGCAATACCTTTGATTATACTTACTTTAACTACTTTAATTGCTTAGCCTTTTGTTGAGAATTTACAGAACCACAAGAAACTTTGAAATAATAAAAAACAAAGATACAAGACTAGCACGTATGTACTTGGCGAATGGCCGGCCTAATATGGATGATATCCTTCTATTTGTCAGCGACGTGGTGTTACCTTTTTCGAAAATAAATACATCTTTCGACGCCTTTTTAAAGTTGAATTATAGTATAATTCTAGTCATTACGGTTTCATCTTGATTTACCAATCTTTCCGCTCATTATACTCATTAGAGAAATAATTTGCTAAAACAAGGCTCCTTCTGGAAAAAGTTATCAAAATTAAAAAGCGGATAATCGTTTGTTTCAGAGTAAGATCGATTTATATTGAGTGAACAACAAAAGCTTTATTTTTTTTACGAAAATATAACTTTTGTTGTTCACAAAATGAAATATCAATCGATCTTACGCGAAAAACAAACGATTGTTCTATTTCTTTAAAGCAAGAATTAGACAAAATGGGAAAATTTTATGACAAATTTTCCTAAAGCGCGTCATTTTGCACGTGACTGCTATGCAACGCTTCTGATGACGTCACTTATTTTACTCTGCTTAGATTACATCAGATAGGGTGAAATGAACGAAAGCGGGACATAAGTTTTTGATAATTTCACTGGATAGGCGGTGAGTTTATCAAATAATAATCTACCGTTATTTCTCGATAATCCACATGAAAGCATTAAAGAAATACGTATTTTCTACACCAATTTACTGTGTAAGGACATTAAAGTTACCTGCTTAATACAAGTTTATTTCAACATACTTTATAGCTATAAACACATCGAAAATAAATACAAATCTAGGCTGAACAATTGTATAACTAATTGTTTGGCTGGTAACACCATTAATTTTATGGTAACACAACTGACTGCTCAAATAACACCACTGACAGAAAAGGAATATATCAATATATATCTTTATTTCCTCCAAAGATGAAGATTTACAAATAGTACATATAACAGACATACATGTAGAAGGTACTGACGTAATTTACATACAAGACAATCAGAAACACAAAATTAACAAACTATATGACAATGAAATAAGCAGCAAAACTAACGAACACATGGTAAAAATGGACAAGACAGACTAGAGATGAGAGAACCAAGTGTTTGTACATACGAGAGAGAGAGAGAGAGGGAGGGAGAGAGAGAGAGAGAGACAGACAGACAGACAGACAGACAGACAGACAGACAGACAGTCTGAGAGACGGAACGAGAGAGAGAAAAACAAAGAGACAGAAAGATAAAAAGAAACAGTCAGAGAGAGAGAGAGAGAGAGAGAGAGAGAGAGAGAGAGAGAGAGAGAGAGAGAGAGAGAGAGAGAGAGAGAGACAGACAGACAAAGAGACAGACAGAAAGAAAGAGAGACAGAAAGAGAGAATCATTACAGATCCTTTAAATTCTTTACTTTCTCGAAACGAAACGGAAAGAGCAGAAAGATAAGTAATGTCTTAACAGTTAGAATGTCATCTAATGAAAATACCCTAGGGTGTATGCCTGTCTAGGTGACATCAATAACCCTAGGTCTATATAAATATATGTGAGTATGTAAATAATAAACTTTTTTTTTATTTGACAACTATATGTTTATATGTATAGGGAATCACTTTTATGCATTGTGTGTATAAGAAAAAGTGTATATACACCAAACACATACATTCAAGCATGAATACCCACACATATACAAACTGACATACTGCATTCTACACACCGGCAATACGATGCAGAAAGAAGAATGCTACATGAAGGAAACGACTAGTGTTTTCGCCAAACAAATTTAAAAGTTGTGGGTTCTGTCCGTATATGGCCTCGACAAACTCATCGCTGGTTAATGCACTTATAAGCTCATACACATTTCTGCCAAATTCCGCTAAAACATGGAACACGAAATAGGATCTACAGGCTTGAACGCTAGAACATTAGCTATGATATGCACTGAGAAGCTGGATCTAACATCATTGCAATTACATCGGGTGCAAAACCAGTTTGTAAGGGCAAGATACCCAATAAGCTTGGAAATAGAAAAACAAGCTTTAAGCATACAAGGGTAATATTTTGCATAATGCCAAATTGTCTTATCATAGAATCGCGGTTGTATAAGTCTATATAATCTAAACTCTTCTGCGGATGTATGTAAATGCCATTCGTTAATGTAAAATTGCCCAACAGTTTTATTGACTAGTTTTTTCCAGATTCCTTTTGATGGAAACGTACCTGTAGATACAAATTCGTCTCAAGATATATATTTATTTGATATTTACGTAACAACAAATTGAGATCATCGATAAAGCCTGACTGGCCTTGGAATAGACGAAAGGAGCATAGCCTGAATAAGAAAATGGCTTTAACAGAACATTCTCTCCCCAAATGACATAGCTGGCCGAAGAATATCAACTTTCTCTTGTCAATTTCAGACTCAATAGGTAGTGCACCTAGCGAGCCTAAAACGACATCGGACCTAGATCTAATCTGGAGACCTTGAATCTGTTTTAAACAAACTCTTTGTGACCGCTCGATGTTCAAGATAATTCGTGTCGAGAGAGACTGCAAAAGCTCTGTCCCAAAAGGCGGGGCTTGGTAATACAATATTTTTGTAAATTTTAAAGGTTGTTAAGGGATTGAGTCCATTGTGATAAATTCCTTTTTCAATAAGACCGAAAAATGTACCTCTTAATTTAAAAAACAATACACACTGTTCATTTTTTTGTTATTTCACCCTAATGTATGATTTTATGTCAATCATCATCTTCTTAAACTCGTCTTGGAAAATTGATCCCCGCCACAGATAGAGATAAAAGTTCAAAGCATGATTGCTCAGTAACACGAAATACAAAATGACAGCGAACGGGATTGTGTTGTTATCCATCTGTCCACGATTCTTTTCTCTCAAAATAACACCAAAACCAATCATAGAAGTGGTCACAAACAAAAATCCTGTAATGGCAAGCAGTATGCTTGTTTGGGAGTCTTTTCCAGTGTTGCTCCTTATCATCTGTTTACAACATTGTAACTTGACTATCAAGACAGCGTTCCCAAGAAAAGATATCCCGAGAGGTAAAATCATAAAAGATACGGTATGTAAGGTGCGAACGATACGGCAGTATTTACCAAAGTCAGGAGAAACTACGAAGCAGTCCGTCAAGTTTGTAGTTGTTTCATTGCGTTGTTCATCAGGTCGGTTAAAATGTTGGTATCCAAATGTCATTAACCCAGTCTTGATGCTACAAAGGATGATAATAACAGCGAGACAACTGAATACCTTTCTCCTTGAGATGTGTTCTTTAGACCAAATTGGAAAGAAAACATTTATAAGTCTCACCGCTGTAAATATTGCTATACACCAGAACGAGGATGCCCGGGCAACATATGACACGTGAAGTACGACTTTTGAAAATATTTCTGCCGATTGTTTGTCGTCATTATAAAAATTCCATCGGTTCACTAATATTGTAAATGCCCACATATATGTAGAATCAAACACTGCAAGTGGTAAAAGAATTAAAATGCCTTTAGAGCGAAACGCCTTACGAGATAACACACAAATACTCAACAGGTTTCCTACGGTGCCAGTGTACAAAAGAAATGGTTGTGCGATTCTGAAAATCCAAAGTGATAGTTGACATCTAAATTCATCTCTTGGTACACAACGATCGAATACAGTAACTGAGAAGTAGTCGTCCATTGTAATGGACGTATTTTATTATCATTAAGATGAATGTAACGCTTCCATTGCCAGAGAGAAATAAGCTGTTAATAAGGGATCTCTTCGATATATGAGCTCATTATAATATCATATCTACTTGACCATTGACGGACGATGGTATTAAGCCTTTCCTGTTCAATTCTTTGTTTTAACCCATTCCCACACAATTAAATTTCAGACTGGTCCAAACTGAAAGAAGCTGCAGACAACAATTTCAAGCTGATGGAATTTTATAATATTTCCGTCTTTTGGGGTAGAAAGCATTATGGGAAATGAAGAAATTGCTTGTAACAGGCAATTTCTTCATTTTCCACTTTGTTTTCAGAAGCTTTTTTCCTTTGGGGCGTTTAAAAGCGTCAATAATTGGGAATGGGTAAACCCCCCATGTGTTTATCCAATGAATATTTATCGTTTATTATTTCTTAAGTAAATTCGACCTTGAATTGTTGTCTTCAAAACCTTTGAATTTGATTTCGCAGGACGCTAAACGGTAGATATAAATCATCGATGTGTGACAAACAATAATACAGTCACCAATACCAGAGACGTTCGTTTTAACTCAACTGGCAGAAAACTACCGGTGCTAGTATCATAGCGTTGTTTCAGTCGTTCGTCCGTCCATCTGTGTATAAAACTTTTCTTATGAAATCATCTACTTAGAAACTAAGGGAATTAATACAAATTCTACGGAAATAATACTTTTGTAACCCTGAATAAGATTCCTCGAAAGCATTTTGATCTGATGAAAACACAGCTTTTAGAGCCGAGCTAAGTTCCATGATATGGTGTATATCTCCACCTTATTTGTTTTAACTCACTTTCACTTGACGCACCATGGAAGCACGTTGCGTTCTCAATCATATAAGATCCAGGATGTTGATCTCCGGTCGTTACAATTATCCATTCCGACATTTGTCCCTCACCAATAGGAGAAACCGAAGTGGGAAAAGCATCCGGAGGCTCGGAAGGGATGTAGTGGTAGTACTGATGTGAGAAATACCACAAATCCTTGGTTTGGTGCTCCAGCCGCCGCGATTTGACTTAATACCTTTAAAAGAGGCGTTAAACCCCATATAAACAAAACAACGAAATATCTGACTTAGTAAAGAAATATACAGGACTTTAGCCCTTCTTTACTTTTGTCAAATTATGAAAAGTTTTAAACTAATTTTAAAAAAATCAGTGACTAGATTAATTTGACGGATATGTCAAATATAATTAGAAATAAGGCGAATTCCTGAATACATATATATTTCGCAATCGAGTACATTCAGCACTCAAGCGCTTCTAGGTTTCCAGAGTGGTGGGTATAATCTTTCTTTCGCGGGTGTTGAGTTTCGAGACCTGTCAATCGTTGATATGTACATAGCACGGTTAGCGGTTGCTAGTCAAAGAATCAGTCGACCAATAAAACCATTCATTTAATCCCGAATGAACATTGAACTCCGCCATTTGCCGACATTTGTTCGAAGCATTTTATTTGCTTACGCGACTGAAATATCCTAACTACAGCTTAGCCAAGATAAAGGTACGACGTTTAGGTCGACAACCAACAAGACTACTCTGTTGTAACACGTTCCTGGCCATATTTTTTAAAATATAAAAACGTTTAATATCTCAGTGGAACTTCCTGCAAGAGCTTAGTCGGCGTGGCCGGCGACATGTTAAAGGTGATTGTAGTGTTTTGGTTTGTTTTTCTATTACATTGATTGATTGATTGAATGGGGTTTAACGCCGCTTTTAACAGTATTTCAGTCATATCGTGGCGGCTGGAGCACCTAACAATGGATTCCTGGTATTTCTCACACCAGTACTACCACTACATCCTTTCCTAGCCTCCAGCTGCTATCTCACTTAGGTTTACGAATATCCACCCATTGGTGAGAGACAATTGTCGGAAAGAATATTTGCCGCCGCCGGGGATCGAACCCATGACACCCATGATTGAAGATTAGGAGTCTGGCGCGCAACCGACTGCGCTATGGCGGCGGCCTTTTCTATTACAAGCAGCTGGTGTCATGCACTAACTCGTTCCTACACACTTGCCAATTTCATTTAGAGCTCCGTAGTCTAGTAGTAGGACTCGGGATCGCGGGTCCCGGGTTCGTATCCCGCTAGGATCATGGGAATTTTTCTGAGCAAAAAACTTGCTCAACATAGCTCCTTTCAAACCATGTGTATATAAATGGGTACCTTTGAGGGTTGTAAGCCAAAGTGCTGTGGCTGCAATGGGTGCCGTATGTTAACAGCCGACTTGCAATTCAATATGATCGGGGGTTAAAGTGTAAAGTCGTTTGATTACGCAAGGCGTAGAAAAAGACTATAAACATATAACTTTACTGTTAACTTTTTATTTGTGATTGAGGTGATTTACTTTGTACTTGTTTAAGATAATTCACTTTTTTGCACTTTGATTCATTCCCCACTGAATCCAATCATATATGATGAGAATTATGAACGACAAGTCTGGTCGGATATTGGAAATCAATGTGTATTGAAATTATTATTTATGAAATATTCGATTCTTTGGTCTTTATAATTTGGTCTCGTCATCAATAGAAAACGCAATTGTCCACACGAATTTTCTACTGGATGAGCTGATGCACGTGTAACCCTTAACAGACGAAAATATTTTAGAGTAAAAAGAAATTTCATAAGAAAATTTGAAATAAATTAAAATAGAAAGAACTAATTTTTACGGTGTTTTCTGTAAATATTTATTTCCAACACATCAAATGTGGAATAATTTAATTTTAGTTTCGTCTATCAAAAACGAGCGTTCTGGTTAGTCGAAAATAATTATTCATAACTTCATGAAATTTTGAGCACGCAGCGATGCTTCCGCCCAAAATAGTCCCATGCAAAAAGGTATCAAAATTTGTAAAGCTTTTTTTTCGCTCGATGCTACTAAATCATAAGGAATGAAAAGAATATGTTTTGTTTTCAAATACGCGTATTCATACAGTGTGATAAGGTTTTTCGGTTCATACCTCCATGAAAACAAAAAATATTCTCTTCATCTCTTAAATGAATGGTCATGGTTTAATGAGTACGAAAGCCTTTTTTGCGACTGTCTATTTTACCGTTATTGTTTAAGTGGCTCTTGCACTGACTATGTACTAAAAATATTGCTCTCAATTCTAAGACATATGATAAAGGATTATGCTGATCTTCCAATTCAAATGACTGTTCATAATTTCAACAAAGATAGATTGAAAAGAAGCAAATGTATTTCGCGTTACCTAACACCAAAAAGGGAAAAGAAGTTCAACCATAAAAGAACCGGAACTTATTAAGTAAATTCGTTATCTTTCGATTTCACCAAAAAGTGCCTTATTTATGGTTTCCGTGACGTATCAATTACCTGATTCGTTTCTGCTGGCAATTTGGTCCTTATCGACATTACCCGAACACAAACGACCTCAACCGATAAATTTTTGAAAAGAATCGTGTTGTACGGGCTAAAAGGTCATATCCCAATTCTCAGTGAACTTTATATTTACCATAATTAGACAATTTCAATACTATTTTCTGTCATTTCTTTGCAGATAAGTTTAATACTTTCGATATTAATCAAAGAAATTCGTAGCATAAAGAGCCTGGGCACTTTCCTGTTCAATCCCTGGTTTTACGTCTCTGCAAATTTAAATATGAGATAACATTGTAGAGAAAGAAGTAATTGCTTGTTACAAACAATTGCTTCTTTTTCAACATTTTTCCTACCCTGCAGAATGGTCTTTTTTCAAATTAAACCCGCTTTCCAAAACGTTTGAATTTTGACAGGTTTAAAATTTTGCAAAACAGGAAATAATTAAACTATGTTACTAAAACGACATGGCATTTTAAGATTACTTTGTCTTTTATAGCTCCACTGGCTGAAAGCCAGAGAGCTATTGTCATGGCATTGTGTCTGTCGTGCGTAGTTGCGTCCAATGATACTTGGGTGACCCTCTATCAGATTCTTTCAAAGAACTTTGATCGGATGAAAAACATGGCTTTAATGGGCGGGGCTAATTTCCATATATGGCCAAAGCTTGGAAAATCTTCTTCTCAGAACCAGTGGATTGCTTTAATGGGCGGAGCTAATTTTCATGATTGGTGAAAGCTTTGAAAATTTTCTTCTCAGAAACAGGCGGATGGATTTCAACCAAATTTCACAGAAACTAGACATTTTTTCCAAAGCGGACTAATACCCCCTAACAGCGCTTGTCCATATTCAAGTGCTATCTGACAAAGGGCTGTACGAAAAAGTTGACTTTTTAATTAAAGGGCCATAAACAGTGAAAAATAAATGGACAATAATTAGAATAGGATATGCACATGTTTGACTTATACCGAGTCTTTCTGTGCAGTTTGAATCAAATCCGTCCAATGGTTGCTGAGAAATTGAGCGGACAAGATTTTCACCAAAGCGCCATTACTCCAAATTACTTCAAAAATCAATTGACCGTAAACAAAATAGAATATGCACATCTCTGCTTTATAATGATTATATAAGTGAAATTTGAAACAATTCCTTGCAATTATTGCCCAGAAATTGAGCGGACACAAAAAAGCTACAGACAGACAGACCGACCGACCGACCGACGGACCGACCGACAAGCTGACTCCCATATACCCCCCAACCATAGTTTTTTTTTTGGGGGGGGGGGTATGTTGATCCTTGGATGACTCTCTATCAAATTCCTTCAAAGTATTTTGATCGGATGAAAACATGGCTTTAATGGCCGGGCTTATTTCCATATGGAAAAGCTTTGAGAAGCTTCTTCTCAGAAACTAATGGATGGATATCAACCAACTGATCCTATAGTAAACCCCTTTTAGATGCCTTCAAAGAGTTTTGATCGGATGAAAAACGGGGCTTTAATGGGCGGGGCTATTATTATCATCAATATATGGTAAAATCTTTGAAATTCTTCTTCTCAGAAACCAGCGCATGGATTTCAACCAAATTTGACCGGATTGATTCTTGGGTGACCTTTAATCAGTTTACATAAAAAAGAATTTTGATTGGATGAAAAATATGACTTTAATGGACGGGGCTAATTTCCATATATGGTATATACTGAAAACTTTGTAGATTTCTCAGAAACCTGTTGATGGATTTAACAAAATTTCATGGGAATGATATTCAGATGACACATTCCTTCATATAATTTTGATTGGTTGAAAACATGGCTATTATGGAGGTGGGCTATGTCAATATATTGTATACAGTGAAAATTTTACATAATTAATTTTACATAACTTGACTTGACTTTTGTAAAATCAATGAAAAGTTTGAAATGGTTCGCTAGAACTATTTCAAAGATTTCAATGATTAAGACTTATTTTCATTATATTCAGTTTGTTTTAAATTCATGAAAAAACTTGCTTAATCAGTACATTCGTGCCTGTGGAGCAATACAGGCGCTCAAGCGCCCCTAGTTTCATCTGTAAAACAGGAAGCCTTACAGCTCGTATAAAGATTGTATTCCGATCATTTTCGGTTTGTTATCATCATGTCGTTAAACTCAACCAAACTTCACAGAAATGATACCTAGGTCATTCTCTTTCAAGCTACTTCAATACTTCAAAGGATTGAAATATATGAAAAGTTTTGGTTGCCATAGCAACCGAGTAAATTCTCCTCCCAAACCATTAAGCCTAGAGCTTTGATATTTGGTATATATTGAATCTCTAACAAAATACTTCAAAGCTTTAACGTATCTTGCGATCTTTTCCGTGCGATCCCTAATTTTACAACGAAATAAAGAAGCATTTTTAGAAAAAAAATTCTTCCCCAATACCACCAGGCAAAGGGCTTTGATATTTGGTATAAATCATCATCTACTGACCCTCTACCAAAACACTTCAAACAATTGCCGTACTCTGAAATTTAGCCCTTTTCTGTATGAGCCCTGATTTTACATAGAAATATAGAAGAAAATCTTTGAAAATTTCTTCTCCAAAACCATAAGGCCTAGAGTTTTAATATTGTATGTACGAATGTCTTTTGACACTTTACCAAAATTCTTTAACTAATAACAGTACTCTGAAAATTAGCCCGTTTCTGTGATCCCTGATTTTGCATATGAAACTCTTCTTTTCTAAACCATAAGGCATAGAGTTTTGTTTGGCGTATATCAAAACCTATTGACCCTTTACCAAAATACTTCGAAAAATATCGTATTCTGAAAATAAGCCATTTTCTGTGTAATCCAAGATTTTAGAAAGGAATTAAGAAGGATATCTTTGAAAATCTCAACCTTCATAGCTTTAGGCCTAGAACTGTGATAATTTGTATAAATCATCATCTATTGACCCTCTACAAACATTACCGATCTCTGAAAATTAGCTGTAAATGGTAGGATCGTCAATATACCTGAGATTAAATGAGAAAATCTTTAAAAAATCTTCTCAAAAAAATAAGGTGTGATGCTTTGATATTTTGTTTATATCAAAAATCCATCATACTCAGGCGAGCGATATAGGACCATCATGGTCCTCTTGTCTTTTATAATCTTTGCATGATATTTGAACATATTGGGCTAATACTAATTGGTCTGTAATCTTCTGGTATATGCTTGTCACCACTTTTGAAAAATAGGTGTGACTAGTGAACTTTTTCGGTTGTCTTTTGTTTGTTGAAAGGCATTGTCAAGGGTTTAATGAAATTGTCTTTGCATTCGATAAGTAATTTATGATAAATGTTTTCTGGACCACAGGCTCTGTTTGGTTTTAATGTGTACAATGCTTTTTGACGTCTTCTTCCGTTTTGGTAATATTATTCATCTTAACGTTTGTTTTGTTTTGTTTATTTCAAATAAATTTAAGATGCAATCTTTGTCATTTTTGAAACCAGTTCCAAAGTAATTATTCAGGATATTAGCTTTGACAGAATCATCTTTAATAATGTTTCCTAGTCGTTTATCTAAGTGAGATAGCAGCTAGAGGTTAGGAAAGGATGTAATGGTAGTACTGGTGTGAGAAATACGTGGAATCCATTGTTAGGTGCTCCAGCCGCCGCGGTATGATTGAAATCCTGTTAAAAGAGGCGTTAAACCCAATTCAATCAATCAATCATTTAATCAATCAATTAATCAATAATGTTTCCATTTTTATCGTTTGGTTCTCCTAAGTTGCAACTGATTTTGTTCTGTGATTTGACATACTTCCAGAATTATTTGCTGTCTAGATTGATGTTAAAAGCTACTTCCTTTTCACTCATGTATTTTGCATTTTTGATGGCCGTTATAGCTAAGTTCCTTTTTTGTAGTTTTCAAAGTGTATGGTGGATTTGCAATAGAAGTATTTTGTCCATGCCTTACATTTCCCTTTGAGTATTTCTTTTGTTACTGAATTTATGAAGGGTAACTTTTTGTTGAAACTTGAGTTCTCTTTGTACACTGGTATGTATTCGTTTGTCAATGTTATGATTAAATCGACAAAGAGTCTCTAAACATCATCAATAGTTCCGTTACATAAATTATTCTAATCTTTGTTGTTTAGTTCCATATTTAAGTTTTCGTAATTGCCCCTGAGGTATTTTTTCTTTGTGCTTGTTGGTTTGTCTTCATCCTTTCTGTAAAGCAGACGTAGTCAAACTCAATGATTAAGCTGTCGGATTTTCCTAGACTTGGGAAGTATTTTATATTATCGACCATGTGTATTTCATTCTTAAAGATGAGACCTTATATTGATGGGTATGTTCCTTCTCTGAATCTTGTTGGTCTGGATGTTGGGTCAGATAGTTATCTTTTATTTGTTCTAAAAAATACTATTCTGATTAGATGTATTTACAATTGTTGAATTTGTTGACCAGTCTATATCTTTAAAGTTAAAATACCCCGCTATGCACAAGTGTGAGCACAAGTCTTATTTGTTTATAGAAGTTCCCCCAGTTCTTTAATCGAACTATGATCCGAGTTTGGACTCCTGTATATAAAGTCGTATAGTACTGGTGTGAGAAATACCAGGAATCCATTGCTAGGTGCTCTAGCCGCCGCGATATGACTGAAATACTTTTAAAAGTGGCGTAAAACCTCATTGAATAAATCTATAAAGATAAAATATGTTGCCGATTATCTATGTGGTCCCCCATCTTGATCAGTTTTCGTTATTTCCATATAGTTGGTTTGGGTCTCATCTAAGTCAATCACGTGGTCCTGTTATTTGCCTCTCTATTTCCTGATAACTGCCTGTAATATGGTGTTCTTTGTTTATATGGCTGATTTCGACTTTTGGTAGATGATTCTCTCATCCCTTACTTTTGCATCCGTTCATGTGCGTTTTGCAACTTGTAATTCCTGTAGGAGCGATTTTCTTTCATCGCGTTGTGTTTGGTTATATCTGTAGCTACTGCAGTTCTTTTAAATAACGAAGGAGTCGTGTCTTTAATATGTTTGGCCTGTTAAAGTAGTCCTCTCCTTTCATTTTTACCGTCTAATATGATTTTATACGGTCTTGTTTTGTTTGATTTTCTTTTCCCTATGCTATAACCTTTGAATGATTTTAATTAACACCTAGGTGATTTGCTAATTTAATTGTGGTTTTCAAGTCCGATTCTTTCCTGTCTTCTGATTTTTCAAAATCTGATTCTGATAGGTTATATATCATAAGGTTATTACTTCTTATCTTACGGTAATTCATTTCCTTGATTCTCGCATCGATGAGTTTTTTTTTAAGTTTGTTGACACTGATTCTTTGAGCCTTTGTTCCATCATTTCTACTTTGTCTTCCAATTTCTTTTGTATTTTCGCGTCAATTTTAAGGTCCATTCCTGCTAGATCCAGTTCCATTTTAGCGAGACGTTCATCGTTTGTTTGTTTTATGTCCATAACGGTACTTTCAAGTCTCAGTGGTGTAGGCAGGGTATATGTACAAGTTGGACATGGCCACTGAAGGTTGAGGTTTGGACTTGTGATTAGTTGGTTTTGTTTTGTAGAGATGTTTATGCATTTGATACAGAAGCTATGTATATCATATATATGAAAGATTTTTGGTGTCATCTCTAACTCGAGTTTCACATTTATAAATACCGGGTCTCATTTTTCCCTTTTACTCTTGTTTTACAGGAGTCAATCAAATTTTGGTCAAGATGTACTTGTATGAGGTTTGTGACCTATGAATTGATTTTTTTGTATTCTTCTACTTGTGCCATGACTGGTGTATTTATTACTATTTTTGTTATTGTTCCTACCAAAACTGTTATATTGATTAAGGCAAAACCATTGAAGCTTCAATAACTGACCTCGAATTCAACAGAGAGCGTAACTGAGCTATTTTCGATAATATGACATTGAGATCCATCAACATTTCGCAGCTAGTGCAACTGATAGGTTTTAGTGATTGACTAAATGTGGTATAACGCCACTCTAGCCTCCAACAGCCTCCAACGAGCCTCCAGCTGCTCATCCTACATATGTTTACGATTATCCACCCATTGGTGGGAGATAAATGTCGAAAGGAATATACGCCGAGATCGGGCATCAAACCCAAGACCTCATGATTAGGAGGGATCAGTAAAGTATATTGCAAGATGATGTGCGCGTATAATTTTTATCATAAAGTAAATGCTAACTCATTTCCCTCCCCGAAAGACTTGTTAACTTGTCCCGAAGAACACATCACATGATCACTTGGATATTAATACACCTCGGACTACTTTTCGTGTTATCTTGCTGTGGACAACCCGTTTGGTATTCTCTTATTGTTTGTTTATATCGAAGTAAAGTACAAATACAAGTATATTGCATAAAGGAATATATTCTAATGAATTATAGCCAATATGCTCATCAATATAACAAACTACATCCATTTGCTATGTAAGAATTGCCTAAAATAATAAGAGCTTATATACTAGTTAATTAGGTATATAGTCTGTTTTATACAAAACAATCTCACATGCAAACAACTCGTGTAACTGAAGAGGGTATGAGTTTTGTTTGTTTGAATGAGGTTTAAAAACGCTTTAGATAATTATTCAGTCATACCGCGGTGGATTGAGCACCTAACAATGGATTCTTGGTATATCTCGCACCAGTACCACCATTATATTCCTTCCTAGCCCCAAGCTGCTATCCCTCTTAGGTGTACGATTATCCACCAATTGGTGAGAGACGAATGTCGAAAAGGATATGAGCCACTGTCGGGGATCGAATCCATAACACCCCATGATTGAAGATTGGGAGTCTGATGCGCTACCAACTGCGCTTTGACGACGGCGAGGTATGAATAAGTCATAGGTGTTTGTTGAAACCTAATTCCACTTTCTAAACGACGGCATACTTTAAGATCAAAGCACTACGTGTGCTGAAGGAGGAAAATCCTACCAGAAAGGTAACCAATTTGCCTTTTTACAATGAATACAGATTACCTTGACGAAACACAATGCAGATACTATAACAGAAATAGGTAGCTATAGTTTGATACGAAAGAAGTGCAACCAAGAATAGTTTAATTTAAATCGAACAAAAGTCAATCTCGATAATCCTTATTTTTCTCAAGAAAGCGAAGGATGATTGCCCACAAAGTCCGATTTTTTTCTTTATAAGTAATTTGCTTCTGAAGTTACAGTGTCTCGATCTTTCCGTACGTCTGTCAGCCCAATTTTTATATGAGCAGATTAAGATGAAATATTGACAGAGTGCTCCTCCTCACGTGACCTTACGCATGAATGTCATCACTTGACCTTTTGAACGAGTTTATGTAGGGGCCTTAAGGTAGGTTATTGTGAAAGTAAATACAGCTTTATTTTTGTCTTAGATTTAAATGGATTTTTCACAGAACCTTTGTTTTGATATTACATTTTGTTTATTCTGATGTTTTTATTTTTTTATTTTTTAATTTTTTAGGGGAGGATGCTTTATTTTTATTTATTTGCACCATTTATAAATTTAAAAGAAAATGGGAGTTCGTGTAACTTTCACTTTTTAACCTTATATTTCTTAAATTTCTATAAAGATTAGAATGTAATGTTCATAGATTGTTATTGATCATAACACGTCATTAAGATTTTTGGCATATACTGTTTTATAAGGCAAAAGCAGGGCTGAGTGGAGCAATTCATGTGACTGCAACTCCTGCTTAATTTGTTGATAGATTATTGTTGTAATCTCTATAGAAATAGATAATTCTAAGAGTTGTCTCTTTTTGTTCAAAAATGTTATTGACATACACCCTAACTGATTTTTGTGTGTAAAAAAACCATTTCAGGCAGTAAAGTTGTACATATAAAGGAACCTTCGTTCTTCCTATATAATTTTTTCTTGATTTCCTCCTTTAATTGCTCTGGTTGATGAAGAAAAGCACAGGGAATTAGTGAAATCAGATTAATTTTGCACTTAACTTAACCAATACGTTGCAAATTGCTTCAAGTCTATCCAAGCCTACACTGTTCATATTTGGCACGATGATAGTTACCATCGATATGCAACTGAAGGGATATCTTTCATAAGTAAATCAATTGTACTATTACAGTAGTAAAATTCCTGTCGATCGTTTGAGCTTTCAGAAACTTTCATATCAACTTTCAGTGACCAGCTCATTTCCCCATTTTTTTCTTCATTCGTCAGATTACCGTTTCATTGTACTTTCAGTACTTCAAATAACCTAACGTTCTGCATTTACCCACACAACCAGGAAAAAACGCACGGTCATAAATGAGCATGTGCGTGACATTTCCAACCATTACACATGTGCGCCAAGTAAAGACTCAGATCAGTCTGTGCATCCGCACAGTCTGATCAGAGTCTTCACTCTGCGCTCTGTAGAAAGATACTGACCAAAAGCTTCTTTAAACAATCAGCGAATATTCTAATTGCTCAAAATGGCTGTCCAGGGTGCTCAATGTGTGCGAGTCAGGCACATGCGAAATTGTTGGAAATGTCACGCACAGGCTCAAATAATAGTATGAGGGGTATTACGAAAGACCGGTGGTGACATCATGTATTCACAGTTCACACTTCAAACTTCATACATATTAAGTCTGAAGTGGGAAGTGTGAAATGTGAATTATGAGACCCGTGGTGACTTCTTAAATTCACAGTACATAATCAAACCAAATTAAATATGAAGTTTGAAGTGTGAAGTTGGAAGTATGAAGTGTGAAGTTGGAAGTGTGAAGTTGGAAGTGTGAAGTCGGAAGTTGGAAGTATGAAATGTGAAATTGGAAGTGTGAAGTAGGAAGTGTGAAGTTGGAAGTATGTAGTGTGAAGTTGGAATTGTTAAGTTGGAAGTGTGAAGTTGGAAGTTGGAAGTGTGAAGTTGGAAGTTTGAAGTGAGAAGATGGAAGTGTGAAGTGTGAAGTGTGAAGTGTGAAGTGTGAAGTATGAAGTATGAAGTTGGAAGTTTGAAGTTTGAAGTTGAAAGTATGAAGTCGGAAGATGGAAGTATGAAGTGTGAAGTTTGAAGTATGAAGTGTGAAGTGTGAAGTTGGAAGTATTAAGTGTGAAGTTTGGATGTAAAGTGTGAAGTATGAAGTTGGAAATTTGAAGTGTGAAGTTGAAAGTTTGAAGTGTGAAGTGGGAAGTATAAAGTCGGAAATTGGAAGTTTGAAGTTGAAAGTTTGAAGTGTGAAGTGTGAAGTTGGAAGTTTGAAGTGTGAAGTTTGAAGTTTGAAGTTTGAAGTGTGAAGTTTGAAGTGTGAAGTTTGAAGTTTGAAGTGTGAAGTTGGAAGTTTGAAGTGTGAAGTGTGAAGTATGAAGGCGGAAGTTTGAAGTGTGAAGTTTGAAGTTCGAAGTGTGAAGTGTGAAGTTGGAAGTTTGAAGTGGGAAGTGTGAAGTTGGAAATTGAAGTGTGAAGTTGGAAGTTTGAAGTGTGAAGTGTGAAGCTTGAAGTCTGAAGTGTGAAGTTGGAAGTTTGAAGTGTGAAGTGTGTAGTTTGAAGTGTGAAGTGTGAAGTTGGAAGTTGGAAGTTTGAAGTGTGAAGTTGGAAGTTTGAAGTGTGAAGTGTGAAGTTTGAAGTTTGAAGTGTGAAGTGTGAAGTTGGAAGTTGGAAATATGAAGTTGGAAGTATGAAGTGTGAAGTTTGAAGTTTGAAGGTCAAACTTCACACTTCAAACTTCCAAGTTCACACTTCAAACTTCCGACTTCATATTTCCAACTTCACACTTCATACTTCCAACTTCACACTTCAAACTTCCGACTTCATACTTCCGACTTCATACTTCCAACTTCACACTTCAAACTTCCGACTTCCAACTTCATACTTCCAACTTCACACTTCAAACTTCCGACTTCCAACTTCATACTTCCAATTTCACACTTCCAACTTCCGACTTCATACATCCGACTTCATACTTCCAACTTCATACTTCAAACTTCCGACTTCATACTTCCGACTTTACACTTCATACTTCCAACTTCAAACTTCCGACTTCATATTTCACACTTCAAACTTCCAACTTCAAACTTCCGACTTCATACTTCCAACTTCACACTTCCTACTTCACACTTCATACTTCCAGCTTCAAACTTCCAACTTCACACTTCCAACTTCTGAGTTCATACTTCCAACTTCATACTTCCAACTTCACACTTCTTACTTCCAAGTTCCGACTTCATATTTCACACTTCAAACTTCCGACTTCATACTTCCAACTTCACACTTCCTTCTTCACACTTCATACTTCCAACTTCACACTTCAAACTTCCTACTTCAAACTTCCAACTTCACACTTCAAACTTCCGACTTCATACTTCCAACTTCACACTTCCTACTTCACACTTCATTCTTCCAACTTCACACTTCAAACTTCCTACTTCATACTTCACACTTCACACTTCAAACTTCCGACTTCATACTTCCAATTTCTCACTTCAAACTTCCGACTTTATACTTCCAACTTCATACTTCAAACTTCCGACTTCATACTTCCAACTTCTCACTTCCAACTTCAAACTTCCGACTCCACACTTCAGAGTTACTATGTATGAAGTGTGAACTGTGAATTCTTGATGTCACCACCGGTCTTTCGTAGGGTATAGATGTTTAATGACCTCACGCCATGCTATGGACAAAAAAAAATAAACAAAACGCCTTGATAAAAATCTATGATATATCTAGTTGAAGATGTGCTATGCAAAGTTTTTACAGTTAAGTTTTGTTTACATAACTTTTAAGTTTTGCTGTAACAAAATCATTATTCTGTTTTCGTAAGGAACAAAGTTCTTAAGCTTAACTGTTTCAAATTGTTTTCGTCATTAGACTCGGACTAATAGAAAGCAATTAACATGAATATTATGAACTTTAATGGCATGATTGAAAAAGGACGAAAATGTTAAGGATACAAGCTTTAAATTTAAGTTGTAAGGCTGTCTGATTTAAAGATGAAAATTGGACAAAGCCTACTGAAAATTTCAACATTTTATTATCATTTGTATCGTCTTAGTTCCTTAGTACTGTTTAACCTTTTCCTGTTTACAAAATTTTAGACATGTCCAAATTCAAAGGTTTTGCAAGCGAAAATTGAAAGTTGATTTAAATTGAAAAATAATCATTCAGTATGATAGAATTTATTGTGGAAAAAGATGAAAATGCTTGTTACGTGCAATTACTTATTTTTCTACAATTTTTTCTCAGTTTTAGATTTAAAGGTCCGTAAAAACCAGGGATTGAAGAGGAAAGGACTCATACTTTTTATGAAAATTATTTCTTTGGTTAATATTAAAAGCATTAACCTTAAATGTAAAGATCAACCTCCAGAAGGTGCAGTAAATTGTATTGAAATTTGTCCCATTATGGAATTTATCAAGTTTACTTGGAAGATGGCCTATTGGCTGCAGAACCCTATTCCAAACATCTTTCGACGGTCCGTGCAATTACAAAACTAAACTCCGCACAGTTCTATCTATTTTACATTCGATTATAAATTTGTTACGAATCATTTTTTCTTGATGAAATTATTGATGAATAGTCTGAATTTTTCAGTATTAGTGTCTCAAATTATTAGGAAATCGCTAACACGAACTGTAAACTGGAGATGATTGTGAACTTAGTGATTATCCCTCGCGATTCCCTGGATCCAGGCATACGACACATTTAAATGAAAATATCGTCGTTTGGCGTGAAAATATCGCAACTAACGAAAAAACTAGTTACGATAATTTGCACGCCGAACGACGATATGTACTTATCTAATCATAATATTGTTCACTGCAATATTTCCACTAATCAGCATTTCATAATTAGATACTCATTATATCAAAGACACACACCTAAAGCTAAATGTTTAAAGGTCTCGCGTGGCTGGTAATGTACTTAGAGCGGTCTTTGACATACAGTGAGCATTGAAAGTACGGTTTCTAACATGTATATCGTCGTTGTCATTCTAAAACGTCGTAACAACAGCTTGATTCAGCTGTAGTTACACATGTACGACGATTTAGTACGACAACGACGATATGTAAACATATCTGTCTATCCAGCGGACTATCCAACGTACAATTGCTGTCGAGGTTGGATATCTTGCATTTCTTCCGAGAAAATGAGCGCTTGCGTGACATTTCCAACCATTACACATGTGCGCTAAGTAAAGACTCAGATCAGCCTGTGCATTCGCACAGTCTGATCAGAGTCTTCACTCTGCGCCCTGTAGATAGATACTGACCCAAAGCTTCTTTAAACAATCAGCGAATATTCTAATTGCCCCGAATGGCTGTCCAGGGTGCTCAATGTGTGCGAGTCACGCATATGTGAACTTGTTTGAAATGTCACGCATAGGCTCATATTGCAGTAATACTAGACGAATTATAGACGAATTGTAATTGTCAATCTAAGAAACAATCGACAAACCAAATCATTCATTTTGACCGAAAGTGAACCCTGAACTCCCACATTTCTGAAAACCTTTATTTTTCTTGTTTTGTTTGGCGACCTAAGGTAATAACTACAGCTTATATATCCACTGTACTTTCTCGCTCTAAAGCGCTGGAAGTGGCAAGGATATAACCTAACGGCATGTGAGATGAATTTGACGGGATTGAACGTATAAGTACATTTAAACTATGATCGGAAAACTGCCGCTGACTCCGGTCATACAGCGGTCATTTGGATTTGATTAAGCTAAGACTAGCTTCATTAGGAAATATCAAACGAACAGCCTTTCTTGTTAAGGTATACATGTCTCAAATTAACAACAAAAAGGATCAATTTAACGCTTGAAATTACCTTCATTATAACATCCATGATCGGATCGCTGCCACGCCCACTGACTCCAGGAGGAAGTTCGACTTAGGAATTAAATAAAGGATAATCAGCTGGTTATTCCAGATTTGAAAAAATATTATACGAGGATGCGTTGTTAGGCGTTGAAAAAACGAGTGCGCAGCACGAGTTTTTTAACGCCTAACAACGCATCCGAGGGGAATATTTTTTTTTCATATCTGGAATGACAAGTTGATTATTCTATTTATTATATACATTATTATTTTATTTTTTTATTAAAATTATCGAAACCAATCTTTTTGATAGACTCTCTATAATGTCACTGGGTTGGAAAAAAAGTAGTTCCTAAATTACGGCAGAGAGTGAAACTGAAAAGTGTTAACGTCACTCATTAGGCGTTATCAAAATTTATTACACTGAGAAATCCCAAGTTTTCACATCAAGGTATAAAAGCTAACTAACTAATTATGCATTAAGAGCACGTTTTCCTCGCTTCTAAAGGCTGTCTGACGCAATTTTGCTGAAACACGTGATTCCGTATGTACGTGATGTCTATATCCACAATATCTATTACCAGTTTATTGGTTAGCATCAATAACAAGATAAATCATTAAAACATTTAAAAAAATTCAAATGGGAGGTCACCCAGGGCTTAACTTAGACCAATGAAACGTAGCCATCATTATGCTGGCTGGTGGTATGATGGTAAAAGAGGTGGCTCAGCATTTTGGCGAGAGCCAAAGTTCCATTTCAAGACTAAGAACAAAGTATCGCCAATTAGGCACCGTCAAAGACAGGCCACGTTCAGGCAGGCCAATTAAGACTATCCAAAGTTAAGACAATTACATCGTGATATGTTCACGGAGTAATCGCTTACTCAATAGCACTCGTATAGTCGGTTTGGTCCGAAATGCAACGGGAACACGGGTCTGTGCTCGTACTGGAGGGAACAGACTTCGTTCGGCACGTTTACGCGCACGTGGACCTTACGTTGGCATTCCTTTGACACGTGCACACAGACATGCAAGATTGAATTGGACAACGGTACACCGTCGATGGCCAAGACGAATTTGGATTCGGGTCCTATTCACAGACGAATCCCGTTTTTATTTGATGTTCGCGAATGGCAGGGTACGTTTTTGGAGGCGTGATGGCGAAAGGATGGATCCCGCCAACGTGATTCAACATGACCGTTTTGGAGGCGGCAGCGTCATGGTCTGGGGTGGTATATCATACCGTGGAAAGACTGACTTGGTAGCTTTTCAGGGAAACTCAAATGCCGTTCGATACTTCACCGAAATTGTCCAGCCAGTGGTATTGCCGTTCTTGCTCCAAGGGCTTGCTACCATTTTTCAGCAAGATAATGCCCGCCCACATGTTGCTCGGCACATGTTGGACCTTTTACAGACTAATAATGTTGATGTGTTGGATTGGCCAGCCAAATCACCGGATCTGTCTCCGATCGAACACCTTTGGGACCGTTTGGGTTGGAGAGTAAGAGACAGGAATGACGTTAATAACGTTAGAGACCTGGAACGTGTTCTATGTCAGGAATGGGGTCGTAACCCTATGGCCATTAATCGTAGGCTCATTTCCAGCATGAGAAGACGCTGTGATGCCGTTGTTGGTGCAAACGGTGGATACACAAGATATTAAATCTTGTGTTACTTTTACTTCCCTACCCCTACCATGTTTGACGCTGTACAACAAACACATATGACCTTAAAATCATCTGATTTTTTAAATACTGTGGCTAACACATAAAAGATCGATGTGTGAAAATATGGTTTGAATCCAAAGCTAGACACCGGAGAAATTGGCTGTAACGTACGAAATGCTTAACTTTTTTCCCTCAGTATATTTTCAGTGGTCGAATCAACGCTTTTCGTATCTTTGTTAACAAAAGGTTCAAACTAAAAGCTAAGCCTAAGTCCGCGAACAACTGCGTTGAAGACTATCCGAAATGACAGAACATGCGAATCAGACTAAAAATGAAATTGATTTGTACATGAACATTGACGGATCGCTGACCTAACTCACTGACTCCCGTGGCAACACTCGATGCCTAAACAACAGTTTCACTTCGATATTAACCCTTTCCCGTTTTTCAAAATTTTAGACTGGTAAAAGTATGAAAAAAAGTTGCCGATGACAATTTAAACTGGGTGCAATTTGAAAGAAAAAAACAGGTCTGAAAACATTGTAGGAAAAGATGAAATTGCTTGTATCAAGCAATTACTTCTTTTCCAACAATGTTTTCTCAAGTATAAAATCACAGGGACGTAAAAACAAGGGATTGTACATTGAAGGGTTAACAGGCGTTATTTTGCAAACAGTATGGCCAGTAGGATGCAACAAAAAAGTAAAATAGTTGGTTGGCGACCTAATCGTCGAAACTAAAGTTTGAATAAGCTGTAGTTACGACGTTTAACTCTTTCCTGTTCAATCCCTGGTCTTTACGTCTCCATTGTTTTTTAATTGAGAAAACATTGTAGAAAAAGAATAAACTGCTTATCAAAGTCATTTTTTCTTTTTCCACAGTATTTTCTATCCTACTGGATGGTTATTTTCAAATATAATACACTTTAAATTGTGGTCTGAAAAACCTTTGAATTTGGACAGGTCTTAAATTAAAAAAAGCAAAAAAAAACATAAAACAAACAAAACAAAACAAAACAAAAAAAAAAAAAAAAAAAAAGGGAAAGGGTTAAGTCACCAAACCAACAATAACGCTTCACTGAGATGTCGACTAATGTTGGAGTTCAAAGTTTACTTCCGCTCTAAATGAATGATCTGATTGGCCGATTGATTCTTTGGTTAACAGACACGATTGGCCCAACCTCTTGTTGTTGACAAAGTATATTCTTTATATCATGTCCTATATTATTCCATTCCTGTATGGACGCACAAACACCAAGCTGTCATTGTGAACAATATTTTCTCGCCGCACCCTAGTGGGGTCGACAAAAAAGTTTTTTCTACCTCTTTAAATTATGCTATTCTGTAGTATTATTAGTATTTTCCCTTTAAACCAAAAAAAATCTTCGATAGTGTTGCGTTAATTTTGGAAATTACATAGGGAGTATTACAACATAGTGTTTTTCTATTTGTTGTTATAGTGTTCGAGAATCGTGTGTAGATATTTTTTATTGGATGAGACCGAAGATCGAATCCAATAAAAATATACCTACAAACGTTTCAAGAAAACGATAGCAACAAATAGAAAAACAAACTGTTGTAATATTCTTTTTATTATATACCTTTAGGACATGACATTAAGAAAATTCTCTTAAATGATTAAGAAATAACCAACTCCCCCCCCCCCCCCCCAAAAAAAAAACATAAACAAAAAACATAAAAAAAACAAACAAAATAATCATCAACAACAACAACAAGGAAAAAAAAAAAAAACAAAAAAAACAAAAAAAAAAAAAAAAACCACGAACATCAATACACAAAAAAAGGAGTCCTTGTTTAAAGGTACTCGACGAATACGGTTTTTGGTACACCACGAATATTGATTTTTACTGTCAAGTTGTATTAGATAGCCAGATTTTAATTCTTATCATTTATAGGTATATAATAAAGGATTTATTTGGCAATTACAAGGCAAATACTCCGAGGTTTTATTCAATTATGAGATGCATATTGCTTTAAAGTTTTGTCATAAGTCATTGTGTTGTCGTTACGTGGTTTTCGATTAGATAGCGCCACTCTACTATCTTTTCTGCGGCTGAGAATTGATTAATTTTCATAGTGATTGGCAATGAAAAGGATTGGGTAGGTGTTTTAAACCCAACAAAACAGACGATGTGCTGTGGAGGAATTTGTGCTTTGTCCCAGCAACCCTTTTCAGGTTAGGTGAAGTTTGTGAGATTCGAGTAAAAATTGTTCAAACAGGTAAAAACTGAACAAACGGCACATTGTAAAACATACATTCTTGCCTCGCGAATTTCACAAACGACTGGTTGTTCAAGTCAAGTGGTGAGTGTGTTCCAAAAAACTGAGTAAAATTATCTTTATACCAGTCATCAATCAAAAGGTGCCATCTTGAATTAACCTTTTCCTGTTTTTTGAAATTTTAGACTTGTCCGAATTTTTTTGCAGACGACAATTTGAAGTTGATTTTATTTGATTCATTATTCATTCAGCAGGGTAATAAATATTATGGAAAAAAAAGAGGAATAGCTTCTTTTTCCATAATATTTTATCGAGTATAAAATCACGGGGATGTAAAAAAGGGGGTTGAACTGGGAATGGTCAAAGGAAAATAAATAAAAGAAAATCAGATCGGATCGAGGCCATCAAATATGGTATGCAATTCAAACATCAATGGAATTTAAAGAGCAATGTCTTAATATTTTTTTTTTAGTTTCGTTTATCAAAATAGGGCGTTCTGATTGGTTGAAGAAATATCACACCTCCTTGATCTAAATTTTAAGTACGCAGCCATTTTGTATGCTTCAGCACAAAATAGTTCCACACGAAACAGTATCTAAATTTGTAAAGATTTTTTCGCTCGATGCTATTAAATTATTAGAAATGAAGATATTTTTGTTTTGTTTTCATGGAGGTATGAACCGAATTAACTAATCACACTCATGTATGAATACGCTTCGAATAAGGCCTTCCTAGCCTGTGCAAAGTGAAAAGGGTTGATATCTTTCGCTCATTCTAGATAGGTTCTTTTCGCGTGACTCATTGGATATGTGATGTTGTTTTAACAAGATAATTATTCAGATATTAGATTTTAACGAGTTAGCAAAGAATTGCAAGGTTTCGCATTTCTTAGACGTCAAAACTTAGAAAAAGATTGTTGAAAAGGAAGAAATTACCAGCAGTTTTTTTTCTTTCAGTATACATTTTTCTAGCACAAAAAGTATTTATATTTCCATTAACAAGAAACTTTTGGTAAAGGTGAATGTAACTCTTCCCGAATTTTAATGTCATTCAGACCCAACGATCTCGTGTCCAAACCATCAAAAAACACAATATCCGATGACAAACTCGTTTTCCCTGGAACCTTCGTTTCCTGCTTCAAACTGAGCAAATGCGTTCTGTTTTTTCACGCTGCAAAAGTGGCAATCCGGCATAAAAATTTTGTAGTCTGCTATCTGAGGACTACTAGATTTCATTTTTTGATCACTTACTAACGTAGATGTATAATAGGCGTATCGCTGGCCACGTCCACTGGGCTCCGAAAGGAAATCCCACTTATATTTAAACTGGCGTTATTTTGCAAAATTCACTGCCGGTAATATGTTACAAACAAGAGGACATCAATCGACTATGCATAATTGCGTAGGGGGTTATGATATATTCAAAATATCAGAAATCTAGACCTAACTGTTTGGAAGCAGATTATTAAAGATTTTCTCCTTCTATCTTTGTTATATCGAAGATCCTACAACAATAGGCTCATTTTCGGAGTACGATAGTTTCGACATTCGTCTCTCACCAATGGATGGATAATCATAAACCTAAGTTGGGTAGCAGCTGGAGACTAGGAAAGGATTTAGTGGTAGTACTGGTGAGAGAAATACCAGTAATCCATTGTTAGGTACTCCAGTCGCCGCGATATGACTTAAATACTGTTAAAAGTGGCGTTAAACCTCATTCAATCAATCAATTTGAGACTTGGGAATATCGTTAATCGTCTTTGTACTTAACCCTACTTTACGTTGGATTTGAAATAACCTTTAAAGGCTTTTCAAGTTCATTTTTAAGGACGACACTTAATTTATAACCTATTAACAGTGCCTTTCAATTAAACCGTTAATAGATGTTTATTGATTAAGCCACGTCCATTTACTAATTGAGAATTCGCCATTCATTCCTTTCAATGTTTTTATTTTAATACGTAAAGCCCTGATCTATAGAATTGTTTTCGTTGTAACAACAAATTAACAAACCCACTTGCTTGGATTGTAAAGACATGGTCTTCTGCAAAAGTGAAATTGACTTGTCTTTGTCAACCGCATTCTTGGACAGACATCACTTTTTGTATTCTTTTGTAGTTTCCACTTCTAAAAAAAGCTTTTTTGCGTTTTGTTGCTCTCGTTCTTTTGCTTGCACTTGTCCTGAGGTCTTAACTGGTCAGTTTTTGTGCCGCAGTTTATAAGTTCATACCGAGAAAAACATTTAACAAGGTGGCAAATTGTCACAAAATACGCCCGTAACACTGCTGGTTGTTGACTGGGAAAGGGGATTAAAATTAAAGTCTAATTTCAAAAAATAGTAACAATTCACAATGCTAACTTATGGTTCTGGTGTTTTTCTTGCTATCATGAGGTTATGAAAACCATAGGGTGTTACCCTATAAGAGATTTGAAGAAAAAAAAGATATGTTCCTTGATGATATCTATCCATCTATAAAGTTTCATGATAAAAGCTGTCATACTTTCAGAGATATGCTCCAGACAAAATCTATTATGAAAAAACAACAAAGGGGAATAACTCAAAAATAGGCAAAGAAGAGGTTCTTGTACACTGCACTTCCCCTTGATGATATCTATCCATCCATAATGTTTTATGATCATAGCTATTACACTTTCAGAGATATGTACCGGACAAAATCAAAATATGAAAAAAACAACAAAGGAGAATAACTCAAAAAATAAGCCAGGTAGAGCTATGGTTCTTGTGCACTGCACTTCCCCTTGATGAGATCTATCAAACCATGAAGTTTCATGATCATAGTTATATACTTTTAAAGATATACTCCGGACAAGATCCAGGTATGAAAAAAAACAAAGGCCAATAACTCAAAAATAAGCCAGGTAGGGTTATGTTTCTTGTGCAGTACACTACCCCTTGATGAGATCTATCAAACCATGAATTTTCATGATCACAGCCTTTTTATTTTTAGAGATATACTCCGGACAAGATACAGTGCACGCCGCCCGCCCGCCGGACGCCCGAACATCACGGGTGCTCCCATAATACGTCCCGTCTTAGACGGGCGTATAAAAAGTAGATTCTACAATAGTAACCAAAGAAAACATCCAATGGCATCATTGAATAGAATTAGAACTGATAGTTGGAATTGGAGAACAAAGCTACCCAGTAAGGAAAGAATTGGTGTTACTAAATCAGGTAATTTAGCATCTGCGGACGATGAGGTCAAAAAGACGTTACTTTTGTGGTAGCGACGTTATTTAGTTAACCTTGATGAGGTGTTAACCGAAACCTATTTCTTAAATTGTAGATTTTATCAAAACCATTATTACAGGTACATAGAATTCAATTATTTTATATTTCACTTGTATGTTACTTGTGTCGGTCGAACCAGTTTTACCACATCACTTTTTTTAATCCAGCTATATATTGTATCTGACGTTTGAAAATACGAGCACTAATGTTTGATTTGTCTCTCTCAAATGAGGGGTGTATGTGCTAGATAAACAAAGCAGAAACCTTTGCTTTAGTGGCATAATTAAAACGAAATTAAACTTTACATCTAATCCTTCTAAGACGCATAGTCCAGCAGGTCATTGTGTATTATGGTCTTTTAGGCCACAATTGTTCAATGTTAGTTTCGTCTATCAAGATTCAAGCGTTTTGTTTGACTCGTTCCTTTTTTCCATACTTCCCTGAACAGAACTTCTAGCGCGGAACATTTTGTATGTTTGCGCTCAAGGTAGACTTATACATTTGTACTCAAAACTAGTAAAATATTTGTTTTGATTTGCTTGATAGTATTACATTCAAGAAAATGAAGAGAACGGATTTCCGATATATTTCCATTTACTGAATTCATAAAGTGTGCATATTCTTTAGTTCATAGGTCGTCGAATGAAATCAAGACAATATTGTCTTCATTTCTTCGTTGAGTAAACCGTTAGTATAATCATGGTGCTGTTCACATATTCATGAGATTATACCAATAAATGCCTTTTTTAGCAGAAGTCCTTCTTCAATGTCTGGTATATGTATCAAAATGCAAGTGAAATGATTTCACAAAGCCACGTACTTCTAAACTTCTACAACATTGGCAAAAAATTGGTATTGGAAAAAAAATTAAACTGATACTATGAACGTCCCCTACATTACTTTTTATGCTTTGATAGGACTGCGGAGCTCCCATGCCCGTCTTGTACGTCTTATAGATTTCAACATGCGGACAAGTGCATTCTTTAGAATACATATCCGGGGACAGGTAAATACCAGGAAAAATCTTGGAATGGTAGAAAATAGATCTCAAAGAGATACATATTCTTTCCGACATTTGTCTCTCACCAATTGATGGATAATCGTAAACCTAAGTGGAATAGCAGCTGAAGGCAAGGAAAGGATGTGGTGGTAGCACTGGTGTGAGAAACAACAGGAATCCATTGATTGGTGCTCCAGCCACCGCGAATTGACTGAAATACTGTTTAAAGTGGTGTTTAACCCCAATCAATCAATCAATCAATCAATCAATCAATCAAAGACAACTTATTGCACATCGTAAATTACAATAACGTTTCTATTGAATGGTGTAAAATAATGATCTTAATGAAGAAAATTCTTATTACCAGCATTTTCTCCATTAACGAAATGTTTTCAACATATTTATCTTAGGACTTTTTTGGAAAAGTTCTTTTTAAACTGGACAATCAGAAAATCATGTTTTTATTATCCGGGGACAAGTGCAAAAATCTGTATTTCTACACCACTGTCTTTGAATATAATTACCAATAAAATATCGAAAAGCCCTACTATTTAACAATTCTTATTGTATGTTAAAATATCTGGTTAGAAATTAAATATTCGACCTGGGTCACTTATTAAAGCTGCATAAAGTGATAAAACAATCTTTTGCTTGAATAAAAAGTGCGTGCGAGGCATTGTTAATCCGTATCGGTACTCCATTAATCTTTAATGGGGTACTAATGAGATCTGCACTTTACGTCTAATTTAGACTCGTCCAAGTCGCCGCAGTAGAGTCTATGATGAGGTTAGCTGTTACTTGAGAGTAGATAAATTCGGTTAATTAGATCGTATTTTTATATTTTCTCAGGAAATAAGCACATACGCACTCCTTCCTCAACATAATTAATGTAAAATCATAAAGTCAGCCTTCACAGAAATCATTCTTGTTCACGATTTAATCTTTGGAAATCTTTAAATGGTTCAATAATGTAAAGGATTAACAAAAAAAGAACCATTAAACTCCTATGCAATTAATCACGGGCGCTATTTGATTATATTGGAAACCAGTAATTAAAGCAGAGTCCCTTCAGCGCTCTACTAAATAAACATAAAAATGAACAAATAGTTGATTCTATTTATTTCTGACCTTATTTGTCTATATGTAATAAGGTTACCAATATCTTTACAAAATTACGTTTGACGATAACAATAATCGGTTAGAGAACGAAACTATACAAAGGACACGTGAATATATATATATATATGACAACATCTTTTTGGAAATAAAATGGTGAGTTTATATGTTTATAATATTATTTCAAATTTCTTCATTTCGTTGTTAGTCTTAAGACCTGGCGAATCTTTTGTTGGGCAAGATTGACAACACATCAAGGGTTTCGCAGAATGAATTAGACAAAAATTGAAATTTCACATATTTGTTCAAAATGTACATATAAATATACAATTTAAAGATAAATGAAAATAATGTTTTACATTTGAAAAATCGGAGGTAGTTGGTGTAATTATATTATATAGAAATTTCGGACAACAAATTCGATCGTGAATAACCTTTGTAAAAAAAGCAGACTTAACCTTTACAAAACATGTTTAAGTGTTTTTACTATTATTTCTTTTTACTACAATATTCAATATTTGACAGGAAGAAATTTCTTTAAGATTATAATATATGATACCAATTGAACCACTTTTACTCATAAAGCTTACTTAAGTATTAACCCTTGTCATGCTGAAATATTCCTGTTTTGAAAGGAGGTATAGACAAAGACCAGCCTGCACATAAGTGCTAAAATAGAAATATGCTGGAGTAGGTAGTAAATCGCGCCCAATTCAAGAGCTCTGATTACTAAACAATATTAATCTGTTGATATCAGCTGCCGTCATTGCGCAGTCGGTAGCGCGCCAGACTCCTAATCTTCAATCACGGAATGTCATGGGTTTTATCCCCGGCGACGGCACATATTCTTTCCGACATTTGTCTCTCACCAATGGGTCGATAATCATAAACCTAAGTGGGATAGCAGCAGGAGGCTATGAAAGGATGTAGTGGTAGTACTGGTGTGAGAAATACCAGGAATCCATTGTTAGGTGCTCCAGCCGCCGCGATATGACTTAAATACTTTTAAAAGCAGCGTTGAACCCAATTCATCCAATTCATCCAACTGTTGATATCTGTGGATACATCTGAAAGTAATGCGTTGCTTTCCGACCTCAGACAAAATTTTGAGGTCTTCTCAAAGTTCAACAAGTGCAAACTACCACTGAATGCTTATCCACTACATCTATTGAATTCCTACGCCATAAAAGTAGTTCATATGTATTTCAAGAATAATTCAAACTCTATTCAAATTGCAGAGGACTCTTTCAAAAGCATGCAATATAACACATTCCCACTCTATTCCGCCTTTTAAGTATCTCAAGAAAAAAACTTTGGGAAACATTGTCGACGATTCAACCAACTTGAAATTGTCGTCTGCAACTTCTTTCAATTTGAACCAGTCTAATATTTTGTAAAATTAAAATGGGTTAAGTCCTGGGTTACTTTAACCTCGTTTCTTTAACATGATAGCCTTTGGTAAAGAAGATTACTTAACAAAACTATGCTTTGCTAGCTCATAGTACTTTCAGTACTTTGATTGTAGTTATCTAGGGAATATTCAAAGGAAATCGGAAAGTATTTTTTTTAGAAATCATGGCATTGGGTAGTCGATTATACAAGACCTCATTTGCATATCATTCGAATCCAACAGAAGATAGCAAAGTTACAAGGGAAACAACCGAGTACCTCATAAAGTGTTGACTCATAAAGTTGTTAGGCCAAAATTCTAGTGAGTGCCTGTATTAATATTCACTCTTACGACACTCTTGAAATGGCCTTTTGAGAATTGAAAATAAAACCGGAAATGACGTTGATTTGAGTGAATTCAAACTGAATGCGTGATTTCAACGGTAAAACGCACCACGTGCATGCTCCAATATTCTTTGCAACTGTGTCGGTGAAATCTTGAAATATATATTGAAAGCCTACATAGGCTATAAGGTAAATACACTAGTTTATTTGATAAACGACCTCTGGTTTCAAACAACTACTTTTCAGAATATTGTATTCAAACAATGAAAATAATGAGAGAGAATTAAATAATCAAAATCTGTGTTATATATAAACATCGATACCTCCCTTTGAGTCTACTTTTTATTTTTAAACGCACGTGGACAATTTATTCAGCCATCGAACTGCGTTCAGGGTCAAATTATCGTAATTTACAGATCATATGAAACTACGAAGAAAAACGTATTTCTGAATAACTATTTTGGTAATGTTGAAAAGTATACAAGAAGGGCTTCGAAATACCAATATAATATCAAATACATCTTTTACGAGAATGTTAATTGACAATTCAAACCATATTTTTCGACTTGCTTTAATCAAACATCGTTCAATCAAACGTCGTTCAAAACTGTGTTTGAAGACTTTTGTTGGATAGAACGTGCTTAGAAATATATTTCAATTTAGAGTTACGAAGAGATTCGTGATTCAAACGACATTTGCAATTTCATCATCTCCGGTAAAAGTTAGGTGCTATCTGAAAGTATGTATTCGAACTATTTCAAACAATCATTAAGATCCAAATATACAAACTGGTTTCCTAAACAAGTTTTTAGAATAAGTCCGCTTTTACAATATCTACCAGAAAAAAATTGAGAAGAACCCTATTAATTGTGGCACAAGGATATTTAACTATTTTTTTAGACTAAGGCGATTTGGTATTTCTCGTGCCAATTGAAGTAAATGTCAAAATTTATTTGAATATATCAACACACGTTTTTTTCTGTATATACTTTGTTTCAACTTCGGAATTATTATTTAAACATTATTTTATAAGGGCGACAATTAATCGGTTCACTATTAACAGTCCATTTGATTAAATTGTTAATAGTTTTTTATTGATTTAGCCACGTCCAATAACGAATTGATAATTCACCATTTGTTCTACTCAATGTTTTATTCCTGAGTGTCTCGATCAATAAAATTGTTTTTACTGTAATAAGTCCATTTTTAAAACAATATTTTTTTAATTTGTCTCTTTTGTCCGCAACGTCCTCCAGATAACTTAGCTGGCCATTAGAAAGGTAGACGTTCAAAGTAACAAATGATACTTAAAGAAACACTTCTAAATGCATCAATGTGGAGACCAGAGTAGCGCTCTTTTCGTCGAGATGAAAAATAACGCTAAATAAGATTTATTAGACATTTTAAAGAACGATTTTTGTTATTTTGAGTGAAAACATTCGACGTCGTCCAGGTTACACGTTTAAGCCAATTTTGAGTACGCTTTAATTCCTCATTAAGAATTATTAAGATTCTTATTTAGCCGCCTAAAAATGTTAATTTAAAGAACGATTTATCTTGTATTGTACGATTGAAAGGTGGAAAAATGTCGATTTATTGAAAGGGGTTCAATACCAATTTTAACAGTGTTTCAGTCATATCGCAGAAAAATTGAATATGTATATGAAAAATTCAACAATTAGATTTCATGTGCCTAAAATAATGTTATTTAGAAAAATCTGTCTTATAACAAATATCTATCACTCGGTGTGTGTTACTTAATTACTGTTTACGCATCATAAGACACTATTAATCAAAATGAACCAAACCAATAGCAACGATTTTGTACATTTATTTTTTTACCTTTTTTACAAGAAGCGTCAAATCCCAAAACGGTTAACAAACAATGACATATTAAATCCATCACGATTAATCACGGACTTTTTGATGATAAAGCAAACCAAAATTTAAAGCAGGTTTTCTTCAGCACATATGCGGTTTTAAGAACGAAACCATAAAAAAGGCACGTATATATATATAGACAACGATTTTAAAGTAAAATGGTGAGTTTATAATGTAATTTATATCATTTTTAATTATTGCTATTAATAAGTTGCCAGTCTTAATATCTGCCGAGACTTTCGTCGCACTAGATTTACAACACATTTACAACACATCAAGGGTTTTGCAAAATGACTTTCACCAATGGGTCGATAATCGTAGACCTATGTGGGATAGCAGCTGGAGGCTAGGAATGGATGTAATGGTAGTACTGGTGTGAGAAATACCAGGATTCAATTGTTACGTGCTCCAGCCGCCGCGATATAACTGAAAGATTGTTGAAAGCGGTTAAACCCCCATTCAAACAAACAAATCAAATTTGCAGAATGAAAAGAAGATAAGGTAGAATTCCCAATCTTTGTACTACATCTAACTACAAAAAGATAGTAAATAGAAAATAAATAAAAAGTTTAATATAACAAAATCAAAAACAAAAAATATAAAAAACAACAACAACAACAACAAAAAACCCAAAACAAAACAAAAAAAAAAAAAAAAAAAAACGGGGCTTTCAATCACATGACCAATTATATCATTCAGACCAGAAATGAGCATTCAACTTCGACATTGACCGCCATTTTCTTGGCCTTTTTGTTGTTTTTTTTATTCAAATCTCGTAAACTCAGCTTATTTAAGCTGTAGTTACGACGTTTAGGTCGCCAACCAACTATTCCACTTTCTGTTACACGCTACTTGCCATATATTTTGCAAAATAACGCTGTTTAAACTCGAAGCAGTACTTTCTGTTGGAGTCAATTGGCGTGACTAACGGGGTAAATGGGTTTGGCAAGCGATTTGTCAATTATGCACAACGAATTCGACAAAGAACTTATGTCTGTCACTGATACACTCACAGTGTACTGAAAATAGCTTTGGTAATGATAGAAAGACTCCATTAAAAACAACAACTTATTAAAGCTTTTTATAATCAACCCTGTATAGTCTGTGTAGTTCTTTATATTATGGTCTTAATAATCCCGGAATAAGGTCAGAAAATTTGTCTTACTAAGATTTAAACTCTCGCAACCAACGCCATCGTGACGTTACTACGGCCTTTGTCAGCTTTTTACTATGGGGTCGAGTTTCGAGTCAGAGAAACAAGTCAGACAAACTGTTCATTTTCGATTCTATTGTTTATTTTAATAGAGGTTCGATCCACGACGGCGGCACTCATCCTTTCCGACTATTTGTCTCTCACCAATGGGTCGATAATCGTAGACCTATGTGGAATAGCAGCTGGAGGCTAGGAATGGCTGTAATGGTGGTACTGGTGTGAGAAATACCAGGATTCCATTGTTAGGTGCTCCAGCCGCCGCGATATAACTGAAAGATTGTTGAAAGCGGCGTAAAACCCCATTCAAACAAACAAACAAAAAATATTTTAATAGTATAGCTTAAATATTAAGTAGGGAATTGTCTATAAAAAAAACAAAACTATGATATCACAGTTCTATTTTTTGAGAAGGCATGCTAATTTTTAATTGCGACCTTTAAACACTAGATTCCTTTAAAGTTACGTTGAATATTAGTAGAGCTACAAGTTAAGAAATTTCCAAAGTTGAGTAAAAGGAAATTGAGGTCCAGAGTTTGGAAAAACTGTTATAAGCTAAAGACGCTTTGATTGGATGATCTTAGGTGATACTTTAATACGCGTAACTCACTGTAACTGTTTGTGAATTTTGAACATCGTGGACGGAAAATTACGTAACAAAGCGGTACATCATTCTAGTGGTAAATTAGAACTAGGAGTTCTTTTTCTGGTTTGACAAAGAATTCAAACAGAATTAAACGACTTCTATTTTGCTTAAATTAAAGCGGCTTAAATCATAGTGGAAAGACAGGGAAGTCAACAAATCTACCATAACGTCCCCTTCTGTCTTTTACTCTCTCTCTCTCTCTCTCTCTCTCTCTCTCTCTCTCTCCATCTCTCTCTGTGTTTGTCTGTCTGTCTCCCCCTCTCTCTCAGCGCGCTCTCTCTCCCTTTCTTGATGTTTATTTTTCTCTTTTTCTTTTCTTTTTTTCTATCTCTCTCTCTTCCTCTCATATGTCAACTATTAGCTAAATGGAAAAGGTACAATCCAAATTTTGGCCCAGAGCTACCAATAGTCTCGTAGCTACGGGTTTTAAGCTGCAGTGCAATTGTAGCACGATAGATAAGTTATCCTTTATTATAACGAGGGAGAATCGATAACTTTCGTTTTTATCAATCAACAATTTTAGCTGTGGGTATTTCAGACTGAGAAAGGCCCTCATAATGTCTAAATTACTTTACAGATGAGAAAGGCAAGAGCTATTGATAGATCCTTCTTTCCATATCCCCCCTCAAAAGATCGGGACATATTGTTAAACAGTTTTCCGTCTATGAAAAGATCAACTCAAAGATACATTCAATATAACTAAATGATACTATGATCATTTCTGGTATGTAGTTAATTTAGATATATGTGCACCTGCGGATTAAAAGTTTAACCCATCCCACACAAAAAGTTTTTAGACCAGTCCAAATTCAAAGATGATGTAGAAAACAATTTCAAGTTGATGGAATACATTTGTCTATTGGGGTTGAAAGCATCGGGATAATGAAGAAATTGTTTGATACAAGCAATTCCTTCACTTTCCACAACGCCTTTCAAAGCTTTTTCAAGAGGTGCGTAAAAAGCGGGATTCTGCGGGCATAGGTTAAGGTCCATTATTACGGGCATACTACCTTATATTGACTCATTTTTGGCCACAGCGTTTTACTAACATCTTTGATCAACAATATTGTATTCAAAAAAGCTAAAAACATGGTAAAATATGTATGATAAAATAATGGTTTGACAAAATCTGATAAAGCAGTCTTATTCCACCAAATGCATATTGCTTGAAGAATCATGTTTAGGGCTGACTCGCATTGTACAAGCCTATTTATTTAAAATAAATATACAAAACTAAAAGTCAAGACAACAACAACATTTCTGAATTATTCAGTGGCGAGCGATTACAGTGCTGATAGCACTTTGATTATAATTGTAACTGCTTGTGGGCCAAAATAAGCCTTCTTTTAAAATCATTCTTTTGCACAAAAATGTCTCTAAATAAGATTCGTTTTTACGAAACGAACCACATTGTATTCAGAAAGCAAACCAAATTCCATAAATGCGTCTCTTTAGTGTCAATCTCGCGGTAGTTTATGATGTTTTTTATTACTCTCACCGTTAGCTGTAGTATTCGACGTAAGAGATTGTAGTACCCTCCACAGTAAGACCCATTTTTAAACTGTGTAGACTGGGGCTGGTTATAAAGTGTCTTGCCCATTATCACCCCCGTTAATTGTGGTACGCGATCTTGAGCCCGTAAGATAACGAGAAATGGACTTTTACGAATGGGAAAAAAACAAACACTCGAACTTTATTGTTTTTGTTATTATGGATTGTGTTCGATTTGTCCACTATACAAATATTCTATGTATGACGCTCACTCTTTTGGACATTGTTAAAACATTTTAACATAATCCTAGCAGTGAAATTTTGGGATTTCCAAGTGTAATTAACTTTAATATCACCACAATCAACTGTCACTCCGAAAATTGGGAACTACTTTTATTTCCGGATCGCTCCTGGTTGATATTCATAAAATTGCCAATTATGAAATAAAGTTAGCTCTGGAATTAATCCTCTACATTAAAATAAGAGAAAAAATCAAGCGTCATGTGGCTACAAATTTTATATTTTTTTTTGTTACAATGATTGCGAACGAGGTACAGGAGAAAGAAAATACACGGAGACCTAACATTCAATTTCTTAAGGCTACAAATCAATTCAAGAACAGTTAAATAAGAAAAAAACGTAACTTACTGTCAGAAAAAAATATCAACTGGTTTTAAACAATAACGAACCCTTAATGACTCCGTTTATCACCGAATGGCTCAGAAAAATGCACAGTTTCCCGTAACGTCCAAAATACCAGACCTCGAATACTGATGATATTGCAGTTAATGTGACAAGACACTCAAACCTAACCCGCGTGAGCTTGTTTTGTACGCTCAAGTCAGAAGACAGAGTGATCACAAACTGCCTATCCTATGATTCTGTCATAGTCCAAGTCTTGAGTTGTCAATCGATGTTCAAAATGTCCCGGGACCTTAAGATAAGTTTGTCGCCCTTGGATACACTATATGTTCCGTCCAAATTATTTTCGTGCCTGGCACTATAAATCTCTAAGTGTCTAAATGCGGTTTTTCCTCAGAAATTCCTTTCAAACCCATGCCCATATGGAAAGGCAACCCAAAATGGCGAACATAAATTACTGAAAAAAAAATCGTTGATATTAATGCGCTTGGTTACCAGGGCCGAAGATGACGAATATGATTGAAATGAAAATGTGCCAATTGAAAAAAAGCTGTTTCGAATACAATAAATGGAAAAAATCACCAAGTTATTTTTGATAATAAAAATCTCTCCCTCGAATTCTGCTGTTAAGCATTAGAAAAACTCGTCCTTCGGATTCGCTTTTCAACGCATTCTCGTGAGAGATGGTTCATATAAAAGTTAACTATTTGATTATCCTCTATATATACATTTGGTGAGAGTGAGACGTATGATAGAAAACTTGCTAGGCTTTTCGTTATCAATTTTTTTTATCTAGATCTCCATCAAGTATTTACATGGAAGTTTGAAAAGTCTTTAATCTTTGAATTTTTGTATCTTATTTATTCATTACAGACAAGATGTTTGACAAAGAGGACACCACTTCTCATCATAACGAATTTTATCCAGTTATTGGTTGAAATTAAGATGACAAACTGTGGAGTTCTCACAGACAGGGATATACTTTATTCAGATATCTTTATTAATTATAGTGCAAAAACGTTACCTGTTATTGACCACACTAAACAGGCAGAGGTTTCCTTCGTTGCCTTTGTAATAAATATCAATAATTTTGAGGAGAAATCCGGTGAGTTACAAGTTACAGTTTCATTCTCTCTAAATTGGGTTGAAGAACGTATATCATGGAGTCCAGCAAATTACAACAATATCTCGTCAATGTCGGTGTCCCCAGAAGACATATGGCGTCCGCAAATGTTTTTACTGGAATCTTCTGATTATGTAAGGGATCTCGCGAATGCTTCTATCAAACCAAGAATAAAATATACAGGTGAAGTAGAATGGAACACAGGAGACGCTCTTAAGGTGTCATGTTCTGTGGATGTTACCTATTTTCCCTTCGATAAGCAGAGGTGCGAGATGACTTTCTTCAACTGGGACAGTGAACAGACCGAGTTGGTGTTTTATCCAAACCAAATAGATGTCTCATTGGCGTTTTTCAAAACAAACAGCCAATGGACTCTTGCGTCAGGGGTCCTACAGAACTGTTCAAATATCCCATCAGCTTGTATAAGCCTAGTTTTTATTCTCCAGCGTAAACATGAATTCTACGATATCTATATCATCGCGCCACTGATTTTTCTGTCTGTGATTAACAATTTAGTTTTCCTAATGCCCGCTAGTTCTGGAGAGCGGACTTCTGTAGCTGTTACAATCTTCCTCTCTTTTGTGGTTTACATGGATATCATAAATGGCCTCGTTCCCCAAAGTTCTGAGCCAATGGCCTATATTTATGTATATATACTAGTCTTAATGATTTACAGCTGTACAGTTATGTTTCTGTGTATCATTTCGTTGAAAATATATGATGGAAAAAGGCCGGTTTCGACAAGACTGAAAAATCTGATATGGTTTCTTCGACTGCGATTTCTGTCTTTAAACAAATCTCGAGTCAATGATGCACACACAACTGATGAATTGAATACAACTATAGGTAGCAACGGAGGAAATATAAAGCATCAACTGGGTACTACTTCTGCAGACGAAGTTGAATATCTAGATAAGGAATCAACAGATGAAGACAATGTTACATGGGAAACCATTGGGTCAACTTTTGATACTTACTGTATACTGATTCTTTACATTGCTTTAACTATTTTTTCCATACAAACACTGACAATGATAGCATCAGGAACCTAAGTTTTTTTATTTATCCGTACATTCTTCACAAACATCAATAAAACTATTGAGAGTTCTGAGAGGCTAAACTTTTTTTTACAATTTGGTGACCGAGAAAGAAAAGAGGTCTTCAAAGATCTTCTTCGAACAGAGACTTCGTAGGAATTTACTATATACACTTCGAAAAGTAAGTTCTAACCAAATTCATTTTGTAAAATATTGTTCAAAATCTACCAAGAAGTTCTCAAGTTGCTACAAAAATTAACAGCAAAAGAGACTGTTTGGTTGGCATATAGTTGAAATCAACTCAAAACAAGTTTATGATACTAGAACATTTGATTTTATATGGGTATATCGTATGCATGTATTTTAGGCTTACGATATTTTTCATAACATTAGACAAACTACCGTTTTTTTCTCTTTTAGGTTTACGGTAGAAGAGGGTTTTACTTTCAAATTACATGGCATTGAACAACTTAATAAAATGGGGTCGTAAATATTTCAACTTAAAAAAGAATTTATTAACCCATTCCAACCCAATCCCTCCTTTTTACGCCCCTCAAGAAAGAAACTTTGGAAAACATTGTGGAAAATGAAGAAATTGCTTGTATCAAGCAATTTTTTCATTATCCACAATGTTTTTTATCCAAAAAGACGAAAAATTCAAAATTCCATCAACTTGAAATTATCGTCTGCAGCTTCTTTCAATTTGGACCAGTCTAAAATTTTGCTGTGTTGGAATGGGTTAATAGAACATCTATCATTAGAACACCGGACACAGAGAACATAATAGTCTGATTACATTTTATCGGAAAATTGATCAAAATGTACTATAGACTGAAGAAATAGTATATTGATTTCAAATAATTATAGAAGAAATACTAGATCAAAATCATCTTGCGATAATGTGATTGCATAAAATAATAAAATCAACACTTTAAACTTCAACCAACAATCGTTGAGTACAAGTCCGCTATTAACAAAAGCTGCCATCTTGTTAACACTTACACTTTCATAGACGTAAAATGGCACACATAGTCACCGATTGGGATCAGAATTGATGGAAGTGCATGATCTTGAAATTAGTCGTGTATTCCTTTTCTCGATACAACGTCCTGCAAAGGTCAACTTTTGGGTTTGGCGATTTTTTTTTTCAAATACATCTGTTTCTTTCCATCTTTTGCAGCTGCACCCTTTAAAAAAATTTCAAAAACAAAAATTCACGATGTCTCTCATATCAAAACTACTTTAAAATGTATGATAATAAGTCATTTTTCGATTTTTAGTTTCAGCGTCAGCCTTATTTCTTTTAAACCAATTCATCAATTATCATGATAGTTGATAAAATTGTGTATTTGAATCAAGATTCGAAAAATATATACAAAATATTTCAGACATGTTTTGACAAAAGAGGTTGATAATTATGATATCTTCAAACAATATCCTTCCTGAAAAAGAATACTGAGAGCTTTACTTTTTGGTATTAAGCACAACTAAGCCAACTATTTTCAACTTTCATCCGTTCAAGGAATGCTTGTCGGGCCATAATTGGGCTGGCCCCTGGTGCACCTTGATTTAAATCGAAAGGAAGATCGGAGACAGTGAACATTTATTCTCGCACTACACAAAGACTAGAAGGCCTCCTCCAAATATGCAGTTGCGTTTAGGTCATATTTGGGCTCCATTTGGGCGCACTCTACAGTTACACATTAAAAGAAAGAGTGGGAAAATAAATAAAAAAATAAATATATATCTGAAACCAAAACAGCCTGATGCAAAGGTATTTGTTAATGAGGATCTTCTGAAAGACCTCATCCAAGCTTGTTATGCCTAATGATAATGACTGAACTTGAGCTCCCCTGAATGATTATACATGTTTATATCTCATTGCATAAAGCTGTCAACAGATTAACATACAGTCACAAAGAAAAAAAAATTCAAAGGTTAAATTACATTTCTAAATATTTTTGGTATATTTTGGGCATACCATTTAATAGTAGCAAAATCTGCTGCAGACAACTTAATAGCACATATCATAGTAGATGAGCAAGATAGAAAATTTAGAAAACAATAATTTTGAGACAGTCGTCGTATTTCCGCCAAAGTTCTCATTTTTCATTTCTTGTGGCATTAAGGGTGGTGTGGTATCATGAAAGTATTCTCACTATAATTTGACTAAGCAAATCCATGTGGATTATGAGTTATGACAATTTTATAAACAACCTTTTTTGTTTACAGGTATATTTAATTTCAAGATTGTTTAAGTACATGCAAGATGATTTAGCTTCAAGTAAAGGTTGCATAATATTTTCCCATGTAAAAGGATGTCTAAGAAAACAAAAGAAAACCTAGTATGAATTTAATTAGTAAAATAAATGTGACTTTCTCTCACTTTAAATTCAAACTCGGTGTAAGTTACAGAATTCAAACTTTCTATCAAAAACAACACCAAAACAACAAGCACAAAAAGACAACAACAACAAAACAAATAAAAAGAAAGAAAGAAAAAAAAACTTATGTGCCGTTGTTTGGTTTTACGTATTGGGACTTTTTCATATTTTCGGAAAAAGTTGTATCTAAACTAGTAACCACGGCGCTGTGTCACTTGCCCATTTCCTGCTGATACCACCAAGGAGTCACTAGCCGTAATTAGGCGGGTATAAAGTTAAGCCACTATTATTCGGCACCCATTGAGATATTTGTAAATAATGCGTGCACATATTTTTGATGAACCTTGGAAAGGGTTGGTTAATTGGTGTTCACATGTCCATTGTCCCTGCCTTACTGTTTTTCTTTATACAACCAAACCCTTCTTTACGGCTACCCCGGAAATACGGGAACCCGCGCTATTAAGATCGTAAATTGACAGAACGAATTTTTGTTCTTTATTTCACAGGTCGCAAACCCCTCTAAAACGGACAAGCCGCTATTCAGAATAATGACCACTAAATTCAGTACCAACTTTAGCTGATACACTATTTTGAACCCCATCAAAACGACCAGTAACTTCACACCTTGAGACCGACCACCTGATACTTGATAAGAGCGAGACTAATTAGGTACGAATGCATCGTCAATACAATATTCGATTTTTGATATGTGATATCGAAGCCGTATTATGATAGGAGTTATTTTCATTTAAAAGATTAAAGTGGCCAATCACTTTTAGAAATTATAGTTTGTTTAATTTTTAATTGTTATTTGTATATGTCACGGGGTTTGACTCGAGTTAAATAGTCGAAAATGAAGAAGTATCCGAGAAGTTACCATTGGTTTATTTACGGCGTTCAGAATAGTTAACTTAACTAGCAATTTTAATTTGATTTCAACTTAATTGGTGTTTGCTATTCGCATTATAGAAAATATGATATTAAAGTTTGACACTTTGAACCTGTACTTACGTATAAAAAATCTGAAATCGGTCTTCTGAATCGGATCAAAATGGAGAAGAGAGAAGAAAGAAAGTAGAACATTTTATGTATCGAACTTAGGTCAGCTAAAGGGAGGTAATTTCTCATCAGATAGTGATCACATAAATTGGCGCAAAATTAATTCGTGACAGATAGAAAATTATCGTAGTATGCTTGAGTTTTCCAACGATTTATTGTCTGCATGTTATCATCCATTAAACTCCAAAAGTGATATTGAAAAAGTATATGATCCTTTTGTTAACGGGATATTGGAAGCGTCTGCTAGCTGCTTTCCTACATCTAAGTTTCGTCACTTTTTAAAACCGTATTGGAATGAAACATTATCAAAATTGTCGAAGTTGTCCAAGACAAAGCGGACCGAGTGGATCCGCTCAGGCCGCAAGATAGATAGTGATACACGTCAAGAGTATAAGCTAACTAAGAGTAATTTTAGGAGAGAGCATAGGAAGGCTGTAAGGTCTTATTTACGCTTAGCAGATGATGAAATCAATAAAACTGCTGAGATCGATAGAAACTGTTTCTGGTATCTCATTCGTAAAAAGAAGGAAAAAAATACTGACTCGATTAAAACTGAAATGCGTTTTGATAATCAAGTTTACAGAGATCCTGTTAATATTACGCAACATAGATCCTGTTAATATTACGCAACAATGGTAAAAGTATTTTACTACTTTATATTCAGAGTACGATTGCCCATCTTATGATGATGGTTAGAAACGTTACATAGATTCTTCAATTTCTGACTTGTTACAACAAAATGCAGACGTGGGAAATGTACATTTATCAGTCTCTGATATCCTAGATATTATTCAAACTTGTAAAAAAGGCAAGATGTGTGACAATGATGAAATATTTTACGAACACCTTATATACGGGGGTACTAGGGTTTGTAGGGTTTTAGCGCGGTTATTTTCTGCAATGATTAATATTGGTCACGTGCCGGGTAAGATGAATCGAGGTATTATAGTGACACTGCATAAAGGCAATAACAAACGCAAAGATGATCCGAACAATTATCGGGAAATATCTCTAACCTCCACAATACTTAAAACATTTGAAGGGGTTTAATTGAAACGTTGCGAAAAGCAAATTTTACTCTCTTTGAGTCCACAACAGGGTGGTTACCGGGAAAATCTTGGATGTATTATGACTTCCTATATACTTCGGGAGGCCATTAACTTTGCTAGAAGCATACTGTATGATTGTTTTTAGATGCCAAAAAGGCTTTTGATCGTGTTTGGCATAAAGGCCTATTCTACAAAATGAGTGAATGTGGCCTTGATAACTTAACTTTACGGTCTTTCATTAAAATGTACGAATCAATGATAAGCCAAGTACGTAATGGTTCATCTATCTCTGATGATGTCCTATAAAGCAGGAAACCAGACAAGGCGGGAAAAGCCCCCCCCCCCCCCCCTGTGCTATCACTTGTTTATAAATAGTTTATTAAGGAGTTAGAAAACTCGAAGCTAGGCCTATGTATTTTTAATTTTGATGTAAGTAGTCCATCAGTTGCCGATGACATGCTTCTTTTAAGCCTTTCCAAATCAGGTTTAGATCAGATGATCGACATATGTTATCAATATTCATTAAAATGGAGATTTGATTATAATCCATCCAAATGAGCGGTTATCGTTTTCGGAGAAGGTAAGCAAAGCCGTTTAAGAGCGAATAGACAATGGTTTATGGGAAATGGTCATATTGACGAAGATGAACAGTATAAACATTTAGGCACTATTCTAGAGCAATCGTGTTCAATCGATGAAAATGTTAATATAGCATGCAGACGACTACGAGGTGAGACTCTTAGCATACTCCAATCCGGAAACTTTAATCCGATAGCTTTACATACTATGTACAATTCAGTCGTTTTAAGTTCTGCATTATACTGTTGTGAGCTATGGAGTGGCATTTCACGCACAAATAGCCTTAAATTAGAGCGCGCTCATTCATTTTGCGTTAAGACTTTTCAAAAAACTGCCCAGAAAATGTAATAACGCAGTATCTCGCGCATCTATCGGAGTGATGCCGATTTTGGCAGAAATAGATTACAGGAAATTGATTTTTCTTGGTCAATCAGATTATCATCTAAATATCTCGCAAAAAGTATTTTTGTTCACAGATCAGTAAGGTAATAGTTATTCTTGTGCGTAGCGTGATTTCATTCCCGATATTTGTATAATTCTGTCAAAGTACGGTCTGTTTGGAAATTTTGAGCATTTTATGAGCACTTTATATTTCCCGCCAAAATTAGCCTGGCGGTCCATTGTAAAATATAAGGTTCATGAAAAGCAGGATTCTATTTTACGCCAAAGTGTAGGCTCAAAGATCACAAACGTACAATTTGTAGTTTTATTTTCACAGAACGACGTTTCCTGTATATGGCGTCGTATTCGTGACCCTTATATCTGGAAGTGCTACATTTATGCTGCAAATTATATACTGTGCATGCTTTGTTCTTATGAGGTCCCTCAAATATGTAATAAATGCCAACAAGCTGTTGATAAATATTCATTGCACAAGCTTATTTTCTGTACTAATAATAACGCCATAAGATTGCACCTCTGGCGCTCTATTTGTCATGTGATGGGACAACGTCAGTACAGAAGCCTACTTCAAAAAACGCCTCAAGAACAGCTGATCGATATGCTTGGTGGACTTGCGCAATATTTTGGAAATACTGCTCAGGTAGACCAAGCAATATCCTATATATATATCCTGCATTTCATCAAATGCTATGATCACGAATAATGATTACAATGCATCAATGGCATTATTCGAATGACACGAATTTCTACAGTATGTTATCACAGAATGTTATGTGAATATGAATGTACTTAGCTACAATATTCAGTATAAAATGAATAAGCGTTGTTCATAATGACTAGGGTGTCGTAACTGGGGTCTACACAGGCCACAGTTTCGACAATTTTTGTCATTAAATTAGCAATGTTTCAATAATTAATATTAGATGTATAACTGCATGCATCCATGCATGGATTGTCCCTTCTTTTCTTTTTATTTTTTTTGTCGGTCACTGTAAATTCTGTTGCATTTGTTTGTATTGTCATGTCTGTTTGTATGTTTGTATTGTCATGCTCTTCTTTTCAAGGAGGAAATAAAAGAATCAATCAATCTATAATTAAATGACATCGAACAAAAGCAAAATTTTACATTTTTACATACATTTTTTAATGGAACTATTTTGTGACGAAGCATGAAAAAATGCTGCGTGCTGAAATTTTTGTTCATGGAGTTATGATTTTTTTCGGCAAATCAGTACGCTCATTTTTGATAGACAAGACTAAAAATAAAATTATTAGGTAGTCAAATCTATCTTTTGAAGAAAAAAAGAGAAGAAAACAACAACAACATCAACCAAACAAAAATCCAAAACAAAACAAACAAAAAATAATAATAGAAAAAAAAAAAAAAAAACAAAAAAACCAAACACGGTAATTGCTTGTCGGGAAATATAGTTATGGTCATTCGTCCTTCATTACCAGAGTGGTGTATCCCCTAAAAAGAACTCTTTAACATCTATCGAAACGAAACTGTAGAGTGGGGTATCTCTTTAAGGAAAGTACAATGAGAAAGAACCACCAATGATCTTCTTAACACAAATTAAATAGGGTCCGGGAAGTACATGAATGGATGATAAGGAATGAGTGAGTGGTCATGAAATACCAAATTGATTGATTGAATGAATGAATGGGGTTTAACGCCACTTTGAAGAGTATTTCAGTCATAACGCGGCGACTTGAGCACCTAACAATGTATTCCTGGTATTTCTCACATCAGTACTACCACTACATCCTTTCCTAGCTTCAAGCTGCTATCCCACTTAGGTTTACGATTATCCACCTATTGGTGATAGACAAATGTCGGAAAGAATATGTGCCGCCGCCAGGGATCGAAGCCATGACATCCATTATTGAAGATTAGGAGTCTGATGCGCTACCGACTGTGCTATGGCGGCGGCTATCGATTTATTAATCCTTTCCTGCTTTGTAACATTTTAGACCTGTCCAAATTCTGAGGTTTTGCAGACAAAAATTAATTCGGATTTAATTTGACAAACAGCTGTTCAGTAGAGTAAAGAATATTGTGGAAAGAGAAGAAATTGCTTGATACAAGCAATTTCTTCTTTTTCTACAACATTTTCTCAATAATAAATTCACAAGGACGTAAACAGGTAGTCATCTGTAAACAGATATAAATAAGGCTTTAAATGATGAAATAAATGAAATTGAGGAGAATTTATTAACACGAATTTGATATTCTTTTTAGCTCACCTGAGCACAACGTGCTCAAGGTGAGCTTTTTGGATCGTTGAATGTCTGTCGTGCGTCGTCCGTCGTGCGGCGTCAACAATTGAAGTGTTTACTCTCTAGAGGCCACAGTTTTGACCCTATCTTCATGGAATTTGGTCAGAATAACTGTTGGGTATGAGGATGAATCCTATTGATTATGGGAGGGTTCTATTTGAAAACATAGGAAAAGGGGTCTTAACCACAATTTTTTTGTTTACACTCTAGAGGCCACAAATATGGCTTTATCTTCACGAAACTTTGCCAGAATAATTGTTTGATCATGAGGATGAACTCTATCGATTATTGGAGGATTATATTGGAAAACACAGGAAAAGGGGCCTTAATGTCAATTTCTTTGTTTACACTCTAGAGCTCATAATCTTTGCTCAAGAGGCCACAATTTTGGCTTAATCTTCATGAAACTTGGTCAGAATAATTGTTAGGTCATAAGAATGAACCCTATTGATTATGGAAAGGTTCTATCGGAATTAACAGGAAAAGGGGCCTTAATGACAATTTCTTTGTTTACAGTCTAGGGGCCACAATTTAGGCTAAATTTTCATGAAACTAAGCCCGAATAATTATTAGGGCATGAGGGTGAAGCCTATTGATTATGGGAAGGTTCTTTTGGAAAACACAGGAAAAGGGGCCTTAATGACAATTTCTTCGTATACAATCTAGAGCCCATAATCTTTGCTCAATTTGCATGAAAATTGGCCAGAATAATTATTTCGTCTCAAGGATGAACCCAATTGATTATAGGAATATACTTTGGGAAAACTCAGGAAAAGGGGCCTTAATGACAATTTCTTTGTTAATGCTCTAGAGGTCATCAATTTGGCTAAATCGTCATGTAACTTGGTCAGGATACTTGTCAGGTTATAAAGATGAACTTCATAGATTATGGGAAGGTTCTATAGGATAACACAGGAAAAGGGGCCATAATGACAATTTCTTTGTTTATAATATAGAAGTCACAGTTTTGCCTCAATCTTCATGAAACTGATTATAGTTATTTGTCTCTAGTTGCATTTTTTTAACAGCAGATAGTTCATGTGAGCGATCTAGGACCATCATGGTCCTCTTGTTATAATATTGCCTTTTCTACATTAAAACACTAAGAAGTACTATTCATCGATGTATGGTATTCCGATAAAAATTTAACGCCGTTGGAAAATGAATTCATTACAGGCGTTATGACATCGTTTTGTCGTGACGTAAAGGCTTATTATAGATCGCGAATTCATTTGCATTGTTATGACACTAGTGTAGTATCGTCCGTCTTATATAAAACATATTAAACGGGTGGTAGGTTATATTAAACAGTTTAGAATATATCCACCCTATAAAGATATGATTTGCTTTAACCCTTGTCATGCTGAACCAGGAATATCCCTGTTTTGGCAGGAGGCATCGACAAAGATCAGCCTGCACATATGTGCAGTCTGATCTTTGTCTATACCATCTGCTTGTCCGTGTTGAACAGGAGTTGTTCATAAAATTAATTGTCTATATTGAAATATTAGTTCTCTGTAAGAGTTTCCAGTGCTTTAAATGAATCGTTTGAATCAGATTTTATTCAGCATGACAAGGATTAACTATGGTGAATCTCGTGGTAAAGAAATTTACCTAAATGAAGTTATCCTTGCTACATGTAACTGGTAATATCCTTAGTATTGTTTGTTTGAATGGGGTATTACGCCGCTTTCAACACTCTTTCAGTTATATCGCGGCTGGAGCACCTAACAATGGAATCCTGGTACTTCTCACACCAGTACTACCATTACATCCTTTCCTAGCCTCCAGCTGCTATCCCACATAGATCTACGATTCTAGACCCATTGGTGAGAGACAAATCGTCGGAAAGGTTGAGTTCCTCCGTCGGGAATATTCTAAGTACTTGGATTGTTGACAGTTGTCCTTTTAATGCAATTTTTAGAATTTAGAACACCTTCCATAGAAATCGCATATATTTTTAATGTACTAATGTATGCTTAATGCGATAATGCAAAGAAACAAGAGAACCATGATGGGACTTTATCGCTCCTTTGAGTATGATGGCTCAAGGCTTTAATATATATACTAAATATCAAAGCCCTACACTTAATTATTTTGAAGAAGAATTTTTTAGAAGATTTTCTCCTTTAATCCTAGGTATATTTAAGATCCTACCGTAAAGAACTATTTTCCAGAGTAGGGTAATTCTTTAAAGTATTTTGGTAGAGGGTCAATAGACATTGATACATACCAAATATCAAAGCTCTAGGCCTAATGGTTTAGGAGGAGAAGAATGTCCAGAATATCCTTCGTTATTCCTTTCTAAAATCTCGGATTGTACAGTTTTGGCTTGTTTTTAGAAAACGGTAATTCTATGGAGGCTTTTGGTAAAGGGTAAATAGGTATTGATACACACCAAATATAAAATGTCTAGGCCTTATGGTTTGGGAGAACATGATTATCAAAGATTTCCTTCTTTATTCAAGATCAAGGATCACACAGAAACGGGCTAATTTTAGAGTACGACGATTCTTTGAACTTCTTTTGCTTAAGGGTCAATTAACATTGATACATACAAAATATTAGAGCTCTAAGTCTTATGGTTTGGGTGAAGAAGATGTTTAAAGATATCTTCTTTAATTCTATGTAAAATCAGGGATCATACAGCGAGTTTTCAGAGTACGTTAATTGTTTGAATAATTTAGTAGAGGGTCAATAGACATTGATACATACAAAATATAAAGACTCTAGGTCTTATGGATTGGGAAGAAACATTTTAAAGATTTCCTTATTTATTTCTATGTAAAATCAGGAATCATACAGTAGATGGCTAAGTTTCAGAGGATGGTAATTCTTTGAAGTTTGTCGGTAGAGGATCAATAGATAATGTTTTATGCCTAATGTCAAAGCTCTTTGCCGTATGGTTAGGGAGAAGAAGAATTTCAAAGATTTCCTTGATTTACAGAAAAGGGCTAAATTTAAAGATAAAGTAATACTTTAAAGTTTTGGGTAGAGGATCAATAGATGATAATTTACACATAATGTCAACGCTCTAGGCCCTATGGTTTACAAATATTTCTTTATTTATTTCTATGTAAAATCAGGGATCGCACAGAAAGGGGCTAATTTTCAAGATACGGTAATTCTTTGACGTATTTTGGTAGGACATCAAAGCTCTGGACCTTATGGCTTGGGAGGCGAAGATTTTTTTTAAAAAAATCTTCTTTACTCGGTTGCCATGGCAACCACAGATTTCAATTCGTTGGAATGCTTTGAAAGAGCATGACCATAGGATCATTTCTGTAAAGTTTGGTTGATTTTCCATGCTTAGTTTAGGAGGAAAAGACTTTTTTTACTTGAGAAGGGACGGACAGATAGATTGACGGACAGACGCCGGACGATGACCGATCACAATAGCTAACCCAGAGCACTTCGCCAAGAAATGGAAATATCAATACCGCATTCAATGTATTTGACGTATTTCATCGTTTTTCCTGACTTAGTAAAAATGAAAGGGGGTGTAATCAAATAAAACACAATACAAATCGACAGGTATCAGTTGACAATGATGAATCAACCGATCGCTAGCCCACCCTCTAACTCCGTTAGCTCTGCCTATCAAAAATATTATAGAAACTTCCGCTTTGATTTTAATGACGTCATTTGCAAAATCTATGGACGGTAGTATGTAACAAAACAGTAGAATGGTTCGTTGACGACCTACACGTCGTAACTACAGCTTGAATATGCTGTAATGACGATGTTTAAGTCGCTAAAACAATAAAATGCTTCAAAGTAAGGTCGTCTAATGTTGGAGTTCAAACTTCACTCCCGGTCTAAATGAACGATTGGACTGGTCGATTGCTGCTTTGATTGACAGTGCAATTGGTCAATTCCAAAAACAGCAGATGAACTCAAATCATCCTCGTGTCTTCCATGTTAGAAATTTAGATGCATTCATTTCACTCGTTCAATCTTTCTTTCTCTGATTCTGTCTGTCTGTCTCTCTCTCTCCCTCTCTCTCTGTATCTCTCCCTGTGTCTCTCGGTGTGTCGCTCTCTGTATCCCTAGCCGAATATTTGTTTGTTATATCTAAGGATTTTACATTATAAGTATCTAGTTGAATAAAGGATGGTTCGTCCGTGATCTACCATAGACGTGGCCGAAGTAAGATCAGGACAAACAGACCCTACTGTATCCATACAATGCCATATCTACTCAAATTTTAGAAATTTATGTTGTTCGATACAAACAAATGTCAAACTGTTAAAATTCTCTTCTGTTGACTCCAGGATGACTTCTTTACTAAGAATCCATAAATAATATGGAACTTCTGATCAGTGAACGTGCTAGGGATTGTATATATTTGAAATTCTGGTTTTCAAAGGTTAAAAAAATCCCCAAACAAACTATAAATCAGATAAAAAACGCGACCGACATTAGCTATTTTTTTTTTTGAGAATTATATAATGGAAAAATATCCCAATCGTAGATGTTGTTGTTTTTGAATGTCAGTTTGTTAGTTTGTTTCACACTTTTGGAATTCCGTCTTCAATCTGGATCATTTTCATGTTTGAAATGTTGAAGTATGTTAAATAGAAACGACAACTCATACTTGAACTAGAATTTTCAAGCTGTATTGAAAGTAGTTTTTGTTATCTCATGAAGCATCAGCTTGAAATTTGAAAACTAATTTCGTCTTAATAATAACATGATGATAATGACTACATGAAAATGACTGATAGCTTGGAACGCCTACTGATGTCCAAACGCCAGTTTGATTGAGGTGATACAAATAGTAGTTCCGACGTAAATGTCGCCAAACAAACAGAAATTCACAGTATCACAATAATGATCCTCAGGGAACTGTTTAAACACTATACAAAATCACTCTAATTTTCAATATTTCGACAAAAATGCCTTTATCAAGAGCAGAGGTCAATTGACCACCCCTATGGCGATCAAGTAGTAAGTCGACTATTGAAACCATACATTTAGACAGGAAGTTAGTTTTATACCCCGACATTGGCCGCCATTTATATGAAATTTTTTGTCGATTCGGAGACTGTAAGATCGTAAGTACAGCTAATTCAAGTTACGAAATTACTTGTTTCAAGCAATATCTTTATTTTTCACATTGGTTTTTATCCAAAACTCCATCAACAGCTTCTTTCAATTTGGACCAGTCTAAAATTGTGTCGTTTCGTAACGGATCAAATGACTCTCTATTTTGTGACCTCTTTTAAATCTACAAAAATAAGGCTGATGAATAAAGGAGAAGAGAGAAGAGATAAGAGATGGCAATTCAATATGGGTTTACACTGGATTATAAACGGTACAGATATCTTTGACGATTGCCTTAATTGACCAAACGTGGGTGTCGATATAAATTAACAGTCGACCAATGAAATCATTCATTTAGACCAGAAATGAGGTTTGAGCTCCAACAATGGCTACCAATCTTATTAACCTTTTTCGTTGGTTTTGGCGACCTAAACGTCGTAACTACAGCCTTTTCAAGCTATAGTTACGACGTTTACATCGCCAACCAACTCTTCCACCTTTTTGGTACATGCTACTTGCCATAAATGGTGCGAACTAACATCATTTAGAATCGAAGCGGAACTTTCTGTGGGAAATGGAGTAAGTGGGCTGGCAATCGATTGGTAGATTACTTCTTTATTTTGATTGTTTCCACAATCATTTATTTATCTATATTTTGCCAGGATTCACTTTCAATATATTAACGCTTCATACACGGCTTAGAAAACTTCTTCGGTAAAACTGACTGACCTCTGGTTTTAACACCACTTTCAACATAATTTCAGTAATATCGCGGCGGCTGATGCACCTTACATTGGCTACTTTTACTACTCACACCAGCACAACCAAAACAATTGATGCGTCCTCCCAGCTTAGTATCTAACTTAAGCGTAATAAATAGCATCCGCTTATTTGGGAAAGTCAAATGAAGCATGGCTCGATGATTTTTGTCAAATGTTGTCACGAATTTTGGTCGAGCTAGGCTTAGATTCGAATTCAAAACACTTTCTTTTAGACTGATTGACTGATTGATTGAATGGGGTTTAACGCCACTTTTAATAGTATTTTAGTCATATCGCTGCTGCTGGAGCACCTAACAATCGATTCCTGGTATTTCACACACCAGTACTACCACTACATCCTTTCCTAGCCTCCATACAGCTGCTATCCCACTTAGGTTTACGTCTATCCATCCATTGGTGAGAGACAACTGGAGGAAGGGATATGTGCTGCCGCCGGGGATCGAACCGATTTATTTAGAGTACATCGTGTTACCGACTGAGCCAACTGGACTTTGCACTTTTAATATTGTGACAAGAGGCATACTTCCCCTTTTGTCACAACGTCTCAACCATATGATACTTTATCACCATTCTTTAAAAACGTTGACCTGCAGCCTCATTGAATGAAAAGCCTGTCATTATTGTACAGGGTTAAACACTCACAACTTTATAAGACCATGTAGAAAAATGATGAAACATAATTGTCTAATTACGACCCTTTCAGATTCATCAGGCATTAAGTCACTCATGTTTTTGTCCCACAAGTAAATATCAGTACACATGTGACCCGTCCTGAAAACAGATTAATTGATTGATTGAATGGGGTTTAATGCCGCTTTTAACAATAATTCAGTCAAGATGCGGTGGCTTGAGCACCTAACAATGGATTCCTGGTATTTCTCACACCAGTACTACCACTACATTCTTTCCTAGCCTCCAGCTGCTATCCCACTTAGGTTTGCGATTGTCAATCCATTAGTGAGAGACAAATGTCGGAAAGGATATGTGCCGCCGCCGGGGAGGCTTCGACAGGTCGACAGGACGGCGATTCCTATTTTTCATTGGCCGATTTAAACAAAATAGCTTTAGATCTACATCGACGATTTCAGGGAGAAAATTTTTATTTGTAGTCACATTAAATCGATGCTAGACGAAGTCTTATTTCTTGCTGCACTATTTTTATTAAACATTCAACGTTTGATCGTGGCATGTTGTCGATACGCAGGCGAGATGTCGACGACTTGTCTCCGACATCTATGGGACGTGAATTAAAAAAGGGTCACAAATACTTCTGAGATGTGAGCAAAATCATCTGGAGCTCGTCTTACGACCGGCGTATCCCCTGCGACTTCCACAAAATAAGCCTAGGTAAGTGTGAATAGATTTAACCAATCGCTGGTTCTGCCCATTCACTGACTCCGACAGAAAGTCCAGCTTTGATTTTAAACGGCTTTATTTTGCACAATTCTTGGCCAGAAGAATGTAACAAAAAAAGAAGAATAGCTTGATGGTGACTTAAACGTTATAACTACAGCTTTAATAAGATGTAGTTATTACGTTTAAGTCGCCAAAACCAACAAAGAAGGTTAACAAAATGGCGGCCAATGTTAGAGATTAGGTCGGGGCTGAAAAAATGATTTGATTGGTCGGTTTATTCTTTGAGAGGTTAATTAGCCAACCGCTGGCTCCGCTCACTAACTCCTTTGGGCCCGACCTTTGACTCCGACAGGGAGATCCGTCAAGTTGTAAAAGGCGTTTGTTTGCAAAATTTATAGACAGTAGCTTATAACCAAAAAGTAGAACTGTCGTACCTACAGCTTGAGTAAAACGCTTTACATAAATGGCGGGCAATGTCGCTGTCAAAATTCCAATTCCGGTCCAAATGAACGATGTCATTGTTCGACTCATTGTCTACTTTCTTCAATTTTGACAATGTTTTCCCAAATCTTTTTTAATAAGGGGCATTCAAAAGTGGAATCGTGTAGGAATGGGTCGCCTTCAAACGATTTACTTTATTTGTTGTCTGTTTATTTTCTCCCTGTCTCCGTTCAACTAATGCCGTTTGAATCCTCTAAAGACTGACTTGCGGGAAGTGGACTGCCATGTCGTGATCCGTCCTTTAAATCCATGACACGATTCCAAAACTGTTGGTATCACAGAAGGTTTAATGTGCTGAAAGATGAAGAGAATGTTTTTTTTTTTTGTTGTTGTTGTTGTTGTTGTTTGTTTAGATTTGTTTTCATGGAGGTATTGAACAAAAAATATGATCAGACTGTATGAATACGCGAATATAATTTAATTTTTGGTTTCGTCTATCAAAAACGAGCGTTCTGATTGGTCGACAAAAATATTCATAACTCCATGTACAAAATTTTGAGCACGCAGCGATTTTGTATGCTTCCACACAAAAAAGTCCCGTGCAAAAAAGTATAAAAATTTGTAAATCTTTTGTTTTTTTCGCTCGTTGCTATTAAATTATAAGAAATGAAGAGAATATTTTTTGTTTTCATGGAGGTTTGAACCGAAAAACCTAATCACACAATGTGTGAATCCGCTTCGAGTATTCATACAGTGTGATTAGGTTTTTCGGTTCATACCTCCATGAAAACAAAAACAATATTCTCTCCGTCTCTTAAATACATGTATTTGTGTCATTAGGATTTTCCCTTTGAAGCTCAATGAAAGCGTAAAAATACACGCATTTTACTCGCACTTTTATACGGAACTAAAGCACCATCGGGCTACGCGAAATTCTTATGTTTTAATAACAAAGCGAAAAAACGATTTTACAAACTTTGATTCATATAAATGGAACACGTTTGTGCGCAAGCATACAAAAAAAGTCATTAAAGTCAGAGATATGTTTCTGCATTGTGTTATTTAAGCACTGCTTCTTCACAAAGCTGTATAAATAATTAAATGAGCAGAGTAGAATCTTTTCCAAACGTCGCATAGTTCTGGTTAATACTGTTTGTGTTACACCCAAGCCCTTTCGCTCCATCCTCCGATTTTTTCTCGTGTTATTTGAAGTCTTGCTTGAATAAGCCGCCGTCATAGCGCATTCGGTAGCGCGTCAGACTCCTAATCTTCATTCATGGGATGTCATGGGTCCGATCCCCGGCGGCGGCATATACCTGTCCGACATTTGTCTCTCACCAATCGGTGGATAATCGGAAACCTAAGTGGGATAGCAGCTGGAGGCTAGGAAGGGTGTAGTGGTAGTACTGGTGTGAGAAATACCAGGAATCCATTGCTAGGAGCTCCAGCCGCCGCGATATGACTAAAATACTGTTAAAAGTGGCGTTAAACCCCATTCAATTAATTATTCTTGCTTGATTAAACAACTTATTTAACACATGACCAACGACAAAATTTAAGACAGATATAAATTAAAAGGAGTTGCAGACGACAATTTGAAATTTACGAAATGCTTATATTTTCAACTTTCTGTGTGTAGAAAACCCTGTGTATAAGTGAAGAAATTGCTTGTGACAAGCAATTTTTTCATTTTTCACAATCTTTTTCCTGCTGTCAAACAGAAAAGTACCACTGAATGTATCACAATTCATGAATCGTCGCGGTTAGTCAAAAATTCGACAGACCAATGAAATCATAAATTTAGAATAAGGTAGTGAACTTGAAACTCCATCATTTGTCGACATTTGTGTGGAGTATCACAGTTTATATAGATTCGACTTAAACGTCGTAACTACATCTTACTCATGCTGTAGTAACGACGTTAAGATCGCAAACCCAAAACATTTTTATTACCTGTTACTAGCCACAAGTTTGGAGTTTTATATCTAACTCGAACTTCCCGTCAGAAGTAAGTGAGCGTGGTCAAGGACTCGTCAGTTCAAGGATAGTGGTGTTTGTGTTACCAATATAGAGGATAATCAACTGGTTATTCAAGATATGAAAACTATTTCACGAGGATGCGGTGTTAGGCGTTGAAAAAACGAGTGCGCAGCACGAGTTTTTTTAACGCCTAACAACGCATCCGAGTGAATTATTTTGTTCATATCTGGAATAACAAGTTGATTATTCTATTTATTATATACCTTATTATTTCATTTTTTATTAAGATATCGAAACCAATTTTTTGATACACTCTTTATAATGTCACTGGGTTGGAAAAAAAGTAGTTCCTAAATTACACTGAGAAATCCCAAGATTTCACATCAAGGTATATATTAAAATGTCTCAATGCCAGGTCATTGTATCGGGACCAGGTTTAGCCTGTCAGGCTTACCACTGATTCATCAGATCATAAATCCGGGGAACGTCCTGAATATTAACTTCGGCATTGACAATTAACCGAGTTCTTTTAGATCTTGATTTTATTTATATTCTGTAAAGAAGTTAAGTATATAAAGATTACGTGTACTACAAACTGTTCGGTTTATAAGTCACATAAGTCAAATGCCAAGTTCCATTTAGTTGGAATAATTGAGTACTCCTCTAACTGCACCGGAAGGTAGTTACGGTTCCAGAAAAATAAGGTATTTACATATCTCTCAGACGTTTCTCTTACTTCGTAACCATTGCAAATAAAGTGCTAAATAATATAGATAGATTCAGTTGAGTACAAAAGGCGGGAAAAATATCAATATGTGAATTAATTTTTGTGATTGGTTTCGAATCCACCCGGATATGGCAATTGTCGCCATGCCATACAAATTCCGGCGTCTTTAGCCACTGCGCTTCTAAGACGTCCGACGATCTTATTGCAGACACTTTACATGTCTCGGTAGATCAGTGGTTAAGGACATCGGACATTGCAGAGCTTGGCCAGGTTGTCGTATCCTCATGGGTTCGAATCTCAACAAGGTCGATAAAACTGTCATTTCTTCACTGGTGTTGATAAAAAAAAACAACAAAAAAACAGTAGTCACTGCCGTTGTTGATAGAAGTTAATACATATATAAACAGAACCCTTAATAAAGATAATAATAAAACTAAAGATAATAAAACACGCGTCCATGACTGGTCATTTAGGCACGATAGATTTGAAATCAACAGATTAAATTTACTCCATACGCGAGTTAGAATATCCAGAAATAATTGCCAAATGAGTCTTGACTAACAGTTCTAAACCATTACACATGTTTCGCTATCAGCAAACGTCTGATCGGTGACTTAACTGTGTATCCTATAGGAAGATACTGATCCAAAGCTTCTTTAGACGATCAGCGAATATTTCAACCCTTGTCATGCTGAACTAAAATCATATACAGAATAAATTTAAATCAAAGGACCGACAGCACTGGAAGGTATTTATAAGGGTCAATAATTCTTTTGAAATTGATTTTATAAACAACTCTGGTTTAAAGGAGACAAGCAGGAGGTGTACACCAAGATCAGACTACACTCATGTGCAGGCTGATCTTTGTCAATACCTCCTGCTTAATCAGGGATACTCCTGGTTCAGCATGACAAGGGTTAAATACTATTGGTAACTTATGTGTAGCACGTGTGAAAAGGAATAATTCAGAAGAAAACAGTATATGAATATTTGAGTTGATGTCGAAAGCCGTATATCGTCGTTAGGCGTGCAAATTGTAGTAACTACAACTTTAATCAAGCTATAGTTACGACGTTTTGACCACTTGACGACGATATTCCAATACGCGTGATTATAACAGGTAAAGTATAAGCATCCGTCAACATATATTATAACAACAAAAAACCAGCATCGACTAAGATCATCAAGCGTATTCCAGCAAAACTTAAGACGACTAGTTGACCCATCACAGTTTTCAATCGTAGAATCAAACGTCCAATTAAATCATCTATTTTAGGCCGAAGATGAACATTGAACTCTAATATTGACCGACTTTTATTTATTTATTTATTATTTTTTTGTTTGGTTTTGCAAATTGAACGTCGTAACTACAGCTTTTACAAACTGTAGTTACTTCGTTAAAGGTTGCAACAAAGTTACCATTTTTTTGTATGTTACTGCCTATAAATTTGGTAAAATAAAACGGTTTAATATCGAACAGAAACTTCCTGTCGGAGTCAGTGGGAGTGGCCAGCATTGCCAGTGGGCGGTACCAGCGATTTGTCAATAGATTTTTCATTTCGAGATAACTTTCTTTACCAGGAATCATTAAAAATATTATTTTTATCAATTTTCATGATTATTTTAATCTTTTCTTTTCTTAAATAAAATGTTTTGAAATAAATGGTCATTCATAATAACACGTCTTTATAAAAGATTGTCCGCTTGATATGATTTGAAAATTATATAGATGAAACATTCATTCGCAGACAAAAAACCCCAACAAACTTGTATATAGTCAATCTTGTTTAATCATTATCAATGGGAGGATAATCGTAAATCTAAGTGGGATAGCAGCTAGTGGCTAGGAAAGGAGTTTGTATATCTTTTAAACCTTTTGCAACCCTGTAATAGCTTAGGTCTTTCCCATACAATCTTGCCCTTTACGCCTATGAAGAATTTCAAAAGGCAAATCATCGTAAGAGAATGAGAAATTGCTTTAAACAAGCAATTTCTCTTTTTATCAAAATGTCTATTCCATCTGGACCTTAGTTTTTAATTTCAAAGCGATTTGAATTGCCGTCTCTAACTCATGTCAATTAAGACAATTCAAAAATATTGTATGTGGAATTGGTTTTAAAAGGCTACAGCTTGTATAATGAGTTCTAAAACCAGAAGGCAAATTACTCACTATATAATTGAACGACTGCGCTTTATTGAAACCGTGACCATATCTACGTTGAGCGGGATTTTGGCTGGTGCTTTTGTATTTTAGAGGAGTCTTTACGCTTTCTACGAGTTATATACAATCCTCGTATTACTCCATTTTCAAAATTTACAGTCGTTTAGAGGAGACAGGTTTTAAGAATTAAAAATGGAGTCGAGTTGGGCACTACTTCTCTTCTACCCTAGTAATATGCTAATGGATTTATCAAACTGGCTAGCACTGATGAACTTTGAAGACAGCAATAATTAAACCATTAACAACATTCAGTATAGTCTATTTTATAACCAGACCAATCTAGATATCGTTTGTACCCGAGCAAAATATGGTAACTTTAGCTTTGTTAAAGCTGTAGTTACAACATTGTACTCGCGCAGCGACTATATGCATTGACCCTGCTTCGACAAAGAGACATTCGTGGTGACAAGGACGGTTGGCGAAATTTGATTTGTCTCATATTGAATTTTGATTGACTATATATGTATATAATATACTGAGGAAAACTAAAAACTTGACTCTCGGAATTTTTGCATCCGATTTTTGATTTAATATATACTGCAAGGATTTGTGTGTATTTAGGCCACAGCATATCTTGCTGTTTGTAGAGATATGCATATTTCTCAGCTGTGGGGTGTCACATAGATACACGTAAAAAAGTCAGGGTACTCTCAAAACAAGATACACATGATGATTAAAAGATAACGCATATGTTTTTATTACTAGGCAAAGCGTCAGCTTTGGTAGCTTAAGTTAACAGACCAACTTTTAAGGTCTTCTCAGACTTTAACGAGTACAAATTGCCACTGGGGGCTTAACCACTAAATCCATTGAATGCATACACCATAAAAAGTAGTTCTTTTTTTCAGGAATATTGCAAACTTTGCCACTGCTTTTTATGGCCACATGCATGAATTTTATTCAAATGGTAGACAACTCCTTTAAAAGCATGCTATTTAACCCAATCCCGTCCAATCGCGCTTTAGAATCATCTCAAGAAAATAGCCTTGGAAAACATTGTGGACAAGGAAGAAAATGCTTGTAACAAGCAATTTCTTCATTGTCCACACATTTTTCTACCCAGCAAGATAAAGGCTTTCTTAAATCCACGATAACCTTTGACAAAGACGATTAGTCAATAAATTCATTCTTTGCTAGCTTTCAGTACTTTCAGTATTTTGATTATCGATTATGTTCGACTCCAGTATATCGACCAGCCAAAAGCCTGCCGATGGCTTCATGACATTGCTCATTCGAATGTATAGTGGCATTTCCACAATAGTGTCAAATCCGAAACTTCAGTTTGGATTTTCTCTTTAGTTTAAGCTTGTACCTAAGTTTGTACCAGATGACCGCAAGGTTTATGGTAAGCACGTGCAATAGCCGTTTCCTTTGTTCATATTCAACACGGTACTTCTATGCGGTGATATACATTAAATCTTGTATTAAGAGATCACACACTGGGCGAACAATTAGGGTGGTCGCTTAAGTAAATGGTCGCTTAAACACATGTCTGTGAAATATATCAAGCACACAACTTATAAGAGAATTATCGTTGTTGGAACACATTATAATCGTTGTGGAGGCTGAAGTCGGAGTTCAAAGTTAACTTCCAGTCTCTTTGAATCATTTCATTTGTTAACAGGTTATTTCATTAACAGCCACGATTGGTCAATATCCCAAATTATTGATAATCAAATTTGATCTTAAAGAACCGGTTTGCGTTTAATTCTATTCCCGCACATCCCCCGTTTTCATGTCATAGAACTTGTTTGGAAAAAACAGTTTAAGGAACAAACAAATAAGCGGTATTGTCTATACTACTGATAGTGTAAGGGTGATTCTGACGAATGTTCAATGGATAAAATTCGCATACCTGTCAATCATATTAATGATCCTATGATCCCTTATACACGAACTTGTTTTGTCCGTACAGAAACAAATACAAATTAGGGAGTACCGATCTCCATAATAAAGTTATCAATAGAAAATTCAGTTAACACGACATTTACATTTAGTTTTTATTGGTTTGGCGACTGGCTACATACAGATTATTCAAGTTGTATTAATGGCGTTTAGGAAGCCTGGTTGTATGAATTTTTTTCGCCAATTGAAACGCTAAATTTGATAGACGAAACTTATCAATGAATTATAAATATAAGCATAAAGATTTTCCAAATAATTCTGTATTTTTCTTTTTATAACACCTGCGTTCAGTGAAACACATTTAACAAGAGCATCGCATGCGGAGGTCAACACCATGCTCTTAATGCAGACGAAGACGCGGACGTAGACGAACACCTGGCAAAAGTAATGCAATCTCCGAAAATAGCCGAGCTAAAAACGAAGATTTGAAAACAAACAGTTTTGGGCAATATATGGTATTAGGCACATTTAATCCCTTACTGTTTTTCAAAATTCTAGATTTGTCCAAAATCAAAGAGGAAGCAAACAACATTATAGATAATTACATTTCGAAAATTAGCCATCCAAAAAATTTGCGGAAACAGAAGATATTACGTGTTGCAATAATGTTTTCTTTTCCCACAGTGTTTTCTCCGATATAATGTCCCAGGGACGTAAAAATCGGGGATTATACGAGAAGGAATTAACGTGGAACCCAGATTACACAATGTACGAGTTAAAGTCCCGTCATGTTTTGTTTCAGAATGGTTCGTAAACAGATGGGTTGTTTACTACTAGCTATTTTCTGTCTCAACATTCAAGAACAACTCGTGTTTGGCCTAGCTTGTGAGTTGACTTATTGCGAAGGACCTTGTTTTACGAAGACAGGAGCAAAGGGATACTGCTTTCCACGTCCATACCTATACTGCAAGTGAGCTAAATTCAGTATTTTATCAGCACGAATTTGATATTCTACACACATGTATAAGAGAACAAGTTTTTTAAGTCCACACTATATCAGCCTATGTTACTTTAGGCCATAATTTATACAATTTTGATAGAGGTCCACCAGATTATGCCACATACCTAATATAAGAGTTGTAGGTCATTTGGTTTGGTAGATAAAAGATTTTCAAAGTTGTCACTTTGTAAGCACTTTGCCCCCCCCCCCCCTCCTAGCACTGCTTGTTGACAGTTTTTTTGTACAAACTTTATAGTACTTGCCCTTAAAAACCCAAATAACAAATCTGAATTTAATCTAGCTGCAAGTTCACTGACAAGACGATTTTTTTATAGATGTGCTTTTTTGGCACTTTTGGTCCCTTATTAGATCCCCAGTACAGATAACTCCATGAAGTGTACAAAGCTGGGCGCCGCCTCAAGGGGGTGCTTCCCGCCAAATTGGTTTGAAATTTGTAAAAGAGTTCTTAAGAAGAAGTCGAAAATGTAAAAAAGGTACCACACGAACGAACGACGGACGACGACGGACGAAAAATGCCCGTAATAGGTCACAATGACCTTCGGTCAGGTGACCGAAAAATCCGTTTCCGACATTGGCAAATACGTCTCAATATAAGCTAGTGTTAGATGATATTCTGTAAATGACGTCATAATGCGGAAAACGTAATTAAAATGGTAAAGGAGAGGGGAAATACTTTTTGAAATACAGATTTTTGTTATTATTTCATCAAATTATTTAATAAAAAAATAGGTATATAATAAATGGAATATTTCGATAGAGACACTACATATTGTTTTTTCTTCTCGCTTCGGTTTCTTGAAATGTCAAAATTTAATTTTCCCCCACAGCTCAATGCATGTACTTGTAACCCCCCCCCTTCCACTTTTACCGGGTCAAAAGAGGTGTATTACGGTAAATATTTACTAATCAGCAGTTCACAGAGCACCCATTCTAGTTGGCATCTATTTTCCCGGTCCGAACCCAGACCTGTTTCTAAGGCGGACGCTGAAGCTATTTGACCATAGAAGGCATTTTCGTTAGGACTAACTCCTGAAAACTCTGTACTTTATGATTTTTTTTGTCGATCTATTTATGCTCAACTACATCATGCAGCGTTAAAATGAGTACATTAGGAGGGGAAGTTAGAGATTCTTATCTATTACTTCACTTTTCTGCTCCAAAACTATGCTCCAGAAATATACTTCTTAACAACTCTCATAATCCAGATGTTTTCACGTCCCTGATAGAGAGGTAAACCCACTGCTACCTAATTTTACAGCTAGGTGGACTGAGGCTGTCTATGGAGTGTTTTGTCCAATGAACATACCTCGGTGACGGCGGAGCTCGAACCAGCGACCTTCAGATCACGAATCAAGAACCTCTATTTGACAGCCACGCTTCAGCTTTGACAAAATGCGATATCTAATATAACTGGTGTCAAAATACTTTTTACTCTGTTTCTCGTTTGGTGGCCATTTTCTTTTTTATCGTGTGGCAAAATGATGTAACGTGGAAGATCTTAAAATGATATATTTTCTGAGAAAACACTTTACTAAATGAGAAACTTCAGGTAAAAAAAAAACATTCTTATAATAATCACAGAGATCAGGCGTCTGATTTGATCAAATGGATTGTCAATCAAAGAACCGATTCAACATATAAGTTATTTATTTTGACCGGAAGAGAACTTTGAACTCCGATAATAGTTGACATTACTTTGGCGCCTTTTTTTTCTGGTTTGGCGACTTAAGGTCACTACTACAGCTAATTCAAGCTGTTGTTTGACGTATAAGTGGCAAGCTATATTGCTGGCCATTTACATGTATCTCTCAAAATAAAGTGACAGTCAATCATTTTTAAGGGTTTTACGCCGCTTTCAACAGTCTTTCAGTTATATCTCGGCGGCTGGAGCACCTAACAATGGATTTCTGGTATTTCTCACACCAGTACTACCATTACATCCTTTCCTAGCCTCCAGCTGCTATCCCACATAGGTCTACGATTATCGACCCATTGGTAGAAGACTAATAGTCGGAAAGGATGAGTGCCGCCGTCGGGGATCGATCCCGGGACCTCTAGATTGACAGTCCGACGCGCTACCAACTGCGCAATGGACAGCCAATCATGCCCGAGCGACTACCTCTATCGAGCGACCACTTGCATAAAACGACCAAAATCTCATTTCAAAATAAAAAGCTGACATAAGAAGTGGTCATAATTGCTATCACAAATAAATACACTCTTGTTGAAACGCATTAGAATCGTCCTAGTGAGTCCTAATGAGTCCCAACAAAAAGGATTAAGCGAGAAAGCGATTATACCTTGTTTATACAATGCAATTAATCATGTATATATTTCACAAAATGTGTTTTAACCCTTGTCATGCTGTATAAATTACATTACTGAATTACTGTCAAATCAAAGGGCTGAAAGCACTGATAGAACCTGTTGTTCAAAAATCGATATTATTTAGAAATCAACTTCATAAACAACTCTGGCAGGAAAAGTACAAGCAGGAGGTATAGACTAAGATCAGCCTGCACATAAGTGCAGTATGATCTTAGTCTACACCTCCTGCCAAAATCGGGTTCAGCATGATAAGGGTTAATACACCATTTTTTAAAGCGGCCATTTTTAGTCATCCCTTGAGTGGTGGCTTAAGACAAAATGGATTGTATGTAAAATCGAAGTGAAGTGTCGGATTCAGAGGGCGGGACAAGCGATCATTCAATTACAAATCGCTTTTAGCAGTCTGTGGTTTTGCAAAGATTCACGAAATTCGGCAACTAAGCAGATTATCGTCGTTGCCACTCTAAAACTTCGAAACTACAGCTTGATTCAAGCTTTAGTTGCGACATTTTAGAATGACATTGACAGTAAGCATTGATTTTTTTACTTTCAGTTGCGTGGTATACAAGGCAGCCCGTTCGAGGTATTCACCAAGTGGCAGGCTGCAGTATCTATTAAATGGGCGTTTGAAGTATTGATAAAATTCACGTTTAAGGTATATTCCGTGTAGACGGTTTATATATTAATTAAATGGACGGTGGAAGTGTTTATCAAATATGGGTTGCAAGTTTTATCAAATGGACGTTTGAAGTATTTATCAAAGGGACGATTGAAGTTGTTATGGAATGGACGGTTGAAACGCTTGTTATATCTGAGTGAAAACTTGGCTTTATCTTGGTAACCAATTTAACTCGGTGGAAAAAATATCCGTTTTAGCCATGTATCTCACAATCCGTATTCTTCGAGCATCTTGTGTAATGCAAATATCAACATATTTGATGTTATTGTATCATGAAGTTCAGTTTCATTCATGCATATATAAAATATGCCAATGCATATATTCATCACAGCGTTTCATTTGATCAGTATCTCGGGCTATCAATTAATTTTTTCAGGGGTTTTCCACTCATTTTTCACATTTTGGTCATGTCAATCTATTTCTAGATTTAATGCTATGTTTGTACTGAAATTAGACCAAAAAAGAAAAAAAAAAGAGAAGTACATTAAGCCAACAAAGCATTGTTTTTGTCCAATAATCTTCTTTGTCAAACGTTATCATGTTAAAGAAACAAGGTTAAGGTTACCAAGGAGTTAACCCATTCCCATAGAATGCCTCCTTTTTAAGCCCCTGAAGAAAATAGTTCTACCTAAAGAGATAAATGTTTTAAATTTTGAACGATCTGGAGTTATTGTTTAAAGCTTCTTTGAAGATCGATGTGCTCAAGTAAAATACCTAGGAGATGAACTTGCCTGCAGAGTAAGCAATTTCCCTGATATACATAAAAGCTACTTAAAGGCATTTAACGGATTTAGTGCTTAAGCCTCCATTGGCAGTTTTCGCTCGCTGAACTTTGAAACATCACAATTTTGTCTGCTAACTTAAGCTATCAAAGCTGTCGCTTTGCTAGCTGAACAGAACAGTACAGAACTTTTATTTTACATCCAGGTACATAACAGTACAACATAGACAAAAAACATATAAACATGAATTTGTAAAATTTAAAATTTTCGTTGTGCCTTTGATAGGAGAGGGAAAATTTAAGGAAAACTGTTTTATGGGAAAGAATCTCTCGGTGTATAGCTAAGAAGTTTCAGAAAACTAAGGAAAATAGTTTCTTAGATAGAATCTCTATTTACATATGAAGTTCCAGACAACCAAGGAAAATCTATTTTTATGGGTTGCAATCTCTGTATAGATTATAAGTTCGAGAAACCCGCACCACAGAATTCAGCTGTGGTTTCGCGATTTCCGACGAGACGTTATGGTTAAGAGCTTGTTTTGGGTAAATTCTTTTTTATATAATAGAACTGTATCCCCTTTTTCTCCCGGACAATTTTCACCTTATTTAGCTATTCGGAGAGCTTGTATAATGATTATCTAACACACTTAGGTAACTTTCACGTGAACGAACTGACGATAGCTGTGTAAATGAAAATCGTGGATGAAATAAGTATTTGATATACCATAAATAATTCACGCTTCTGCTATATAGTAACAAACGACAAAGATGAACCCTTTACCAGGTGGATTCGTTGATGCCATTTCTATGCCCGTTTGGTGACTCTAGATCATTGCAAGGGATGAAGGGGAGAGACTTGTTTCAAGCCCCATCCCGTACGATGGTCCAAAGAATATGTGGATCTGGCAAATTTTATGTTCATTCATCATGTTGTTCGGTTATATGCTCAAGGAGTAAAGACAAATATTGTGTTGAGAGGTTAAGGGATGAAAATTAAACAAAGAGTTATAGGTTTAGCCTACTTCAAGTCATCTAGGTAAAAGTGCTTCAAGAAAGGTGAGTCCACAAAGCCTAATGGTTTGGGGGGGGGGAGAAACATTTCTTACGGTTAAGAAATAAAGTAGGCCTAATTCAATCATTGATTAGAAATTTTAATTAATTTCCTTATAAGGCAAACGTACCTTCAAAATATGAACAATCTATGTTCATTTGTCTAAAGTAGAAAACTCTTAAATAACCTTTTTTCCTCTCTTTTAAAAGAACAGAATCCATTTGTTAATTGAACATTCGATGGCTCCGCCCTATTACTTTGTTAACTCTTACATAAATGTCCCGCTTCGATATAAACGGCGTTATTTAGAAAAAAATATGGGCATTAGGATGAAACAAAGAACAAAAGGTTAAGGTCACAAAGAAAAAAAAAGTTTATGAAAATGGCGGCCAATGTAGGAGATCAAAACTCATGTCTTGTCTCAATAAATGATTTCATTGGTCGATTGGATAATTTGATTGACAGCCGCGATTGGTCAGTTGCTACTGTCATTCAGATCACCAGTACATAAAAAATCATTTATTTAGATCAGAAGTTTTATGTTAAGCTTTTATATTAGATAGAGACCTATACGTAACAAGAGCCATGTCGGACATGGCCATCCCCCGCCGCACAAGCTTGATAGTAAACTGAAGCCATTTAGATTTAGGCTTCTTGTGCACTGGATTTCTTGTCAATGAGTTCGATAATAGCTATTATACTCTGGACAAAATTTAATTCTTAAAAGCAACAAAGGGCAAAATCTCCAAAGTTATGCAAGCAAGAGTTGTGGGTTTGGTGCACTTCACTTCTCCTCAACGAGATCTATCCACCTATGAAGTTTCAATTAATAGCTATTATACTTTCAGAGATATGCTCCGGAAAAAATCTTAGTCTTTCAAACAATAAAGGGCTATAACTCCAAAATTATGCAAGCAAGGGTTGTGGTTCTTGTGCACTGCACCTTTCCTTAATGAGATCTACCCACCTATAAAGTTTCAAGTTGATAGCATCTATACTTTCAGAGATATGCTCCGGACAAAATATCTGGCTTTATAATAACAAAGGACAATAACTCAAAAATAATGCAAGCAAGAGTTGTGGTTCTTGTGCACTGTACTTCTCCCTAATGAAATCTATTATTCACCTATAATGTTCCAAGTTTAAAGCATTAATACTTTAGTAGATATGTTCCGGACAAAATATAAATCTTAAAGATTGCAAAGGGCATTAACTCAAAATTTATTCAAGCACGAGTTCTTAATCTTGTACACTGCACTACTTCTCAATGAGATCAATCCACCTATGAAGGTTTAAGTTGATAGCTATTATACTTTCAGTGATATGCCCCGGACAAAATCTAAATCTTTGCAATAACAAAGGGTAATTACACCAAAATTATGCTAGTACGAGTTGTGGTTCTTGTGCACTGCGATTCTCCTCAATGAGATCTATCCACCTATGAAGTTTCGAGTTGATAGAATTTATGCTTTACGAGATATGTTCCGGACAAGATTAGTGACGGAATGACTGAATGACTGAATGACGGACGGAGACCATTACTAAATCCCCTTCTCTGGAACGGCAGGGGATGACAAAAACTATGAAAGACCGGTTGTGGCATCAATAATTCACAGTACACACTTCATACATAGTAACTCTGAGGTGTGATGTCGGAAGATTGAAGTGAGAAGTTGGAAGTATGAAGTCGGAAGTTTGAAGTGTGAAGTTGGTAGTATGAAGTAGGAAGTTTGAAGTTGGAAAGGAGAAGTTGGAAAGGAGAAGTTGGAAGTATGAAGTCGGAAGTTTGAAGTCTGAAGTTGGAAGTATGAAGTTTGAAGTGTGAAGTTGGAAGTATGAAGCGTGAAGTAGGGAGTGTGAAGTTGGAAGTGTGAAGTTTGACGTATGAAGTGTGAAGTTGGAAGTATGAAGTGTGAAGTTTGACGTATGAAGTGTGAAGAAGAAAGTGTGAAATATGAAGTTAGAAGTTTGAAGTGAGAAGTTGGAAGTTTGAAGTATGCAGTTTGAAGTATGAAGTGTGTAGAAGAAAGTGTGAAATATGAATTTTCAAGTTGGAAGTATGAAGTCGGCAGGTTGAAGTGGGGAGTTGGAAATATGAAGATGGAAGTGTAAAGTTGGAAATATGAAGTGTGAAGTTGAGAGTATGAAGTCGGAAGTTAGAAGGGTGAAGTTGGAAGTATGAAGTTGGAAGTGTAAAGTCGGAAGTTTGAAGTGTGAAGTTTGAAGTACACTTCACACTTCAAACTTCCAACCTTACACTTCAAACTTCACACTTCAAACTTCCAACTTCATACTTTCAACTTCACACTTCATACTTTTAACTTCACACTTCTCACTTTCAACTTCACATTTCATACTTCCTACTTCCTACTTCACACTTCACTCTTCAATCTTCAAACTTCATACTTCCAAGTTCATATTACCAACTTCACACTTCACACTTCCAACTTCACACTTCCAACTTCCAACTTCACACTTCACATCTCATACTTGCAACTTCACACTCCAAACTTCACACTCCACACTTCCAACTTAACACTTCATACTTCCAACTTCAAACTTCATACTTCAGACTTCCTACTTCACTCTTCACACTTCCAACTTCACACTTCCAACTTCCAACTTCACACTTCACATCTCATACTTGCAACTTTAAACTTCAAACTTCACACTTCATACTTCCAACTTCACACTTCATACTTCCAACTTCACACTTCAAACTTCCAACTTCACACCTCGTACTTCAAACTTCACACTTCATACTTCCAACTTCACACTTCAAACTTCCAACTTCACACTTCATACTTCATACTTCTAACTTCACACTTCAAAATTCCAACTTCACACTACACACTTCAATCTTCCAACTTCAAACTTCCAACTACACACATCACACTTCATACTTCCAATTTCACACTTCAAACATCCAACTTCACACTTCAAACTTCATATTTAATTTGGTTTGATTATGTACTGTGAATTTAAGAAGTCACCACTGGTCTCATAATTCACATTTCACACTTCCCATTTCAGACTTAATATTTATGAAGTTTGTAGTGTGAACTGTGAATACATGATGTCATCACTGGTCTTTCGTAAAAAACAGATTATTCTAGCAACCGTTTTTTTCCCTTTTTTTGCATGTGATTTTATGTTATATAAAATTGGCGATATCTTTGCAAAATAACCGTTAAATGTTGAAGCAGAACTTCCTGTTAGATTCAATGGGCGAGACCAATGGAGTAAATGGGCGGAACAATTTGTGAATTGGCTTTTAGTAGGAAAGAAAATATCTTAAGCACGAGAATCCTTAGGCAAAGCTCTGACCGATTTAATTTTGGACAAGAATATTTGTAAAGATTTGTGAATTTGGGAACTAAACTTTAATTGAGGATCTTAAGGCAATTCTGCACACGTAATATTAAAGCCCTAAGCGTTTTTTTTTTTTTTTTTTTTTTTTGGAGCAAATAATTTTGAAGAATTTCTTGTATATTTTATGTAAAATAAGAATATATCCATCATTATGAAATTTCAGAAACAAGATGGCTAGTTGCCCTAGCGCTCACCTGAGATAAGGCTCTTTTTTTTTTTACTTCAAGGCCTAATGCTAACTTGATCGGGATAAGACCTCCTTTGAAATTTAACTAAAATCAAAGTTATGTTGCCATGCCAACCGATGCTTTCAACAGACTTCAATTCTTTAAGTAATTATAAAAAGGGGACAAACTAACGTAAATTTCTGCCCATTTTGGTTTGAATTGGCCAAATAGTTTTGAAAGGGTTGCCTTCTTTATTTCGATATAAGCCAAATCACCTTATTAATTTCGAAAGAGATCAATGTACTGATGCTTCATGCAAAATTCAAGATTCTTCGATTTCTTGTTAGGGAGGAGATTTTTTTTCAATTTACTCTTTTTGTCATAGCAACCAGAGTTTTCAACTGATTTCTTTGGCTGAAATCGTCCCAGTGGTTTGGGAGGAGATGTCCCCTTTTATTTCAATATAAGCCCAAGCCAACCCCTGGTGCTCTGCCCCTGGGGGCACAAAGGTGATGATTTTACCAATTCCGAAATGGATGAATGTACTGATGCTTCATGCAAAGTATCAAGACTCTAGGCCATCTGGATGAGGAGAAGACGTTTTTTTTCAGATTTTATTTAAATTTCAACTTTGTTACCATGGCAACCACAGTTTTAAGTGGATTTAAATTATTTTGAGCATTTTTTTAAAGGACACCAACCAAGGTACATTTCTGTCAAATTGGTTGAAATCCGATTAGTGGTTTGGGAGAAGATGTCGTTTAAAAATCCTTCTTTTTTTTCATATAAGCCCATCCCCGGGGCTCCGCTCCTAGGGACCGGAGGGTGATGATGACTTTAGCAATTCTGAAAGAGCTCAATGTACTGATGCTTCATGAAAAATATCAAGGCTCGTCGCCTTGTTGGTCAGGAGGAGATAATTTTTAAAGATAATGAGTGGATAATAGTAAACCTAAGTGGAATAGAAGCTGAAGGCTCGGAAAGGATGTAGTGGTAGTATTGGTCTGGGAAATACCAGGAATCCATCGTTAGGTGCTCCAGCCATCAGGATATGACTGAAATACTATTAAAAGTGACGTTAAACCACATTCAATCAATCAAGTCGGTGCTTGATGTAATTTCGTGTGAGTATTCTGAATTTGGCAAAATTATCAAAAATTGGTAAGTGAATGGACAGAAAGAAATGATATATCTAATATATTGGACCATTATTAATCGTGTATGATCAAATAATATTGTTAAGAAAAATAAGGTGTTTGTTTTATTCCAAAATAATATTACTTTTTCTAGAATTACAGTATTAAAACGGTCCGGCAGAAGACGAATTCGCTGTATAAAGCTGATAAGCGAGCTCTCGGTTTTACGAACGATTGAAATGTTTTGGTTAACAAATTAATCGGTCATTCATAGAATCATATTCGCAAGTTGTCTGCAAACAATTTAGTCGTGCCCGGACTCAGTGTCTAATATATATTTACCTCCGAATTCTACGCATAGGATATACATGTAATAGCAACGTCTGCATATCGCTTTTGAGGGGTGTACATAATCATGTAAACCTGGTGAACGACCGACTGCCCTCTCTCAATCTTTTACAGGGCATATTTACATGACGAAATTGACCTGTATGGTAGAATACTCGGATCGCATGCAAGAGCCTCCTAGTTAGAACCTGACTACATGCTCCATACCCCCTCTTTCCCTCTCTAGTTCTCTCTCTCCCTCTCTCTCTCTCTCTCTTTCTTTCTTTATAGCGTTCTCTCTCTCTCTCTCATTCTCTCTTTCTTTCTCTCACACACACAAACACTGTCTTTTTCTCTTTCTCTCGCTCTTCTGGCTGAAAGCCAGTGGGTTTTTTTCATGATGTGTCCGTCGTCTGTCTGTCAGTAAGCTTTTACTTTAAAAATCTTCTTCTCAGAAAGTAGTAGCAGAATTCAAACAAAATTCACAGGAAGGTTCTTGGATGTCCTTTATCAGAATCCTTTAAAGCATTTTGATCGGGTAAAAATATGTAACGAAATAAACCTGTAAATATATCGTTACAATAACTCAAAAGCGGGAAGAGAATTATTGTGGGCAGGTTGTGTCCCCTAGCGCACAAATCGGCAGATAAGCGCATAGTCGACAGTAGATTTGGGTAGAAAGTGACACCTTCGATAACCCCATCATCTAACTTTTTCTGTCCAGGTTATATATCATGTATACATATCTCAGGCTTCCATCGCTTTGATTTTTATAATCGATATTTGATTTTGGCTTATCTGCTTGTAAAATGTTGTATTCAAACATATATAAATAAATATTAGGGATTGAAGGTACTGAGAAGTTGGAATGCGCTGAAAGGGTCATTACTGTGGAATTCGGTTCAAATTCATTTATTACTTTTCGAGAAAGCCTCTCTCCTTTAAACTTAAACCAGCATTCCTATTCGTGTACATATGTAAGTGAATAACGCACAAAAACAAAAACAACATACAGAAATAAAAAAACTAGCATTGTCTTAACCCATTCCCAGACAATGGCGCTTTTAAATGACCCTCATTATGACAGCTTTGGAAAACATTGTGGAAAATGAAGAAATTGCTTGTTACAAGCAATTTCTTCATTAAACAACAAGTTTTCTGTCCAAAAAACAGGATTTTAAAGATTTCATAAAATTACAATTGTTATCTGCTATTTCTATGAATTTGGACTGGTCTAAAATTTATTGTGTTGTAATTGGTAATAAGCTCTTGTCACGCACAGCAAAATTAGAATTTTCAAACATAACATTCTCCTTTTGATAAACTGTAGACGTGAACTCCTTTTAGAATCTTGAAAACAGAGAATGACAGCTTCTACAGTAAGAAATCAATGACCTCGATGATAATTTGACTCTCAATTCGGCCAATTCTGTAACGATCATACTAAACGTACGTAGATTTTCACTTCAATATTATGAGTATACGTGGAAATTTGTGGAAATGCGTGGAAACTTGTTTCAGGGTGATCGATTTGAAACACCGGTTTAGACTTGGGAAAAAAGAATATTTAAAGCGTTGTGAGTAAAATTCAAAAGAAAAAAAAGACGTTAACGTTATTGTAACGTTATTGTTTGCACATGGTAGTTATGCCCTTTTCCTAAAAATTCCTATGATATGGCGAAGATAGTATCAAATTATCTTCGGCGCCCTGTAGTCGCGCGATTTCCTTATTCGGCGTTAGAACCGTAAAAATCTTAAGTAAAAAGGACCAAGCTGAAAGGTAGATGACACTTGTTAAAGATTTAATTTGTTATTATTGATTTAAACTTGTAAATAACGACACAATAAAGCGTAAGTATTTAGTTAATAAGTAGAAACCGGAAGTTGTTATGTTTACATTCTAATTTTCAAAATCTTCTACTTTCGTTTTGCATCTACTTGATTGTTATTGAGCAACAGCTGTAAATCCCACAATAATAGCGTTTGCTTGATGCCTACGACCCTCCTTAATCGCTCTTGAATGTTTTAAAGCACTCGGCTGCGTGATTATTGTAAAAATGCATTTGCAACCTGAGCCATATTGTAAACATTGCCTATCTATGGTCAAATGACAACCACATGTCACTTGAGATCACGTGATTACCAAACACGGAACGGCGAATCACAAAAAACAAATTACTACGATGATTATTACTTCATTTTTCAACGATTTAAAGCAAACTAAAGCATGTTTAGAAGTTTCTAAACGAATTTTTATATCATCCTTTACATGTGCCATATAATTGTCTCCGGCTATTACTAACCGATTGTCCGTGGCAAGTTGAGATTAGAAGTAACCCGAGGTTTTTCATATCTAAGAGATCACGTGATATGTGTTATCAAAAACCCGAAATGAAGTTGTCTTCTGTTCATTTTGCGAATCGTTAAATCTAAGTTGGAATTGCTCCGCATTCCAACTTAAAAATGAATCATGTGAGATTAAAAAGGAGGAGGTTTTATCTCCTTTTTTACGGAAAACATAATGACATAGATTAATGGAGGCTTTCTTTTTAATTGTTAGTGATCGATGGACTGACTCCCCAAGCTCCACCCATTAACTCAGACAGGAATTTCGCTTCGATTTTAACAGCGTTAGTTTTCAAAATTCATAGCCAGTAGCATGAAACAAAAAGCTAAAATAGTTGATTGGTGGCATAAACGTCGTAACTACAGCTTGAGTAAGCTGTGGTTACGACGTTTATGTCGCCAAATCAACAATAAAGGTTAATAAAAATGGCCGCCAAATATCGGAGTTGAAAAGATCAGGTCCGGGCTAAATATTATTTGATTGGTAGGTTGAGTCCTTGATTGACGGCCGCGAATAGTCAATTGTCTATATATTACAATGACACTTACATTGTACGACGTAGAACGGACGGATTGCTGCTCTAAATGATTCGATAAACCAATCAAATCATTGATTGGGCTTGGTTGGCAATCTCATTAAAATCATCTCTACGAAACCACTACGCTATCTCTCCGTTACGCAGGGATGTAGCAACAGGCTATCATAGTGGATCTGATTTTAATCAGATTGGCTTGGTTGGCGACATCGTAAATATAGCTTGAATAAGCCGTTGTTACGATTTTTAAGTCGCCAAACAAAAAACCAAAATAATACTTCACATAAATGGCGGCCAATGTCAGAGTTCTTAGTTTATTCCCAGTCTCAATTTGTGATTGCATTGATAAACTGATTGTTTAATTCACACCCGCGATTGGTCTATTCGGTCATTGTCACAAATAGACAAAAACAAGCCATTTATTCAATGATTTTTTACATTCAGATTCGTGAGAGAAGATGAAGCTCGCTTCAAGAATTCACCAAATGGAAGCTTGCAAATAGACGGTTGAAGAAGTTATTTAATGCACTAAATTAATATATTTGAAAACCAAATTTTTCATTTTGAGAGCAAATTAACAGAGATTTTGTAAACCCATGCTTGATGCGTTTTAACATTGCAACAAATATTTACGAAGCGCTTATCCCGCCCACTAAGTTTAACCGAAGTAATAAACGAACTCATTTTGTAAAATTTGGGATCGGCGACCTAAACACCGTAGCGACAGATGAAATGTTCTGTGGTTACGATATTTAAATCGCCAAACCAAAAATGATTAATTTCTTAATTCAGAGCTCACTTCCGGTCTAGATTTATTGTTAGGCGAGTAATTCGATATACGATCCGTTAATCAAGATCCTCTTTTACACTTTTCTAGAATGTTGCACTATAACCCCTGTTTTATTTTTAGCTAGCAAAGCGTCAGCTTTGATAGCTTAACCCTTGTCATGCTGAACCCGGAATATTCCGGTTTTGGCGGGAGGTGTAGACCAAGATCAGCCTGCATATAAGTGCAATCTGATCTTGGTCTACAACTCCCGCATGTACTTTTGTTGCCAGAGTTGTTTATCGAATTGATTTCTAAAAGAAATATTGATTTTTGAAAAACAAGTTCTATCAGTGCTTACAGCCCTTTGAATTACAGCAATTCAGTTAGGTAATTTATACAGCATGACAAGGATTAAGTTAACAGACAAAATTTTCATGTCTTCTCAAAGTTCAACGAGTGCAAACTACCACTGGAGGCTTAACCACTCAATCTATGGAATGCCTACGCCATAAAAAATAGTTCTTACGCATTTCAGAAATATTGCAAATTCTATGTAAAATGTAGAGAACTCTGTCAAAAGCATGTTATTAACCCATTCCCACTCAATTCCGCTTTAAGCATCTCAATAAAAATGCTTTGGAAAATATTGTGGACAACGAAGAAATTGCTTGTAACAAGCAATTTCTTCAATGTCAACAATGTTTTCTACCCAAGAAGAGCAATATTTTCTAAATTCAACAATGCTTTGCTAGCTAACAGTACTTTCAGTACTTTGATTACAATTCCGAAATAGCATTTCCAAGAAGGGCAGATAGTACGTATATTCCTGTTGGACAATCTAATCTTGTGTCTTATACGGTAAGCTTTTTGGATAAATTTGCCATGAAATAAAACTCGACAATAGGAAGTAAGTAATGACAAGTGCCGTCATTCTATTCAGACAAAAGTCATTACAAATAGGTAGGTATTAGTTTTAATCAAGTGCATGTTGAATTGCGATGCAATACAGGAGTCCCCAACCGGATTAAAAAAAATCTTTTTATAGTAAACCTTTTGAGAAGTGTGAAAGTGAAAGGTTTGAATAGAGGATAATTGTTTGTTTCAGTATAAGATCCATTTATCTTTCATAGAGTACAAAACAAAAGCTATATTTTCAAGAGTGGCAGAGAGATAATACGGCTTTTGGTGTTCATGAGTTGAAAGATTTACTGATATTGCACTAAAACAAGCAATTATCCTTTTTCTTTTATGAAAAAGTAGGGCGAAATTTGAAAAAAATGAGACAAAATTACTCAATGCGCCTTGTTTTGCACATGATAACATGACGTAATTGAGATTTGTTTTTTTTTTTTTGCTCCATTCAGATAACGTGAAATAAAGTGAAATGAACGAAAGCAGGGTATAAGTTTATGATAATTTCACTGCTTTGCAGTGAGATTATCAAATGATAATCTACTGCTATTTCTCGATAAACCACCGAAAAGCTTAAGGAAATCTGAAGGCATCTGCAAAAGTGAAAAGGGATTGGATAAAGATAGGATATACTTCGTCTCTTCAAAAGCATGTGATGAGTGCAAAAGGACACAATTAGTGATCAAATGAAACTGTCAAACTAAATGATGTTCCAGACACAACCCCTTATCATGGTTGTTAAATATTGCGAATTTAAGATTAAAAATAATCAAAAGGCAAAAACTAAAAACAAACTACAAAATAGTCAAAGGAGAGTAGCGGTTCTTATAATACAAAGTTAAAACAACAAAGGGCAATATTCAAACAATGGGCATGGCAGGGTAACGGTTCTTGTACATGACACTTCTCCACATTGTGATATAAAGTTTCAAGGTCTTAGGACTCATGATTTAGGAGATATGCTCCAGACAAAATGTAAAGTTAAAAACAACAAAGAGCAATAACTCAAAATATATGCAGTCTAGAGTAACCGTTTTTGAATATGACACTTCTTCACATTGTGATCTATAGATGTAAAAAGTTTCAAGTTCCTAGCACTTATGATTTAGGAGATATACCCCGGACAAAAATTTAAAGCTAAAAACAACAAAGGGCAATATCTAAAAAAAAATAGGCGAACTAAAGTTTGAATCTTGAACTTGACGTTTCTCCACATTGTAATCTGTAAGTGTATGAAGTTTCAGGGTCCTAGCACCTCTAGTTTAGGAGATATCTTCCGGACAAAAATGTAAAGTTAAAATCAACAAAGGGCAACAACTCAAAATAGGCTGGCTAGAGTTACCATTAAACATTACATTTCTCCACATTGTGATCTATAAGTGTATAAAGTTTCAAGGTCCTAGCACTTCTGGTATCCATCGGACAAAAATTATAGGTTAGAAACACCAAATGACAATAACTCTCAAAATATGCAGGCTAAGGTTCACCGTTCTTGACAATTCTACACATTGTGATCTATAAGTGTATAAAGTTTCAAGGTCCTAGCATTTACGACTAAGGAGATATGTTCCGGACAAAAGTATAAAGGTAAAATTAGCAAAGGGTAATGACTCAGAAAATAGGCGACCTAGGGCTACGGTTCTTGTACATGACACTTCTCCACATTGTGATCTATTAGTGTTTAAAGTTCAGGTTCCTAGCACTTATGATTAAGGAGATATGCTGTGGACAAAAGTGTGACGGACGGACAGACGGACAATTGGATTAACGGACAGATTGACAGACAGACGGACGGGCAGACGGACGGAATCGAACAAACCTACCGTCCCCAACCGGAAACAGGCGGGGGACTAAAAATACAACTGACAAATCGCTGGCCCCGCCCACTGACTCCACCAGGAAACTCCGCTTCGATTGTAAACGGCGTTATTTTCGAAAAGTTATGGCCGATAACATGTTACAAACAAGTAGAATTGTTGGTTGTGAACTAAATGTTGTTATTACGGCCTGAATAAGCTGTATTAACGACTTTTTAGTCCACATAGCTAGAAAAATGATACATCAAAATGGCTGTCAATGTTTTATTTCAGATTGGACTTTCAGTCTTAAATAATGTTTTCATATGTCGACATATTATTTGATTTACACATTGGTCAATTAACGGACCACTGTCCCCGCGATCTAAGCTCAAAAAGGAAGTTCTACCCCGACCTTATTGTACAATATTCATGGACAAATATACCAAAAGAGTGAAATACATGTAGTTGGTTGATGACCTTAACGTCGTAATTACAGCTTGTATAAACCACAAAACCTACAAAAATGCCAGCGAATATGAACGCTCTTTGTTCAAGGGTATTAAGTAGAAGAATAATAAATATTTTTGTCGCTATTTAAAGAACAGTTTGCGATAACACAGGGCTTTATTTGATATAAGAACAATAATCTAAAGTGTTCGTGTTGAGAATCATGAGCCGAAACTATAGGCCTATTGATTTTTGACAAGAGTACTTGTAAATATTTTCCAATTTATTTCTTGGGACAACAACTTTGGGGTTTATTTTTCTTACTTGAGAGACATCGTTTTAAGTATTTTGGTTAAGGATCATAAGACACAGCTACATGCGAAATTTCAAAACCTTGGGCGTATATGTTTTGAAGAAAATAATTTTAAAGAATTTATTTCTATGCAACATCCTGCCAATCAAAAAAGCAATCGACCAATGTACTCTTATTTTAAACTAGAAGTTAACTTTGAACGTCGACGTTGGCCGCCATTTTAGACGCCTTTTCAAGGTTTACTTACGTCATTTGAGTCACCAATTAGCCATTTCTCTTTTTTACGCGTAACTGATAATACGGTATACAAAATAACGCCATTTAAAAATGGAAGTGGAATTCCCTGTCGGAATCAATGGGCAGAGCCAACCAAGCAGGCAGGCTGGTCTAGTTATTGGCTAATCAGGGATAGTCGACTGAAATCATTAATTTTTTTCTCAGTAAAATAAAAATAATAACCCCCCCCCCCCGGAACTGAATTGTGTACGCCGAAATTATATTTATTGTCAAGTATTTTTGTTGATTTTTACTTTAACGCCGTAACTACAACTTACAACATTTCGGTCGCCAAACAACAATTTTCCTTTTCTTTTTGTTCATAGCCATTAACTTGCAACTAATATTTTTTGGTAGCCAAGTTAAATTTCCATGTTGGAGAACTGAGGGCATGGCAAAAGATCCACTAATTATCTACTCTGTTCTTATTTTGCCGTTGTTGTTATCTTCGATTTATAAAAAAAAGTGTCATTCACAAATAAAAAAAAACAGTTATAAAGTATCATTTCACGAAAATAGTGAATAATTGAAAGTCAGTTATTTACTTCAGAGTGTGTTGTTATTCTAGAGACCCATATTCAGGATAAGATCAGGATTGGCGCTTCGGGACACGATGACAGATTTGGAGTGAAACGTTGTATCCGACACCAGTCGCTCGATCTGGAACTGTTGGTACAGGTTGCAAGTTTTAACGAAAGTAATGCCAAAACACCGTTCATGTTTGAGACACTCTTCCTCGCACTTCGATTGGGTCAGGCCGCCGATCTCCCTCATCGCAGTTCCACTGAAGATGGTGTTATCCAACCGGAACGTTTCATTTCCTGTCTTCCATAGGAGATAAGTTGTATACGATTGACCGTTGCTCCCGGCTGCCATGTGCTTGTCTGATCCTTGACCGTGGTAGAAGTTGCATAAATTAGACTGCCTGGAGATTCCATTACAGGCTGGGTCGTTAAGACAGTCGTCAAGACAATCAGAGAGTGTCACTCCTACCTCCTGATATGCCTTTGTCTAAGGTCGAATTGAAGATGGCAACATAGTTATGTTCTCTGGCTCGACTGTCCCCATACAGAGCTTTGTTTTTAAGATATCTCTCGTACTTATGTTTGTTTCTAACAATGGCGTCGTAGATCTTTGAATAGTCGATGCTTAATTTCGACATGTAGGTCGCAGTGAAGATGTTCTCAATCGACTCAAGCTTGTAATGTAACGGCACAGGATCAGTGGCAACTTCTGACGCCCACTGCATAGCATCTCCCCCGGCTGGCGGAGCAGCACCGACGGTATATGTTTCGATTTCAATGTCCTTCGTGAATTCTTGAGCCATTTGTTCTTGGGTGCTATCAAGGCCGAATTTAGCCCCGACGGAAAACAGTCCTGAATAACTGGCTGCCATTTCAACATTTACCAGTTGTTTCTTCTTCTCTTCCAACTGTTTGCTAGTCATGCTGTATTGATATGTATACCGGGCACCGAAGTCTGTTTCAATAGGGTAGTGAGTACCGTAGGTATCAAAGAATTCCATAATGTCTATTTCTTTTGAAGATTTATTAAGTTTGTTGACCCAACTCATGAAACCATCTGTGAAGCCTGGTGGATTCGTAGTTTCAATCTTACAGAAGTAATATTTACACTGGGCATTTGACAGAATAAAGACCCTTTCTTCGTTTTCTAGTTTAGACTGCATGGATTTGTATGATGCACTCATAGAGAAACTTAGACCCCACCCACCTGCCTCTATCCCGGCGCTGATGCCAAGTTCGCTCATAAACTCGTTATGGGTTGTCACGGTTTTGGATGAAAATGACGTCACACACGATATATCAGGTACAACGGCAAGACCTTTTGGAACGTTATATCTACAATCGCCTGACGTAGTGGTGGTTGAGTAGTCGGCTTTGAAAATTGGTAGTGTATAACCAGGATCATGACCGATAGATAGTGGATAACCCTTCAGAGTATCGTATCCGTAAAGAGCATAGTCAATATCAGCAAACACCTTGTCTGGGGTGACATTTTCACATTCCTCTACCATGTCATGTGAACCTTTAGCTAAAGAGAGTAAGTAGAGTTATCATTTTATAACAGTTATATATAGGGAATATTACCACAGTGTCTTTTTCTATGCGTTGTTATCGTGTTCGAGAATCGTGTGTAGGTATTTTTTATTGGATGAGACCGAAGGTCGAATCTAATAAAAAATACCAACACACGATTCGAAAACACGATAACAACAAATAGAAAAAGACTCTGTTGTAATATTCCTTTTATTATATACCTTTTAGGAAATGACATTAAGAAAATTCTCTTAAATGGCTAAGAAATAATCAACTTTCCGAAAAACCCGAACGTCAATACACTAAATAGTAGTCCGTGTTTAACGGTACTCGACGAATACGGTTTTTTGCTACACGCCGAATATTGATTTTTTTCTGTCGAGTTGTATTTGACAGCCAGGTTTTACTCCATATCTTTTATAGGTGTATAATAAATGTCAAGATTGGTGCAGTTTGATTAGAAATAATGCCGGTTAGCTAAATGGTTTGGTTTAAATTTCGTAAGCAATCCGAAGGTCATTGTTACCACGGTAAAAGGCAACCAACGCAGAGTTTAGTTGCAAAACATAAAACGTAATTAATACAATTTTCTTCGACATAAAAAAGTAGATCTGATCGGATTACACGTCTTCGTGTTTTTATCAATACGCCCGATTGGAAGGCGTCGTCTGCATTCTTGTAGAAATTTTAATCGTTTATACCGCTTTTGATTATGAATTAGTGGATATTCATCTCAAATGACCGCCTCTCTCTCTTTCTCTCTCTTTCTTTCTCTCTCCCCCTCTCTCTCTCTCTTTCTTTCTCTTTTAACCTGGTGAATATAAAGGATATAAAGTATCTTTACATAGTGCAAAAGGTCTGTGTTGTAGAATACTCGCATCGCACACGTAAACCACCTAGTTTTAACATCGCTACACGCTTTAACCCTCTCTATCTTTCTCTTTCTCTCCCATATCTCCTTCATCCCATTTTCTCTCTCTCTTTCTTTCTCTCTCTCTCTCTCTCTTAAAGTCTCTCGTCCCCGGCGGCGGCACATATCCTTTCCGACATTTGTCTCTCTACAGTGGGTTGATAATCGTAAACCTAAGTGGAATAGCAGCTGGAGGCTAGGAAAGGATGTAGTGGTAGTACTTGTGTGAGAAATACCAGGAATCCATTGTTAGGTGCCGCTGCGATATGACTGGAATGCTGTTAAAAGTGGCGTTAAACCAATATCAATCAATCAATCAATCAATCAATCAAAATCTCTTAACTATCACCCATTCATCTATAGAGTGCATACTCTGTTTTTGGCTAGCAAAGCATAAGCTTTGATAGCATAGGTTAACAGACAAAATGTTGAGGTGATCTCAAAATTCAACGAGTGCAAACTGTCTCTGGAGGCTTAACCACTATATCCATTAAATGCCTGCGCCATTAAAAGTAGTTCTTATGTATTTTAAATATATTTATTTCTCTAGATAAAACCAAGTGGTAAATGAAGAAATTACTTGTAACAAGCAACTTATTCATTTTCCATATTGTTTTCCACATCTATTTTCTTTGCTAGCTTACAATATTTTTCAGTACTTTGATTGTTTATTTAGAATCATTTTTTAATCGCGACCTTTCGAGAGCGATTAGTGTCCGCGTTTTCGAAATTCAGTTGGTGACCCTATTTCCAAATGCTTTTAATACGACGCTGGAGGCGGTCGTATATTGGCGTCATCTTCTCAGTCTGTCTGTCCGTCCGTCCGTTCGTCCATCTATCCGTCCGTACGTACGTCCACTTTTCTCGTGAGCACAACTCCTCCTAAGTTTCTGGATGGATCTTTTTGAAACACCTTAATTGGTAGATGAGCATGAAGTAAGGATTTAATGGTTCATTGATTTTTGCCTCAGTTATGCCCCCTTAAAAATAGTCTCTGGGGTTTATTGAAATTGGAGCCTTGTGAATGCAACTCTTCCTAAGTTTCTGGCTGGATCTAAATGAAACTTAGAGGATGTTATAACCTAAATTGGTAGATGTGCATGAAGTTAGGATTTTATTGTTCATTAATCTCTCCCTGAATTATGCCCCCCTTAAAACTTAGTATATAGGGCTTATTGAAATTGCAGCCTTGTGAACGCAGCTCCTCCTAACTTTTTGTCTTGATTTAAATGAAACTTGGCCAATGTCAGCACCCTGATTTGAAGATGTACATGGATCAAGGATTTTATGGTTTATTAATTTCTTGAACTTGACAATTCAAAAAGGTAGTCTGCAAATGTTTTGAATACGAATCTGTCAAAATAAGTAGTGTCTACAATTATTTTCCTGAAACAGCAGCAAAGTGGCGGCGTATATTGTGACTATGGCACTCTTGTTTTTTTTTTAACTCAACCGGGCAAATAGAATACAGATCATTTTTGGTAATAAGTAGTCCGAATAACTGCCAATAAAGGAGCATTTTAATTATTCTGAATGTTGAGTCTTGAATATCTTTTTCAGAGCATGCCATAATGCTTTAAACACAACATTTCTTTAAAGTTACGTTGAATAAATATAATAAAAAGTTTAGAAATTTTAAACGTAGGATGTCCTGAGTTTTGAAAAACCGTTATAAGCTTAATATAAAGACGTTTTGATTGAATTATCTACTTTGATCCGCGTGGTTTTACAGTAATTTCTCTTGATCTTTAATCATCTTGGTTTGTTTGTTTGAATGGGGTTTTACGCCGCTTTCAACAATCTTTCTGGAAGCTGGAGCACCTAGCAATGGAATCCTGGTATTTCTCACACCAGTACTACCATTACATCCTTTCCTAGCCTCCAGCTGCTATCCCACATAGGTCTACGATAATCGACCAATTGGCGAGAGACAAATAGTCGGAAAGAATGAGTCGTCGTCGGGGATCGAACCCGGAATCTCTAGATTGACAGTCCGACGCGCTACCAGCTGCGCTATGACGGCGGCTTTTGGACATCTTGGACGGATAACAAATTGGTGCAATATGCTGTAAAATTAGAACGATGGTTTGACCAATGAATTCAAACAGAATTAAACGACTTCTGTTTTGCTTAAAATTAATGCGGCTTATATTATATTGGAAAAATAGTGTTTATTAAGTAACCATATTTTGTTCTTTGCATGGGCACGTGAAGTCTGATTGTTTTATTTTCACTTGTATTTTACTTGTGTCGGTCGATCTGCTTAAACCGGGTCATTGATTGATAAATTGGGGTTTATCGCCGCTTTTAACAGTATTTCGGTCATATCGCAGCGGCTGGAGCACCTAACAATGGCTTCCTGGTATTTCTCACACCAGTACTACTACTACATCCTTTCCTAGCCTCCAGCTGCTATCCCACGTAGGTTCACGAATATCCATCCATTGGTGAGAGACAAATGACGGAAAAGATATGTGCGACCGCGAGGGATCGAACCCATGACATCCCATGATTGATAATTAGCAGCCTGACGCGCTATCACGGTGGCAACTAATTTCAGAAGTGGGCGTATTTTGTGGACGACGTAACTTTTTTAGTCACAGACGAAATGTTTCAACCATAGTTTACCTTATGCCAACATAGTCAAAGAATTCTTCTAAATTTATACCAACTTATATAAGTAAAAATAGATACATGTATGATGTAATTCCAGCCTTATTACAACATTTTTTATATACCTATAAAAATATGGATTAAAATATGGCTATCTAATACAACTCGACAAAAAAAAAAATCCGTATTCGCCGCGCACCAAAAAAACCGTATTCGTCGAGTGCCGTTACACATGAACTTCTTTTTGTTTATTGACGTTCAGTTTTATTCGGATAATTGGTTTTTCTTAATAACTTAAGAGAATTTTCTTAATGTTACGTCCTAAATGTTAAAAAGTAAAAAGGAATATTACAACAATGTGTTTGTCTATTTGTTGTTATCGTGTTCTAGAATCGTGTGTAGGTGTTTTTATTGGATTCGACAGTCGGTCTCATCCAATAGAAATACCTACTCACAATTCTCGAACTCGACAAATAGAAAAAGACATTGTTGTGATATTCCGTGTATAGTTTCCAAATCGGCGGTTTCTAATTACATAATATTAATCTTCCATTTTTAGGTCACCTGACCGAAGGTCATGGTGACCTATTGCGATCGAGTTTTGTCCGTCGTCGTGCGTTATGCGTTAACTTTTTACATGCGTTAACTTTCGACATCTTCTTAAGAACCCTTAGATGGATTTCAACCAAACTTGGCAGGAAGCATCCTTATGGGAAGGCGCTTCAGATTTGTACACGTCATAGAGTTATCTCCCCTTGGGGCTCCTTAAGGGGCCAAAAAGATGCCAAAAAGGGTACATCTTTGAAAATCTTCTTGTCATGAACCGGCTGTCAGATTAGATTCACATTTGGTATTAAGAGTCTTTAGGGCAAGGACTATCAGGTTTGTACAAGAAAAAAACCTGTCAAGAAATGGCCGTGCTGGTGGGGAAGGTGGGGGGTACATAAGCTTACATAGTAACAACTTTGAAAATCTTTTTCTACCAAACCAAAAGACCTACAGCTCTGATATTTGATATGTGACATTATCTAGTGGATCTCTATTAATATTGTATAAATTATAATCCCAGGGTCAAAGTTAGCCCGTTCCCGGACGTCACAAGTTTAACATATGTTTATATAGTGAAAATTTCAAAAATCTTCTCCTCCCAACCTAGAGGGCTTAGAGCTTTTATATTTGGTATGTAACATCATCTAGTGAATTTCAATCATGATTGTATAAATCGTGGCCCAAGAGACAGAATAAACCTATTCCCGGACCTTACAAGTTTCACAAAGGGCTTATATAGTGGAATTTGTAAAAATCTTCTTCCCCCAAACAGGAGGGCCTAGAACTATGATATTTGGTATACAGCATCGTCTTGTGAACCTCTATCAAGATTGTAAAAATTATTGCCTCAGTATTAAAATTAGCCGATTCCGAGATGTTATAGATTTAACATAGGCTTATATAGAGGAATTTGTAAAAATATTCTTCTCCAAAACAGGAGGGCCTAGAACTTTGATATTTGGTATACAGAATCGTCTTGTGGACCTCTGTCAAGATTGTAATAATTATTGCCTCAGGATTTAAATTAGCCCAATAGGCTTATAAAGTGAATTTTGTAAGAAATCTTATTCTCCCAAACAGGAGTGCCTAGAACTTTGGTATTCGGTATACTGCATTGTCTTGTGAACCTCTATCACGATTGTAAAAATTATTGCCTTAGGATTTAAATCAACCCATTCCTAGATGACACAAGTTTAACATAGGCTTATATAGTGAAAACTTTAAAAATCTTCTTCTCTCTAGGCCTAGATCTTTGAAACGTATGTAGCATTTTGGTGTGTAGCATCAACTGGTGGATCTAAATCAATAAAGTATGATTTATGTCCCTAGGTTTATAATTAGCCCATTCCCGGACATCACGAATTTTACATATGGCTTATATAATGAAAATTTAAAACTCTTCTTCTCCCAAACTAGAAAAGCTTAGAGCTTTGATATTTAGTATGTAGCATAATCTGGTGGACTTTTATTTGTTTTTGTGCTCTTTGGACTCATGTGACCGATAAGGCCTTATGGGCCTCTTGTTTTCAAAGCTAAGTCTATTGGGTAGCTCCTCACAATTATAAAGAATTTCCTCTAGGATCCCTCCAAAACGTGGGCTTTATTTCAATGTTAGAGTTATAATTTGAAGCGCTGTTTTAAGAGACCGTAAGTAACATTACACGCCACAATTGCAGGCTCAATGGTTAGAATATTCATTTAAAGGTTCTAAATATATGACAGGATAATAATCATGTTGGAGTATGGTGAATAAAGTGCCATAATCAGTGTTTGAATGAGATTAATAATATATTTCAGACTTATTGTTGACACACAAAATTTCTAAGTCTGATCAGTTGCTTTCTAAGGGCTATTGAATACAAATAGATGTTCGCCAATTTAGAGCCTTAACAAATGTTACTGTTTGGCCAGCGGTAAATGGTTTACTTTCGTTGGGCTATACGCCCAAGTAAAATAGATATACTAATTCTTACCTATTGTCAAATTCAGGGTCTTTGGACGACCTTTTTCATTGCTGCTTTTCTTTTCATGACGGGTATTTTCCAGGATCTCCTTTACAGAATCCAAAAGCTCTGATTGGCTCTCTTCTTTCGTCACGTGATTTGATAAACGTGCGGGCTCATTTAAGTAGCTCCTGAATTCATCCTCTCGTGACATGTGATGTTGCATATCTCGCTGATTTATGTAACCCCTGGAAATCAATTAACTCAAAATTATAGCGAAAAGTTGTCTCCTTATAAGGGAAAATTAACCCTTTTGCGCTTTTGAGACAAGAAATGGACACCTTCAGTAATCTGGTATAATATCTAGTTGAGGATAATGCTACAAAGATTGCCTTAAGAAAAAAGTCTGAAATCCCTTTTCCACCTCGTTCGATGCGACAGCGTTCTTAAAGATCACTTTATAGAGACCCATGCAATGATGCATCCTCAAAGAAAAAAACAAACAAAAAAAAAAAACAAAAAAACTTAGGCTCTTGATCAGAAGGAGGATTTCGGAAATATTTTTCCATTGTTTACATTAGATACGAGATTAATTTAGGGATTGCTGTTCTGTAATGTATGCAAAAGAGAACCACCTAAAAATTCGTAGCAGATAAAATTGAATTTTAATGAATCTGATCATCTGAAAACATTTAACAGAGGGTTATCAATGGAACTTCAAGTGCTATTTCGGGAAATAGTCCGTACTAATCAATTACCACCTAAACCCACGCACTGAAGAAATAAGGTATTTAAACCTTTGCAAGAAAATTGCACATCGATTTCACAATTAATATCCCTATTTGTCAAAATTTATTATATCCCATAAATGAATTAATGTTCAATTTAATTGCACGTCAAGATGTTGTCTGCATCTTCTTTCAGTTTAGACTAGTCTAAAATGTTGCTGTTCGGTAATGGGTTAAGGAAATGTTAGCTATATATATCGACCAGACCCCAATCCCGAAGCTTGTCTTTAGGACTCCTTGGATAACGATAGCAAATTATGTATGAAAATAAGATCTATTTAAAAGTCGTTGCACTGAAGTTCCATAACAAGCTAAAAGGTAGGAGGCCATCGGCTCTAAAAGGAAATTATTTCGTTTAAGAGAAATTGATGGCAACTGCAAGATGATACACAACACTCGGAAGCCAAATGATCATAACCACTCATTGTGTTAAGATCGGAAAATGAAACCTAATCCAATCGACTTCTTCTAAAATTATGATATGGGCATGCAAAATGAATTTGCAAAGGTAGACATAAATTTTAAAAGAAATAATCTTGGAAACGTGGAATATGCACGTCACAGCAACTATTCTCATCTGCTTTAGCTGGTTTCCAACTAAACTGATAATTGAAAAAAAAAGGTTTCAATGTTACGTTTCATGATTACGACTAATATACCTAGGCTAAACTATCTACTTGCTTATAGGCACATGACAATGAAATAAGAGTATTTTCAATTCGAAGTGTTTCGTTTTCTTTGTCAAGACAAATCGCGGTCAATTAAACGGATAAAAGATATTCCAAAGTGGATTTATACCTACCTAGTTTTGTATGAGTACATTAATATTCCACCAAGAAGCAAACACAACACTCCAAAAGAAAGCCAAGGGAGGGATCTCTGTATAAAATATTGTGTATATAATTGTTCAGTGCAAGTATGAAGCCTAATCTCTTAGCAGATGATCTCTTTTTTTGACAGTAATGTTCTTATTATTTGATAAACTTAAACAAATGAACACCAGACATCAAAAAAATGAAGGTAGAGGGTATGCTGCTTGTAGCAAGAAACTTCCAATTTTCTAATATTTTATTTCATACCTTTTGTTTTAATTAAACGCACCCTGTAATCTCTTTCACGTTTTGCATGTTGTGAAACTATCTGTATTTAGTAAATTTAGATGAGGATATGTGTCTTACATAGAAAAAGGTATTTTGTCTTCATGAATAACACCTACTTAAACTACGGTCTCTTACCTTTACATATTGACTCAAGGTTGGGCGCTTTTTAATCGGCACAGAAAGTTCAACATCTGATTCTAAGATCTTGGTGCTCGACGGGGCCATCTGATGAAATCGACTCAACAGCAGGGCCTTCTCACCGTCTGTTATCTTGTCCATCGCAAGAAAACCCGGGTCTATAGCGTCTGAAAGATACAACACGCTCAAAAAAGTTGTAATTACGATTTCTATGTTACAAGGATAAGTGCATCAAATGTCAGCCTGGCCGCCTGTCTTTTTAGTGCTTTATTAAAGTAAATTGCAATTTGAAAGAAAGTATTATAGTTTATATGTTACCTTAAATGGCATACTTATTTGAAAGAAAGTGGCGTGAAACTCCATTCACGTATTCGACCCTTGGAAAGAACAGATGTGCTACGACTTATTTAACAGCCATGGATATGTTACAAATATATTGGCCGGTGATACAAATTTCCAAAGATATGACATACTTGCAGCACAGGCCTTTAACAGTCTTGACATCCCCGTAATGTTTTTACACTTGTTTTGATATAAAATCCTCATCTGAATTTGAAATAAAAAATCAAAGGCCTGGAAGCACTAAAAGCACTGGGTTTTAGGAGTAAAACAGGAGGTAAAGACTAAAAACAGACTGTACTAATGTGCAGGCTGGTCATTGTCTTTACCTCCCCCATAAACGGGGATTTTCTGGGTTCAGTTTGACTAGGGTTAAGAATATTAAATGATCGTATTAAGAAGTAAAGGGTTTTTCCATTGAGGTCTGAACCTAAAGATTTTATCAGAATAATTTCCCAGATTCACACATTAGTGTGATTAACGTTTTAGGTTCATACCGCAATAAAAAAAAGCAGCAAATAATATTTTACTAGTTTTCAATGAAAAAATATAGATGTACTTTGTGCATAAGCATACAAAATAGGTGCGTGCTCAGAACTTTGCTCATGGAAGTATAAAAAAATAAAAAAAATCGGCCAATCAATCGATTGAAATTTGACAGAAGAAACTATTTAAGTAATGAAGACAACAATTTTTTTCATAGAGGTATGAAACGAAAAAACCTAATCACAACGTACATGAATCCCGGATGTGGATTCGAAGATTAGTATTATTTGGTTTTCACGAAAACTCCAGGAAAAAACACACCCTTCATTTCTACTTATTTTATGACATTAAGCGGAAAAAACGATTATTTTACAAATTTTGATACATTTTTATGGATCTTCAGGACCAAGCATACAAATTAGCCGCGTGCTCAAACTTTTGTTCATGCAGTATTAATCTATATTTTCGCCCATTAGAACGCTTTTTTTCATAGACGAAACTAAAAATTAAATTGTCTTGAAATAACTAAAAATTAAATCATCAAGTCATCTGCAAAATCTAATATCAAGACATACACACCACCAAAGTGTGTGGATGGACTGTTTGTTTGTTTGTTTGAATGGGGTTTTACGCCGCTTTCAACAATCTTTCAGTTATATCGCGGCGGCTGGAGCACCTAACAATGGATTCCTGGTATTTCTCACACCAGTACCGCCATCACATCCTTTCCTAGCCTCCAGCTGCTATCCCACATAGGTCTACGATTATCGACCCATTGGTGGTAGACAAATAGTCGGAAAGGATGAGTGCCGCCGTCGGGAATCGAACCCGGGACCTCTAGATTGACAGTCCGACGCGCTACCAACTGCGCTATGACGGTGGCTGTGTATGGACTGACTGTCCGAGTCTTTACTCGTCATACATGTACTTGAGAAAACCGTGGAAAAATATGTCGCATAGGTATATATCCTATGAAATTAACAAAACATATAATCAAAGGGTGATGTTTTGTTATGGGGTTGGATGGGTTAACACTCTCGTCTATACAACTTCAAGTCACCAGAGATTGTGAAGAAGACTACATATTGAATCCACATTATCATGATTAATATTTATCAAGTTTTAAAACCTCTTGAATCATTTTTAGTAGCATAAGACAAGTCAATATGAATTTAAAAAAATATCATTTTACATATCGTCATCATTATTATTTGCGCAAGATACATGTTAACTTAGCAAATATTTAAACAGAAAAAAATGAAAAATAAAAACCGATATACTTATTAGTAGCAGTTTTTACCGTAAGTTTGTTTCAGTGTTGACGAAGTTTTGTACAGCAAGAGGGTGAAGACTAGGCAATCCGTAGTCAGTTTTATATGCAATCGTTCCTTAATTTAATTGGTTGAACTATTAAAGTTCGAAGTTAAATACGCCCCTTCCCTACAATGTGTTGTTATATCATAGATACAAGATGCGCAATACCTTAACCAATTACGAGACGAAAAGATGTTCGACTTTATAAATCGTAAGGAGTTTCAGACGACAATTAAGAGTTTATAACATTTTAAATTTTTTCGACTTTCATGTCAGAAAACATTGTGTAAAATGAGGGAATTGCTTGTAGGATGCAATTTCTTCATTTTACAGAATGATTTCCTAATTGTTTTTCATGGGGGGGGGGGGCGTAAAAAGCGTCATTGTGTGTTGTTATGCGTCATTGTGTGGGAATGGGTTAAGGAAAACGTACAAGAAAATGGTTAATAAACTTGTTCGATCATGTGTATCATGCATTCTGAAAAGAAAGTTCGATGTAACTAATTCTTTCAAAGTCAAACTTAAGCAGAACAATGAAATCGCCCAGGAGTTGTACAGGGGCTTACTTCTCTTTCATAATTGTTATTGTAATATAGGTGACTGGAACACTGAATCATATGTTTATTGTATTTCTTGCGCCTTATTGCCGCAACAGACTATCCAAGCGCTATGGTACTCATCCCATGTAGGTGGCCACTTAGCCATTGGTGAGAAGCAAACTACTATGAGAAAGTCGTAAGGGTCGCGCTTGACGTCAAACATGTTGCCCTATGCTTTACAGTTCAAATGCGACGAAAGCTATAAGCTGATAGAGTCGCTCACGCTGGGTATACCAGATCTGGCTATTAAATGCCTTGCTTATGAACACACCTGGTGACGATGGGCTCGAACCCTTGACCTTCAGATCACGATAAAAGAACATATACCACCCGACCATTGAAAGAGTCAATGTCCTACTTTAATCCGCACAGAAAATATGATATTTTCGTAAAAGTCGTTTATTGAAATTTAAGAATAAGTTCGATGTAGTATGAATCATTTTGAACTGTTTTTGGAAGTGTTATTGTCCTAAATGTGTTTTTCTTTCAAGTGTGATATTGCGAAAAAATGGCCACGTAGAAAGTGGGACAGTATTGACCCTGCTATTCAAATTTCTATTAAAATCTGGTTAAGGGCCGCTTTTAAGTCAGTGCTTGGCCCGAACACATATTTGGTCTTTCGAATATATATCTTGTTATTTTTTTATGTTTCCAAATTTGGATTTACACAAGAATCATATAATCATATGAAAATTTAATTTTAGTTTCGTCTATCAAGATCGAGCGTTCTGATTGGTCGAAAAAAAAATACTCCATGAACAAAATTTTGAGCATGCAGTGATTTAATATGCTGCCGCACAAAATAGTCCCATACGAAAAGGTACACAATTTGTAAAGCTTTTTTTCTTTTTTCGCTCGATGCTATTAAATTATAAGAAATGAAGAGAGAATATTTTTTGTTTCATGGAGGTATGAACCGAAAAACGTAATCATACAATGTATGAATCAGCCTCGCGTATTCATACAGTATGATTAGTTTTTTCGGTTCATACTTCCATGGAAACAAAAAATATTCTCTTCATCTCTTAATTGGTAAAACTTAAAACTATGAAGTTTTAGCGTTATATATCTTTCCAATTATTCTGTAAAGAGATACTGGGACTTTAAATTTAAAGCAATCACAATATCCTCATTCTTAAACCTTATAACACTCAAAGTTCTGAAAGTGCTGTAAGCTAACAAAGATTGGTTTTGTTCAATCTCCAAGCAGAGTTGTCGTTCGTTACTGCTATAGACGAAATGACAGGATTCTTGTCAAACCAAGGCATGAAATATACATTACTTTTCTGTTATTTGACAATAACTAAAACGTTTAGGACATAATGATTATGGTTCAAGATACAATATGTGAGCATTACATCTTAATAATATACCTTTAAACCACCGAACTACTTTTGTTATAAAACCGTTTGAAATGCTAACGGAAAAAAATCCCATGTTCATGCTCAATCGTGGGACTGGAGCACCTTACCATGGATTTATGGTATTTCTCACACCAGCATTACCACTTCATCCTTTCAGAACGCCAGATCCTTGTTAGACTTAGATTTAAGATTAAGATTAAGTTTAAGATTATCCGTGTTTTACTTTTGAGACAAATACGTCAATTGAAACGCGGCAGTGAGAATATAAGGGATGGCGGTGAGATACGAGAACAACAGATTGTTGCAATGAGAACGTGAGACTAATGATACACATTCATGCTTCCACAATCTTGTTTTGGTATGTTCGTGACCTTGTTGTCGTACTGACGTTTTTTCCGGTTCGTAGTCCAGCGACCTCACTATCGTATTCTGGAAATACCATGTTATTTCATCGTATACTCTCTAGCCCCTCATTCCACTTTACCATAGAATAAAATCGACATTACCAAAAGAGTATTCCGTACATAGTTTGCATGAAAGTCCTGTGTCCAGATTCTTCACGGTCATCAAAAGCTGACTAGTAAAAACGACATCGTTATTTCGTAACTTTGATCTATTGATTACCGGACGACGCATTTTAATCTAGTCCAAACTTAACCAATTCCAACACAGTGGACTTTTAGACTGGTCCAAATTGAAAGAAGCTGCAGACGACAATTTCAAGTTGATAGAATTTTGAATTTTTTCGTCATTTTGGGTAGAAAACATTGTGGATAATGAAGAAATTGCTTGATACAAGCAATTTCTTCATTTTCCACAATGTTTTCAAAAGAAGGGAAAAAGGAGGGATTGAGTTGTAATGGGTTAAAGCGGTTGAAGACAATTAGTGTAATATAGAGTAGGGGATATTTGTTCTCCATTCGATATTTTGGAGCGCTACAAGAGTGAATCTATAGTAATGGGATAAAGTTTTGTTTGTTTGTTTGATGGGGTTTTACGCCGCTTTTAACAATCTTTCATTCATATCGCGGTTGCTGGAGCACCTAACAATGGATTCCTAGTATTTCTCACACCAGTACTACCATCACATCCTTTCCTAGCCTCCAGCTGCTATCCCACATAGGTCTACGATTATCGACCCATTGGTGAGAGACAAATAGTCGGAAAGGATAAGTGCCGCCGTCGGGAATCGAATCCGGGACCTCTAGATTGACGGTCCGACGCGCTACCAACTGCGACGAAGAAAACTAACCGTAATTGTCAAGATTACAAAGATAGCAATGACTCACAATGGTTGGATGTCTGAGCAGTTATTGATATCAGAGGGAGCGACAAGTTATAGGAGACTAATTATGTTAGGAAATACGCAATTAATGGTTTCGTTGTTAGTAGTCGAGTAAGAATATAGATCGAATAGATAGAAATATAATTTGCTGTCTGTGTGGAAACAAGTCCTTACATAAAAACAGGCTAGGCCCTATCTCGACATGAACAGCCGGTAGCTTTGCGGATACCATTCGCTATCAAAGCTATATTAACCCTTTTAGGGTCTTTCACAGAACATTAATGTAAATATGAGTCTTCCCCTCTCTCTTTATCACTCACTCTCTCCCTACCTCTCTCTCCCTCTCTTTTTCTCTGTCTCTCTCTCTCTATCTCTCTCTCCCTCTCTCTCCATCCTCTCTCTCTCTCTTGATCTCTCTCTCTCTCCCTACCTCTCTCTTCCTCTCTCTCTCTCCTTTTTTCTCTCTCTCACTCTCTTTCTATCTCTCTCTCTCTTTATCTCTCTCCCTACCTCTTCCCCCCTCTCTCTCTCTCCCTCTCTCTTTCTCATTCTCTCTCTCATTCTCTCTATCTCTCTCTTTCTCTCAAAATTTTATTAGAACTCTATTTAGCTGTGTGTGTTTATTGTTTTACAAAAAAAAACCAAAAAAAAAAAAACCCACATTTCATGACATTACCCTGCCATCTTATCTATGCACTAAACTCGACTTTTTACATGAAAAAGTAAAATTATAATTTCAATATATCAGAGTTAAAAAGGTGAAAACAAACAAACAAACAAATACAACAAATCAAGTTATCAACATAAAAAGGTGAACTTGTTTTCCTTTCTATTAAATTCGTTTGTCAAGTTACAGAGGCTTTCTAGAGGCCACAATTATAGCTCCGATATCTATATATTTGGTGAGATTATTTTTTCCAAAAATATTTTGGACAAGTACTATATGAGGTCATGTGGGTCAGAAATAGGCCACTTGGTCGAATTATACTCAGGTCTTTGACTCAAATGTTTCGTTATCCAATCAAAATTAATTAATTGCATCAATTTAAACGTTTGTCTCTGTGACAGCTTTGAAAAATGTTGGGGTCACTTTTGGGTCAAAATATAGGTCAGATGGTCAAGATTTAGAAATACATAGTGTGCAGTTTTGAGGATTGCTTTTATTGCTCAAATGTTGTGATTTTTTTTCAGAAGTTTTGTTCAAAGATGAATGTTGATATGGGATTTCAAGAGATCAAAGGATGGGTCACTTGGTCAAACCTCTGTAAAAACCGTATCTTCAATTCAAAGACTACCTTTCTGGCTTCAAAATCTTACGACTTTGTTTGAGCGATAAAGTCTGAGACATAAAAGATGATCGTCGCGCAATCGCAGTAAAATGTGCATCACTTGGGCTTTTATGCTTTAGATAAGTGGCGTCAAGAATCTTAGGTTATCTCTCTTGAATACTCTCTAGAAATACATTGGTCCTTATCAGTGTTTTATTTTAAAGGTAGGTATCGATGTTTTATTCATGTCACATGATTCATCCGAGACCGTTGCGAAGAATATATGATCATTCACGTAGTGCGAATACCCGTTGTAATCTTCAATTTGGTTTAAATTACATCACACCAACGTCATCGTTACGTCATCAGGGGTTATGTTCGCTAGCCGGTCTTTAATTCTGTAAAGATCAGTCCAAAACTGTCGTAAGCGTTATTGCGAATATAAACACTTACCGTAGTTTTGCGCTAACAATTTCTTGTGACATGAATTAGGACGTTTGCTGTTTCGCTAGTAAATTCGTCTGCAAATGAGGTCATTGGATGTCGACAGCCGAATTCCGTGATATCTAAAAAAACTGGAATTCCGCTGAACTTTTCCGATAAAACCACAAAAAGCCACTTTAGCCTTATTAGATTACCACCAAGACAATACCTGACTCAACTTAAAGTAGTAAATGTTCGTTTGAGTGTATTTTTCGACATTTGGTATCTTTTTCTTATCTAAGTTTCAGGAACATCGATACCTCCATTTAAACTTTATCCTTTGTTTCTTTGCACTGTCTGGTTTTACGCTCAGCTGTATAATGTAAACTTTAGTGCTTGAAATGTTCGTTTCATCTTGAAAATAAATTTCTATGTTATTTCTTATTTATAAACTACCACCATTGAGAAAAATTAAATAAAAAGTCGCAACTTCCCCATACTGAACAAGGATTAAAACAAAGATAATGAAGTGAAAGGACAATGTACAATTTGGCACGCCTCTGATTTAATGGTAACAGGACAAAGGGAAGAAAACACAGGAATGGTCCTCATTAAAGCCTCAGGGCCTGCATCCTCACGAGTGAAGGGATATCAAGACCATCTTTTTCTCTAATATCGCCAGATAAGTAGAACGTTCGCCGCCCTTGGTACGAAAAGATGCATGGAGAATGATGGCCCTAGATATAACAATTCAGAAGAAATAAGCAAGGTTAAAGTTTTTATGGAAAATTTATTTGTTTTTCTTTTTAAAAACGTTAACAAGGTCATAAAACCTTAGATCATTGGCGTGAAGGTTCCTTACAAGGTCATCTAAATATCACCAAATATAAATGACCAAATATTCTATTACGATATTAATAATTCAAGTAAATCAGAGCAATCACAACAGAAATTCGTCATTTGACGATGTAAATGTCGTAGTTACAGCGTTGAATAAAGCTTTGATTACGACATTTTGATCGCCAAACGATCCATTGACAGGTGATATAGTAAAAATAACATTAAACAAGTAACGTTATCGTACAGAATATAAATGTTTCCATAAGTCACTATGATACCTACACATTTACTGTTCTTGAATGTACAGGCCCAACTCTAATGAAACATCGTATATTATAACTATTCATTTTTCTTACTAATTTTGATAAATCGTGTTCCCTTCTCTATGAAGTTAAACTCCGTTCCCAGTGTGGTTTTAGAAAAGAGTTACAACACCTAGGTTCTAAAGTAGGTAGAGTCACTGAAATATTCTTACCGCTTAAATAAGTGTTTTGTTGAGTTGATATATAAGTGATTGATTAATTTGTTTGTGTATTTGTGATGTGGTTGATTCGTTGATTGATTGACAAACCGCAGCTGCAAATCTAAGAAAAATCGACCAATCAAATCATTCAATCAAACCAGTAGTTAAGTTTGAAATCCAACATTAACCGCCGTTTATGTGAAGCATTTTTGTTGATTATGCGATCCAAACGTCGCAACTATAGTTTATTCAAACAGACGTTTGGATCGCAAACCAACCATTCTCCTTTTTCCCTTGCATATATTTTGCGAAATTACGCCGGTTAAAATCGAAATGGTACTTCCTGTTGGAGCTAATGGGCGGGGAAAACGGAGAAAGGAGGAGGGACCGGCAGTTGCTCAATTGATTGATGATCTATCTAACTTACTACTGTCTACTTGATTGGTTAGCTCTGGAATTCATATAATATGTCAAGCTAGCTATTTTTTAAACTTAAGTTCCCGTTCCTATCATTATGTGTGTTTTATGTTTTGTACTATAAAGAGATAAAATAGTTGTTCAAATGAACTAAAATGATTACTTAACGGAAAAGCCATCTAACAGAAAAGATGAATGTAGAAAAGAGCGAGCGAGAGAGAGAAACGCGTGATTCACATTTGGTCTAGTCCGGCTGCAACAGCATGAAATTACCAAAATAATTTATTAATTAAGAGATGAAGAGAATATTGTTTGTTTTCATGGAGGTATGAACCGAAAAACCTAATCACACTGTATGAATACGCGAAGCGAAGCGGATTCATACATTGTGTGATTAGGTTTTTCGGTTCATACCTCCATGAAAACAAAAAATATTCTCTTCATCTCTTATAATTTAATAGCATCGAGCGAAAAATAAAATGCAACAACTTAACAAATTTTGATACCATTTTGTAGTGAACTATTTTGTGCGGAAGCAATCAAAATGGCTGCGTACTCAAAATTTTGTTCATGGGGGTATGAATTAAATTTTTCGACCAATCAGATCGCTCGTTTTTGATAGACGAAACTAAAAATTAAATTATTTACGTTTGAAAAAGATAGGATGTTTTAGGTGTCGGTCATGTACTTTTCAACTATTCGACGACATTAAAGGGAGGTATCAATGTTTTTTTCTTGTCACTAATATTATTCTTTTTTATTCTCCCTCATGTTATATTTAAAAACAATATTCTAAAAAATATTTTTTGCGAAAATCAGAGGCCGATTATCAATATAACCCAGGCTGTTTTCCTAAGAAGGCTTTTAATCTACTGTTAGATTTCGCCGAGGCAGCTGATTAATCGATACTCCGCGTGATATTCTACCAATCAAATCTCGGTTGTACATGGTAGACTACTAGGTACTCACAAAGTTCAGTAAGTAGGTCTTCAAAAGAAACTTGATATCAGAGCAAAATAGTGCAAAACATAAAACAACAAAGGGAAATTTCAGTTTTCAGCAATTTCAACATCCGCACTGCCCAGGCTTACAAAGATTACGTACTACGTTTTACTACTTATAATATGTACCGTTTTGTTACTTAATTCTCTGCCTTATATAGGTCCCTAAAGCTTACGGGAATGGCCGATGGTATTCCTATTGGCGGTTGCAATGAATATTGGGGTATTTCCACTTTGTGTATTACCGTTGAAATCACGCATGCAGTTTGAATTCGCCTAAACAAACATCATCTTGACGTCATCAGGAGTTATGTTCGCTAGCCGGTTTTCAACTCAGTGAAGATCTGTCCAAAACTGCCGTTAGAGTTGATATAAGTATAGACACTTAACGCAGTTTTGCGTTGAAAACCTGATGTGACAATATGCATGACGTTGGTTGTTTCACTTGTCACTTTGTCACTTTCTATCGAAGTCGAATATGCAAATGAAGTCATGCGATATAGACAACGAAATGCCCATATTTCTTAAAATTACGTGGTTTTCCAGTGAACCTTTCCTTGATATCCAAGAAAAGTCACTTTCAGCGTTTTAGATAATCGTGAAAACAATGTTTCGCTCATATTTAAGCATTAAATATTCGTTTTAGCATATCTAAGAGCAATTGGGATTTTTTCTTATGTAGTCTTTAGAAACATCGATACCTTCCTTTAAGTGCTGACTTTCTTACTAATCACTCCATGGATTTGTTACACAATTATCCGCCGAGATACTTAATTTGATTTTTTTTCTTCCAATACAAAACAACCCGATATTTATCGAGCGTATTCAGAAGGCAACCCTCGCTATACCGACGTAGCATTATCGAATTTTTATTTATTTAAATGACAGGATCAGGACTAGGTTAAATTTTATCTGAACTACAAGGCTTCAGATATCTTTTATCCTACTACCAGACGACAACGATTTAGATTTGAATTTACCGAGGATAATTCAGAGAAATTTCAAAGAAAAGTATAAGCGAATGTAAAAATAATAATGGGCGAAAAGGATGTAGTGTTTCTTACAATCAATTTCTTAATATACCTCAGCATTTTTATGGTCATACGAAATTTGTTAACTGGAATACTACCTCAGTCCATACAAACTTGATAATTATGTCAAGTAACGGAAAAAGTAGTAATGTTTTATGGGAAGACTGATACGAACAATATAGGAGAAACTATTGATGTAAAAATTACATCCTTGTAATAAAAACAAGAACCGTCAGTAGACAGTAACGCTCGACTATAATGAAATGTTGAATAGTTATTAAATGTCGACATTGGTCTTAATTTCGCTGAATCGACTGACCAATCGCGGCAAGGAATATATCGATATTAATTTATTCAGGCCGGAATTGAGATTTGAACTCCAACATTGGCCGCCATAAATGTGAATCATTTTGTTGGTTTGTCTACTTAGACGTCGTAACTACAGCTTATTCCAGTTGTAGTTACGATGTTTAGATCGCCAACCGACGATTCTACTTATTTGTTCCATGCTCCCGGCCATAAATTTTACGAAATAACGCCGTTTAAAATCGAAGCGGGACTTCCTGTTGAATTCGATGGGCTTGGCCTACGGTATCAGTAGGCGGGGCCAGCGTTTGGTCAATTTCAAAATGGTTAGTATTTGTTAAGTCACGAACAGACCAAATATCTAAATATTTCTAACCTTTTATCTTAAGTAGTGGCAGAGATCGAACAATCTTAAACTAAAAATAGTCGAAAATTGTTAAAATCTCTGATAAATGGAATGTCAGAGTAATGAAAAATGGGTATGATGTTGATATCATAGTCACAGAGGCTAGTGCTTTGTTTCAGACTGATCGCATTAATAGGAACAGATAATACAGTTGCAGGTTTAAACTTTAACCACGAATTCTTATTCAAAACAGGGTCAAATTTCACTGTGATGAATGTTTGTTGTTGTTGTTGCTGCTGATATTGTTGTTTTTTGTTGTTTTTGTTTTCATGCAGTATGCTAACATGACCAGAAAATTGTTTAAAGTTTCAGTCCAGTATCATTAGAAGACTTATATAGACTTATTAGACATGCGCGTAAAACTTTGACCAAATGTATAAGTGGGATACATTGACCACTATTGGTGAAACATTTTAGTTGGTTTGGCAACTTAAACGTCGTAACTACAGCTTATATAAGCCAACCAACCATTCTACTTATTTGTAGTAGGCTACTGGTTATACGTTTTGCAAAATAACGCCGGTAAAAATCGAAACGGAACTTTCTGTTGGAGTCAATGGGCTGGGCCAAATGTGTCAAGGGGGTCAGCTATTGGTTAGTTGTAACAATATGTTACGCAGCCGCCGCCGCCGACACCCGAGCGACTTGAAAACTACCAGTATTCTTCGAATGGTCTAGTTAAAAGTATTCTTTCTAATATTATTGACAGAGTAAGCCTCTAGTGTTTAGCGTTCTCATCGTTAAACAAATTATTACAATAAATTTTCTTAAGGGTATATGCTTGTGTGCTTCCAAATCAATCCTTTTAGGAAAATTCAATCGTAAGGGTAAAGCTTTGGTTTAAAAACAAATTAAATGAAATTGAAACATAAGAGTCTCGATTGTAAAGATACCAATGATTCATAGTATTCGGAAATAGTTTAGCCTTGTTTAGATGTCTGAACACTTCATATAAGCGATAGAGAGCCCATTAATAATTGATTACTAATGTAAAGTGGAAATGACTTATTGGATAGTACTTGAGCAAGGAAATAGATTGTTGTCTATGTTGAAACGAATATACGAAAAGTATGGACCTGGCCTTAGAGCAATAAAGATATCTTGTCCTTCAATAGGGTACCACTTGCCGCATTAATTCCCATCAAAAGAGGTTTGTATCATTTGAAGTGTCTTTCTAACCTTTTTATATAATTACTTGCGATACATATTTGTATCTCCATCTGTCTCTCCATTCGTCTCTCTCTGCGCTCCCCCCCCACTTTCTCTCCCCCTTTCTCTCTCATTATCCCCTACACTAACCCTCTCTCTTTTTTACCCCCTCTCTCTTTCTCTCTCTCTCTTTCATTCTAGTCATTTCCACTCTTTTTTCAATCTCTCCCTCTCTCCTCCTCTCTCATTCTTTTTCTCCCTCTCTCTTATTCTCTGCCTTTTTATATTAATATTATATGTCTTATCTTAGCCATCTCTCTTAAGTCTTGTTTTTTTTCATGTCAAAGATTTTAATTATTCTGATTCCCATTCATACACTATTTCAATAAATCATCTGAAAAGAAGTTAAGCGAAAACCAGAGACCGTTTATCAGACGAAACCCGGATATTTTCCTAATAGCCTACATATTTTTAGATCAAGCCAAGGCAGCTGCAATGAACATTAGGTCACTCAAGAGTTGCTAATTACGTTTGAATCCTGCATTAAGTTTGAATTTGCTCAAACCAACGTCATCGTTACGTCATCAGAAGTTCTGTTCGCTAGCCCGTCTTCAATTCAGTAAAGACCCGTCCAAAACTGTCGCAAGCGTTAATAGGAACAAAGCCTGTGTATTAGCGTAAGCGTGTGTTGGGCTGTGCGTTTGCATTCGGGGGCGTTTGTTTGCGTGAGTGCTTTGATGAACAAGTCGTTCTTGTGCTAGTACAAAACAACATGACCTTTTTCAATGAAAGTTTTCCCTACAAAATGTAATAAGGCGTAACGGCTGCCAAACGAGACATGGAAAATGGTGAAATTAATTTTATATTATGATTATTAAATGTATTTTAAATACAATGCTGTAATTATTGTGATAATTTTAAAGTGTGATTTTCAAATGATATTAACAACGTTTATATACCAAAGCGTAATTAATGCGATATTTCTAAAGTGTAATTATTAAATGTTATCCATTGTAGTTTATATTCAGTGACGTCACAGATATGGTCACGTTATATTGTGATTATCGAAATTTATTCAACGTAGTTTATATACAATAACGTAGTTAATGTGTTGATTCTACAGCTGATTATTAGTATTATATAAAGTATGATTATCAATGTTATTCAGCGTAGTTTATCTTTAGTGACTTCATACATGTGATAATCATCAAATGCTATTCAAATAATACAGTCCACTTCTGCGCAAGACTCTTGAGCAATATCGTATATACTTTTTCAAACAGTCGAACTTAAGGTTACTACAGCTTATTCAATATGGAGTTCTCCTTGTTTAGGTCGCCAACAAACAATTCCACATTTTGTGTTAAATTCTGTTGGCCTTGACATTTGCAAAATAACGGCATTTGAAATAGAAGTAGAATTTCCCTTCGCAGTCAATAGGCAAGGCAAATGGAGTAAGTAGGCGGGGCCAGCGATTGGTTATTTCTATCAAACAACGGGTAATAAAAGGTTTAAAAGACGATGTTGTTGGGTTTTTTTTTTGTAATTTTTTTTCCTTACAAAGTCTTCCAGAAAAAAATATAATACCAGTTTCACTTAATAGAATCAATAATCTCACAGTGGTAGGAACCCACTCGAACCCACTCGAAGTGCCTCAGGCGGATTCCGTAGGTAGGTAAATTATTAAAAAGATAAAGATTCAAGGGAGGTAAACCAATTTCTGTAACTTACTTTTCTTTTGATTTATTTCCCTTTAGTTTAAGTTGACGACGACCACACAAAGTCTACAACTATTCAAGATGTATCTACGAGACCAATGACCACCACCGACAATAGGGTAGACAAATAAGAATATGAGAATCCTAACCCTTGTCATGCTGGGCTTGAAATATTCCGGCTTTGGCAGGAGGTATAGACTTAGATCAGACTGCACTTATGTGCAGTCTCATCTTAGTCTACATCACATGTTTGATATTTCTAAATCAATGTTGTTTACAAGATCATTTTTAAAAACAATTATTGACCCACAAGTAGAACCCTTAAGTTATTTCAGCCATTTGTTTTTAATTCAGTTCTGAATAAATAATCAACATGACAAGGGTTTAACATAGTAATAAACATTGTAATAATACTTCATGTTCTGTCGTTAGGACACTGTAGCATTACCATTGAAGCTTATACCGCTACAATTTCAGGCTTTTCCGAGGCTACTTATAAAAGAAGTAATATATCTGAATAAATTATATCAATTATATACCCGTAACTATTTCTAGTAAAAATATATATATTCCTCACAGTCAAAATCGGACACGTCAGGAATGTTTTTTTTTAAATTTGGTTTAACGCCGCTTTAAACAATCTTTCAATTATAACGCGGCGGCTGGAGCACCTAACAATGGAATCCTGCTCTTTCTCACACCAGCACTACCATTACATCCTTTCCTAGCCTCCAGCTGCTATCCCACGGTTCCATGTAAAGTAGTCTAAGATGACGTAATTTTCATTATTTTATCACGTCATAATGCAAATAAACGTATACAGAATTGTAATGTAGAAGAGAAATACTTAAAGTAAAAAATATTTTTTATTATGTCATTAATTCATTGGAAAAAAGGGTATTTGATAAATGGATTATTATACAACGATTGCGATAAAACATCTTGTGTTTGCTTCTCGCAGTGGAGGAAATTTTGATATTCAACTCAACCTTCGGTCTCGTGAAATATCCAAATCAAAAAACTCAAAGCAAATACGAGAAGTTGACCTCCATAGTAATACAATATTCCTAATATAAACGAACGTTTGTTTTCTCAAACAAACGGATATATACTAGATAACGTAATGGAAATCTAAGCTGAGTATTTGATATTTAAAGGGTTGTTAACATGTTAAATCGTCGTAATCAATCGGTTACGTGTGTCTATCATAAAACCGACCGACCGACCAAATCACCCATTTAACTAGACGGAGACATAGAACTCCAACATTTGTAGTCTCTTAATTGAACTATTTTGGATTAATTTAGCGACTGACACATCATGAGTTTATCCAAACCGAAGTCACGATGCTAGGTCGCCGTCCTACCGTTTCACCTTTTTATTAGTCCCTTCAGTCTTTTTTTTTTTTTTTTGTTAAGTCAATGTCTCAGTTCAACTTCCCATTGGAGTCAGTTTGTGGTGCCAGCTATCCGTCATCTTGTCGTACCAAGGCGGCGAACGTTCTACTTAGCTAACGATATTAGAGAAAAAGATGACCTCGATATCCCTTTACTCGTTAGAATGGCTATCCATCGGTAAGCTTTGATGTAATGCTATGCGTTTTTTGTCCCTGGTTATATATCTGGAATGGCAAGTTGAAAAATATTATAATTATGAAATCTCATTATTTTTATGCTTATGGTATATTGCTTTTTTACGTTAACATGTTCAAGCTTCGATTCCAAAGTAAAATGTATGATTTTTTTATACCAGCGACATATGAAGATACATGTAATATGGATGCAGTTAGAGACAATTGTGTTCCAGAGTCCATATACTTTAAAGATATCTAAATCTTAGCTTCGTTTATCAAAAACGAGTACACAAAAAGTGAAAAAAAAGGGTTAAAAAATTGTAAAATATATGCTATTCTAATTCGATGGCATTAATTTATAAGAATTGATTGATTGGTTCAATGTGGATTAATGCCACTTTTAACAGTATTTCAGTCATATCGCGGCGGCTGGAGCACCTAACAATGGGAGCCTGGTATTTCTCACACCAGTACTACATCCTTTCCTAGCCTCCAGCTGCTAGGTTTACGATTATCTACCCATTGGTGAGAACCAAATGACGGAAAGGATATGTGCCGCCGCCGGGGATCGAACCCATGACTTTCCATGATTGAAGATTAGGAGTCTGACGCACTACCGACTGCGCTATGACGGCGGCCAAAATTATATTCAAGAAGAGAATATTTTCTGTTTTCAAGGAGGTGTGAAACGATCACTTACCCCGTTAGTCAAAGCACCAGAAATTCGTCAATTATATGCTCAGTTATCTTTCGTTGCTCCTCTTCCCTATTTAGATAACGATTATAGTCTGTGAAGTCAAAAATCCCCATTTCTATAAGCACGCCATGCATTACCATTAACCCTCGTCCGAACCATGAAGGAATTTTATGATATATAAAAAAGGCACTATCAGTAAAAGTTGTTACAGCTCAAAGCACACATTCTTTTCTCAAAATGTTTTAAATTTAAATCAGACGATGGAAGAACAACACATTATACACCAATCTTTATCTTTGACTTGAGCGACTGACGTTCATCGTCACTTCAAAATATTTACATGATAGTTAACACAAACGAACAAAAGCTAAATTTAGGGTAAAAATAATGTAAATAAAGTTAACAAGTAAGCAAGAAGTGTTGCAAAGCAGCCTGACAGCTAACATCATTTTGTCTCCTTTGTAACACAGGCGACATTTGACGCATGGCCTATCAAAAACACATGACAGCACCTCCTTTGGTCATGGATAGCATTTGTATCGTGGCCGAGGGTTATCTGGTTCTAGGGTTAGACAACGGAAACAGTCTGCGGACGATCGAGTAGAAGGATGGAAGGATACAAAAATTAAAAAAAAAAAAAAAAAAAAAACACCAATAAACCCTCTCTACTTCGTAGGTGCGGGGATAGTAAATGAACAATCAGCAAACACTATAGTTAAACGATGCAAGACTGATTTTAGGCTGTTTGTGACTAAAGCATCGCCTTGAAATTTATCATCAAGTGGCAAATTCAATGCAAGACCTATTTTCATTCAGCCCATTACTTGATGGCGAAATTTTAGGCCAGTCAAAATTGAAAGAAGTTGCAGACGACAATTAAAATGTTATGAATATATAGGCTCTGAGTATACAATTTAAATAAGTTTTATCGTTCATACCTCAATGAAAGCAAAATGATATTCTCTTCATTTCTTTAATGATTATATCTTATGATCCATATTCTTGTGACATGATATTATCATTTGTTACCCTCTCTAATGTTCCAAATGTCACCTCTCTTTCCAAGATGGCGCCATACCTTTAGTGGTAATAATTGATACCCCCTCCCCCCCACCCACTTTTTATCAAGAAAACTTTAAACTCACGAGTTTATTTTAGTTGCAAATATCCATCTTTTTGGAGAAATAACATTGTGTAAAAATCGGTTATTACAAGCAATTTGTTCATTTCCAGCAACGATTTTCCAAGCCTTTTTCTTATGTGAATTTGTGTGGGAATGGGTTTAAATCAGGTAAACGAATACATTTTGAGAACATTTTTGAGATCAAAACAAACACTCCATGAATACTCATTTTTTCAAAGTGGTCAATATCCATTTAGTTATTTCAGATTTTCTCTACCATTTTCTGATTGTATGTGCACGTTGTTGGTGAAATTTATCTAATGCACCATACATATGGTTCTATGTTTGCACGACAAATGGGAGGAGATACGGATTGCGAAAATGGACCCTTTTTGCTCTTTATTTATTGAGGCAAAAACGGACAGAAGTGTAACGCTATATGTTATCAATAATCTTCGTTTAGAGACTTCCAGTAGGTTAAGTTACTGAATAAAAAATGTCTATCTCATAATAAGTGACAAATTCATACGATGCTATACACGAACAGGAATAATTGCCAAATCGCTGGCCTCGCCCATTACTCCGTTGGTCCAGTTAACTCCGATTGATTTATTGAATTGGGTTTAACATCACTTTCAACAGTTTTTTGTCAAATCACGGCGGCTGGAGCACCTAACAATGGATTCCTGGTCTTTCTCACACAAGTACTACAACTACATCCTCCAGCCTCCAGCTGCTATCCCACTTATGTTTACGATTATTCACCAATTGGTGAGAAACAAATGTCGGAAAGGGTATTTGCCTCGACGAAGAATTAACCCATCGACTCCAACAGTTGGTATCCAATAATTATGGTCGGTAGCCTGTAATAAAAAGTGGAATGGTTGATTGGCGACCTAAACACCGTAACTACGGCTTCAATAAAGTGTATTTGCTGCGTTTAAGTCGCCAAACCTGCAGAAATACTACACATAAATGGCGGTCAATGTCGAACTCAAAACTCATTTCTTATCCAAATAATGGGCCCCTACCGATATCCAGAGTTACTCCGCTTAGTTTTAGTGTTAGAGTGATCTCCCTTAAATCTTTGGATAGTCCTGTGAAAAAAATCGATGATATCGGTATCGAAAACATTAACAGGTTATTGCCAGCTATTACTACGTGTTATCAATGTTGAAACCCTAGATGATCTAGAGACTACTTTATTTAACAGCTGAGCTTAATTTTTAAAGCTAAGTGACGTTTTACATGCTTACAATCGTAAATGAGCCGATATGAAAGTGTATTTTTCGGATATACCCCAATTCCGGGTATACGTATGAATTACCATAAAAGGAGCTTTTTTGATCGAAATAAATACAATGATACTCACGGAAATACATTCCGTTATTTCCTTTTTTAAAGAATGGTTTCACATGTCAAGCGGGGCTTTGAATTGATAAAATATCTGTCATTTTACAAACGGGAACTGTTACAAAGAAGCTCTCCATACGTCTTCATTTCATGACCATGGGAATTTACAAAATACCCTTTTCATTGATGAATATGAAATAAGTTTAAACAGAATTTCACTGCATGATCCTCAACAGGCTTTGTAAAGTGTCTGAAGGCTTGTGAAATTGATTGTTGCCTCTGTTGGTCCTCCCAAGATATATCATTCGTTTCTTACCAATCGCAAGTAAGATATGTCATTAATTTCTTACCAATCGGCAAATGATAAGGTCTAAGAAGGGTGAGCAGCTGGTTGCTCAGATGAAATGTCAGTTATGCTTATAGTAACTGATTTAATGTTGAAAGTGGTATTTAACCGATAACCGGAGGGCAAAATATTAGACTGTGCCAAATTTAAAGGAGTTACACATGACAACTTTAAGTTTGTGAATTTGTAGATATTTTCATCTTTCTGTGCAGAAAACATTCGGCAAAATGAAGAAATTGCTTGTTACAAGCAATTTTGTCATTTTACACAATGTTTTCCCAATTATTTTTCTTAATGGGCGTCAAAAAGCGTCAATGTGTGGGAACGGGTAAACCAATTTAAATCAATCAACATGCACAAGCTTTAGCATCTGATATTAGATGTGTGCAGAAATATATATTTTATATATAAAATTTATTCTGGTTAACACTGGTTTATACGTCCCCGTGGCTTTCAAATTGAGAATGCATTGTAGAAAAAGATTATGCAAATTGAGAATGCATTGTAGAAAAAGAATTTGCTTGTTGCAACATTTTTTCCCTTTTCCACAGTATTTCTACTCTACTGATTTTTTATTTAAATTATTGTTATATATATCATTTCATGTATTTATGTATTTGAGAAAAAGTGAGAGATAAAAAAAGTGGAATATAAAAGAGATGACCGTAAGAAGTGTTATAAAGATCAAACTAAGAAAATCTTTTTGAACGTGTTAATCCATTTACCAAATTCTAATTACTATATTGAGATATATCATGCAATGACATATATGATATATGATACTAAAAATTCAAATTTTTTTGTTGTAAAAAAGTTATCTTAAACATGTTTTTTTTTTTTTAGATTTTTCTTACTTAAACATTTTTTCCAAATTTTTCTAAATGAGAAACGTTTTAACATAGATTTCCTTTACCTCTTGCATTCATAATCCTATTAAAATGAACAAACTCGTAATTTCCTTAGAACTAGAGGGAATAGCTAACGACTTCCTTTGTTACTTGTAAAAAAGGGATATCGGGTGAAAATCAAAAGTAAATAGCCGATCATTATGAGATATATCCTGTGTATATCCAAAATACAACCCATGGTCTATTACGCAATCAGATACCGATCAGAAGCATGTAAGTTACTTCGACTAAAATAACAGTTTATGAGAGGACGTCATTAACTTTTAAATTTTATTTACCATTTAAAACCTTTACAGAAAAAAATCTCAGAACGAAAGAGGATACGAACAAAATTTTGATAGCCATGTGTACCGAAAATAATGGATCTTTCAAATGTGGAGAAAATCGGCGTAAAAAGTACTCTTTATCGCAATATTGTTATTCTTGGTTGTTGTTGTGTGGTTTCCTTGTTTTAATAAGTCTTTTCAAGTTAAAGAAGTAAACGCAATGATTTCCTACAAAGGACGCCTTTGCTTATTTTGTTTCGAAAATGAGAGGTAAAATATGAAAACTGGGCGAGAATGAAATTGGTTCCTAGGTCGGGAGAGAAAAACGATTAAAACGTGTCAACGTTAATATATAGTACCACAACAATTACACATTCTAAGTAATCAACATTTCCTCTATATCAAATTCTGAAAAATATCTGATTCTAAGCAAAATAGGAGCATTTAGTCTCAGCCCTTATATTCTCTATATAGCAAATTTAAACCGGAACTACCCAGTCAAGTCAAGGGAGTTAATTAAAGGGCAATTTTCATGACAACTCCGTATATCGGTAGGGGCCCATTGGCCAACCGATTTTTTGTTTGACAGCGGCGATTGTTCAATTAAGCCGGCGCAGGTCGACTAAATGCACATCACCGTTTGTGTTTTTCCTTTATATTGTTGTTTCTAATGTCATGCGAGTTCCTTCAAACTGCAAAATGCAGATATTGTATCATTATATCATTGTTATGGTGTTGCTATATTAATTCACGTGGCAATAAACTTATTCACTTTAATCGGAGATCAAAGTTTGGTGACAAAATATTTTAAAATAACCATTTTGATATATTTTTATATTGTGAATACATGTAGTAGCGGACACCGGTTGAACCGGATATCTACTAGAGTTAGTGTTTATACCTTTTATACGCCCGTCGAAGACGGGACGTATTATGGGATCACCCGAGGTGTCCGGGCGTCCGGGCGTCCGGGTGTCCGGGCGTCCGGGCGGTGTCCACTTCTTTGTCCGGAGCATAACTCTGTCACCGTAAGTCCGATTGACTTTAAACTTGCCAGTTATATTCTTCTCATCAATACGGAGTGCAGTGCGCAATAAACATAACTCTACCTGGCCTATTTTTTGAGTTATTGCCCTTTGTTGTTTTTCATACTTGAATCTTGTCCGGAGTATATCTCTAAAAGTATTATAGGTAGGATCATGAAACTTTAAGGGTGTATAGATCTCACCAAGGGGGGGGGGGGTGCAGTGCACAAGAACCATATCTCTACCTGGCCTATTTTTTGAGTTATTGCCCTTTTTTGATTTTCATACTTGAATCTTGTCCGGAGTATATCTCTAAAAGTATTATAGCTAGAATCATGAAATTTCATGGATGGATAGAGCTCACCTAGTGGGAGTGCAGCGTACAAGAACCATAACTCTACCCAGCCTATTTTTTGAGTTATTGCCCTTTGTTTTTCATACTTGAATCTTGTCCGGAGTATATCTCTTAAAGTATAATAGCTAGAATCATGAAACTTCATGGATGGATAGAGCTCACCAAGTGGGGATGCAGTGTACAAGAACCATAACTCTACCTAGCCTATTTTTTTAGTTATTGCCCTTTGTTGTTTTTCATACTTGAATCTTGTCCGGAGTATATCTCTAAAAGTATTATAGCTAGGATCATGAAATTTCATAGGTGTATAGATCTCACAAAGGGGGAATGCAGTACACAAGAACCATAACTCTACTTAGCCTCTTTTTTGAGTTGTTGCCCTTTGTAGTTTTTCATACTTGAATTTTGTCCGGAGTATATTTCTAAAAGTATAATAGCTAGAATCATGAACTTTCATGGGTGTATAGATATCACCAAGGGGGAGTGCAGTGCACAAGAACCATAACTCTACCTAGCCTATTTTTTTATTTATTGCCCTTTGTTGTTTTTCAAACATGAATCTTGTCCGGAGTAAATCTCTATAAGTATAATAGCTAGGATCATGAAACTTCATGGGTGTAGAGATCTCACAAAGGGGGAGTGAAGTGCACAAGAACCATAACTCTACCTGGCATATTTTTTGATAATTGCCCTTTGTTGTTTTCATACTTGAATCTAGTCCGGAGTATATCTCTAAAAGTATTATAGCTAGGATCATAAAACTTCATGGATGGATAGAGCTCACCTAGTGGGAGTGCAGTGTACAAGAACCATAACTCTATCTAGCCTATTTTTTTAGTTATTACCCTTTGTTGTTTTTCATACTCGAATCTTGTCCGGAGTATATTTCTAAAAGTATAATAGCTAGAATCATGAAATTTCATGGATGGATAGAACTCACCAAGTGGGAGTGCTGTGTACAGAACTATAACTATACTTAGCCTATTCTTTGGTTATTGCCCTTTGTTGTTTTTCATACTTGAATCTTGTCCGGAGTATATCTCTTAAAGTATAATAGCTAGAATCATGAAACTTCATGGATGGATAGAGCTCACCAAGTGGGAGTGCAGTGTACAAGAACCATAACTCTACTTAGCGTATATTTTGAGTTATTGTCCTTTGTTGTTTTTCATACTTTGTTTGACAAAAAATATTCATTCAAAATAACCTCAGTTCTATTCAAACCCCCAGTTAATATTAAGCAGTGTGACGGGCGTTTCTTGTGACAATTTGGCACCTTGTTCTATTTGGTATGTCTGTAATCTTAAGGCTGTATCCGGCAAAATAGCATATTTGAGTTGAACTCATACATATATTTAATCGTTTAAATAGGAATTTCATTTCATTGATTTTCACTAAAGATGTTACTATTTCTTTTTCTAAATGAAGGGAAAGGTATACTAAATGAGTCTTTAGCTATGAACATCCCTTCGGAGGCGTCACTTTCTGTCAGATCTACTGTCGATTATGTGACGATCTATCGAAATTTCTTCCCGTTTTGCAGGTATTGTAACGCAACATATTTTTATGCGATCAACATTATTTTAAAGGAATCTGATAAAGGGGCTCCAAAGGATCACTCCTGTAAATTTGTATGAACTCTGTACAAAGAAAAGGGGTTGGTATTCGTCCTAAACTTCTTACCTCTATCTTGAATAAGCTATAGTAACGATGCTTAATTCCCCAAACCAACAAAAATGCTTCACATAAATGTCTCTTTCGGTTTAAATGAAAGATTCGATTAGTCGATTGAATATTTGATGGACAGTGGCGCCCCGTCAATTGATAGTTCAGTCTTCTGAATATATTTTGGGAACATCACAAGGGAGATTATCAGACAGTAAAAACGGTCAATTTACTTTCTGAACGTAGATTAGATAATAGATGGACTAAATTTTATTTTTTCAAAATTTCAAATTAATGTATGATTTAGTTTCATGCAAACATTTAAAATCTGTATAAATGAATTGACCAATCGCTGGCTCCGCCCGTGTATGCGTTTGCCCCGCCCAATGACTACGACAGGAAGTTCCGCTTCGATATAAAACGGCGTTATTTTGTAAATTCATAGTCAGGAGCATGTTACAGGAATGTGAGATAGTTGGTTGGCGAGCTAAACGTCGTAACTGCAGCTAGAATAAGCCGTGGTTACGCTGTTAAGGTCGCCAAACCAACAAAAATGTTTCACATAAATGGTGTCGAAATCCAAATCTGAATTCCGGCCTGAATGAAAGATTTGATTAGTCGATTGAGTCCTTGATTGGCAGCTGCGATTGGAAAATTAAAAAAGCATATCTACTTTGAGAACGTTTCGTCCACGAGGAATATATATGTAACGAGACAAACGTTTATGAATTTAGAAAGCGACGGCATTTTTATCCTAGCCAACCTACTCCGCCGCTCTTTGTAACCTGGATCAATGTCTTTTTCAAGATTGTCCCTTTAATGATGACCCGTAAGATAGAGCAATCTATCAGTCAAAAGTACTTCACCTCATTTTGTTGTTACTAACTTCTAACGGTTATAGAGTGGTCTCTATAAGTAATCCCAGTTCTCCCCAAAACTGTTTTACTGCAGCTTGTGTATAAGTAAAATGATGCCGATACTAATAAAAATAAATAAACCCATTCCAACATAATGACGCTTTTCGGCGCCCTCAAGATAAACAGTTGGGAAGACATTGTGAAAAATGAAGAAATTGTTTGTGACAAGCAATTTTTTTATTTTACACAATGTTTTTTTACCCTAAATTATATAGGCTTTTTAAATTTTACGTACTAAAAATTGTCGTCTGCAACGTCTTTCAAATTTCACGAGTCAAAAAATTTTCGTTAGGAAAGGATTGAAATAAGTGTGTTCAAAATGTTTGACAATTTTAGCGACAAACATCCAGAGTGATGTTATTTTTGTTTAATATTTCAATAGTTAAGTCAAGAAGAAATCGTTTAAACACTCAAAACCCTTTGATCGTGATAATTTAATGTTGATTATTCATTCAATCAAAAAGTCGGCCATGTCTAATAATTATCTTTAGTAAATATAACTACATTCCACACAAATAAAATCGGACACGTCAGAAAAAAATCCGTATCTGACAGTGTCAAATGCGGTTCCACATAAGGGAGGCCAAGATGACGTCATAATGCGAATAAAGGAGAATAGAAATACACGTAGAAATACATATTTTAGAAATTTTTTTTTCAATAAGAAATTAGTATATGAATTGAATAATATATTACGATTGCAATACATCATCTTGTATGTTCTTTCTCGCTGCTGAGGAAAATTAGACTTTCGAATCGGTCTTGTGATATTACGCGGCTCAAAGCAATTTCTCTATTCAACTTATTGTATTATTTCGTATTATGTAAAAGTTTTTTTTTTTAAATCTAAGCCGATAAATTTCTTCTTCGACTTTTATGTATCTCTAAGACATAGCTAATTTAAATCTTGTTCCCTTGAAATTGATCTAAAAGTTGATGTTTATGTTATCTTGCGTTTTCCAAGTGATTGACCCTGAAAACTTACATCGCTTAAATCCACATTATTCGGTGAGTGATCGTATAAATATCTTAGAAACTTTGTTTGGACAGGAGAAAACTCCTTCTCAATTTGTAGGATAGGAACAAGCTTCAGCAATATGAATATCGCCGATTTATGTCTGCAGCATGTAAGTTTTGATTTAAGTCTATGAGAGATGAACTAGTTTTGATTCTGAAATATTTCATTTAATGTGAACAAGATATAGAAAGTTTATTAAAAAAAAAGGTTACATCGCCTACGAAAAACTGTCAATGAAGAAAAGGTGAAAAGTCACATACTATTTGTGGGAGTATGTAAGTTTTGATTTAAGTCTACGAGAGATGAACTAGTTTTGATTCTGGAATAATTCATTTGATGTGAACAAGATATAGAAAGTTAATTTTAGAAAAGGCTACATCGCCTACGTGAAACTGTCAGTGAAGAAATGGTGGAAAATCACATGGACTTGTTGAGATGTACAAGAGAAAGTAAATAGTCTATTAAATATCAATCAAAATCGATAGTGCTATCAAATCGTTCATTTAGACCGGAAGTGAACTTAAAATCCAATATTGGTCGACATGTTTGTGGAGAAGTTTTGTTGGTTTAACCCTTGTCATGTTGAACCCTAAATATTCCGGTTTTGCCAAGAGATATAGACAAAGATCAGACTGCACATTTCTGATCTTAGTCTACACCTCCTGTCAAAAGGGGAATATTCATCTGATCTTAGTATACACCTCCTGCTTATCCCTTTCAAGATGTAATTGTTTAGATGATGCATTTCAAAGAAGTTATTATCCACAAATAACCGCATCCAGTACTCTCATCCCTTTGATTTTTATGCAATTCCAAGAGGATTTTATTCAGCTTGACAAAGGTTAACTTTAATCCCTACTTATTCGAAACGTCGGGTGATGATCTAGAAGAAATTTTGAGAAGTTTATGCGTATGATGTGATAAAATAAATGCTCAATCAAATAATAGAATACTTTATCAACACAAGCAGTTCAATATCTCATATGGTTATCTCTGGTAAAAAAACACAAACAAAGTGTTTGATAGATTAAACGCGTTGTAAAGCAGTATTGCAGTCATATCGTGGCTACTTAAGCACTTAACCTTGATTCCTTGTATTTCGCACACTAATAGTTTACCACAGCATCCTTTTCGAACCTCGAGTTGCTCACCCCTCTAAAGTGTATCTCACCTACTCACCCTTTAGTAGGAGACGAATGTCGAAAAAGATATGCTTCTAGGCCGGGGATCGAACCCGGAACCTCATGAGTAGTAGTCCAACGCGCTACAAACTGCGCTATGTCCGCGGCCTTGTATACTAATTACAAGAGATAATTTGAGGCATATATTTATCTATCTTTCTATATCACTTGTTAAGAAAGGATGTTAAAATCTTAACTGAAGTACGTATAACTATTATCCTTATTTTTTTATCAACAACATTTGCAGTGAAACCCCGACTTTCCTTCGGTAATACGTAGGGAATAGTATAATACGATGGGGATACAACATAATTATTGTATTTGCTCTGCGCTGCGGATGAAAAATTTGATATTTCACGAGAACGAAGGTCGAGGACCCTTGGACCAAATTGGATCAAACTTCACATATAAATTCCCTATGATATTGCACCGAGTTACTTTCCCGATATTTTGATAGCGTCAAGTTCACAGCTCAAGATCAAAGGTAAAACTGACCTTGTTCACTTATCGAATGGTTTAAAATTTACTTGACACAGTGATCTCTATCATAAATAGATGTACCATTTGAAAAAGGTTGGATCCAAGGTCAAGGTCACAGTTCAAAGTCAAAGGTCAGAATAGATATTGTTCGCGGCATAGCTCATTCAATTATAGATGGATTTCAAAACAACTAGGCACAATTGTTCTCTATCATGAATTGCTGTAGCATTTGATAAAATCAGATAGCTCCAAGATCAATGTCATTCCTCAAGGTCAAACATTGAAATTAAGCTTTTCCAGACTATAGCTCCTTCAATTATGGATGGAATTTGAAATATTTTTTTCACAATCATTGTCATTAGTAGATGTGCAATTAAATCCAAATCTTCAGATAGCTCAAATGTCTAGGTCACATTCACAGTCCGAAAGTTAAAGCATGTCCAGAGCAAACTCCTTCAAGTATAAATGGAGTTCAATATAACTTGTACCAATTATTCCCGGTCATGAGAGGTGTGCCATATGGAAAAAATCGGAGAGCGTCAAGGTCAAGGTCACATGTCAAGGTCAAATTTTATAATAGCAATGTCCCGCTCATAGATTCTAAAACTATAGACTTAATTCAAAATATCTCTACACGATTGATCTCTTTCATCAGCAGATGGGCCCTTTGAAACAAATCTTCAGATTACTCCAAGGTCAAGGTCACGCCTCAATTCTGAATGTGAAAATGTAGCATTTCCAGATCATAGATCCTTCAATTATGGATTGATTTCGAAATAACTTTACACAAATTTTGCTTGTAATTGGTAGGTGTACACTTTGAAAAATGAATTCATATAGTTCCAAGGTACAGGTTTAAAATGACAATAAAAATGTCCAAAGCAAAGCTCTTTCAATAATAGATGCATTTCATTATTAATTGTCACAATTGTTCTCAGTCATGAGTAGATATGCAGTTTGAAAGAAAAATCGGATAGATAAAAGGTCATTGTCACAGCTTAAGGTCAAACATTACAATTAAGCATGTCTGGACAATAGCTCCTAAAATTCTAATTTGATTTCGAAATAACTCTTCGCAATTGTTCTCTATTGTGAGTAGACGTGCCATTTGAAACAAATTTTCAGATAGCCAAAAGGTCAAGCTTACTGCTCAAGGATGTACGTTAAAATTTCGCCTGTCTTTAACATAGCGAGCACATACCCGTATCTGGGTCTGTCGGTCCATCAGAACTATTTTCCCTGTTTATGTTACACTTTGTGTGACAGGGCTATATTCGGGGAGTATTATCCGTCCCTGACGGCTCTTGTTAATAAACAAATTCGATGCAATAATAAAAAAAAAACTGTATTTCTACGAGTATTTACCTTCTCCTTTACCATTCTGATTACGTTTATTCGCATTATGGCGCAATTTACAAAATGAAAATGATTCCATCTTCGACTACCTTATATGGAACCTTATCCGCTGTCATATGCGGATTTTTTCCTTTTTTTCCCCTGTGCGGAATATATATTTTTCTAGACATAGTTGTAGGAATATAATAATTAAGAAATGAAGAGAATACTTTTTGTTTTCATGGAGGTATGAACCGAAAAACCTAATCACACTGTATGAATACGCGAAGCGGATTCATACATTGTGTGATTAGGTTTTTCGGTTCATACCTCCATGAAAACAAAAAATATTCTCTTCGTTTCTTATAATTTAATAGCATCGAGCGAAAAATGCAACAACTTAAAAAAATTTGATACCTTTTTGTAGTGAACTATTTTGTGCGGAAGCATTCAAAATGGCTGCGTACTCAAAATTTTGTTCATGGAGGTATGAATTAAATTTTTGCGACCAATCAGATCGCTCGTTTTTGATAGACGAAACTAACAATTAAATTATATCTGGATATACATACTACTTACGAGATGAGATTAGATATACTTTAATCTTTAAAGACTCTTGTCCAGTTTCAATTGTCCCTTTATGATCACTTCGTAACATTCCTTTTAGAAGCTATCATCTATAGTTTTGTTTGAATGGGTCTTTTATTACTAAAAAAGGAATATTGTAAAAATCATAAAAAAAGGGAGCAATGAAAAAATGTCTTATTAAAATCTTATATATTTTTAGCATATGTACCTAGATTCTTGACTTAGAATCAGACAATGCCATTTAATACTGTAAACTTGTAGAAGGAATACAATTCCCTGAACTGAACCAGTCATGAAATTGATAAGTATTTTTGTTATGAATATATTCTGAAATCGGACAAAATTTTGTTTGTGAAATTGCTATTAAATAAATAAATTCGATCATTTTCTCAACTAAAAATATAGTTAATTTAAACACATTCCCAAAACAATTAAGATACAATAATTAGAAATTCTTTTTGTATTACAAAAAGCTATAACAGTTGTACCTTTTTGAGACTATTTTCGAGAATTTTCTATCTTTCAAAAATTGGAACTATGATGGTTAAGATTGTGTATTTAGGCAATGAAAACTTATAGAAAGCATGTACATAATTGTGAATGTTTCGACTAAAAAGGCTAACAAAGAAACACAATCTCATTTTGAGCCCCTTGTAATATTACTAGATGTGCTTTTTCAAGCTTTTTTCTTTTTTCTATATTTATACATTATTTCTCGTTAATTGAACCAACAATACATTTGCACCAAAAAAAAAAAACACTTGGTAGCCTGAATTCAAAATTCAAATGAAACCAGCTGATCCAAGCAAGCATTGAAACAAGAACATGCACGGATCTAGGCCTTTATTGCAAGGAGGGGCGGTTCCAACATAAGACGTATTCGTATTACATATATATAATTGTGATGTCAAGTTATTACGAAGCTACAAATTCACAAATTATTCTTCAAAAAAAGGGACAATTGTCCCCTTCTAGATCAGCGCATGTTTGAAATTAAATGTATAGGACCAGCAAAGTTTTATATACTTCCACTTGACGAACATTGATAAAACTATGGTCCGTATATCAACCTGTTACAAAACAACTAATCGTCGTATAGTGATAAATCTACAGCGCGAACACCAATTCGGTATGAAACAATTGTTTCATTTTAGTTTGATTTAATAGGGATAGCAGTTAGTCACAAATATATTTATAGGTCTAGTATCAGTTATAAATGTATCGGGTAGGTACCTCTTGTTTTGGTTTTATGGTCGAAGTGTTCGATGTTCAAAAGAGTGTGGATTTTCACCAAACTTTAGGTGATTATATAATTCACTACATTAATCATGAATTAATTGTATTATATAACTCGTTGATAAATTTAAAAATATATGATCATGAAGCATTTTTTTTTTCAGTCAAGAGATTATTTAACCAACTAAATCGTATTTAAATATTCCATTGTAAAGTAAGGTCATCAGCCGATATACAAATATACAGGTGATACAATTACAAACAATATAACATATAGCTATGAGTGCAGTAACGGAAACCTTGGACGTTGTATGTTAATTTTTCACGTGTAGATAATTAGACAAGACTTACAATTAAGATATATCCTACTTATTTATGTGCTAATAATTTGTTTTTTAATTTCGTCTATCAGAAACGAGTCTTCTGACTGGCCGAAAAAATATTCATACTTCCATGAAAAAAAATTGACCACGCAATAACTCTTTTATGCTTGCGCTCAAAATTGTTCCATAAAAAAATATCAACATTTATAAATTGTTTGCTTTTTTCGCTTGATGTCATTAAACTAAAAGAAATGAGGGGAACGTTTTTGTTTTCATGACGACATGAAACGAAAAACATTATCACATTTGCAGAATGCAGGTATTGCAGAACATTTTTCACTGTCACCTCATGTAATATTTTTTTGGTATTCGAAAGAAATTTCCCCATTTAGACGAACAAGTACAGAGAATACGAGTTAAATAGAACACTCGGTAACTAACAGTGCTAGAAAAAAAAATAATAGTAGTGCTGTTAGCCAGGGATTCTCAACCCAAAAGTCGTGAGTTCGGAATGGATGCTTTCAGATTTTTTTCATGTACATATTTATTTTATAACCATGATAGTCTAAATTCTGTGTTTCAGTATTTGCGTATTAAACATGCGAATATAAAAAATAGCTTTGCCAGGGCTCCTGACTTCCATTTCCTATTGTAGAAATCCATCTTTTAAGTAAAACTCGTTTAAAATAATTGCACAGTTTTTATGACTTATCTTGAAGGAAAGGATCCTAAAAAAGATCTTTTTTAACGATTTGTCTTTTTATACTCCAACAAACGATGGGAGGGGGGGGGGGGGTAATCTGGAAACAGCCTATCGGTCTGTCTGTCTAGCGGTCGGTTTGTTGATCGGTCGTTCTGTTTAGCGGTCGGTTTGTTTATCGGTCGGTCCGTCTAGCGGTCGGTTTGTTGGTCGGTCGGTCTGTCTAGCGGTCGGTTTGTTGATCGGTTGTTCTGTCTAGCGGTCAGTTTGTTGATCGGTCGTTCTGTCTAGCGGTCGGTTTATTGATCAGTCGGTCTGTCTAGCGGTCGGTTTGTTGATCGGTTGTTCTGTCTAGCGGTCGTTTTGTTGATCTGTTGTTCTGTCTAGCGGTTGGTTTTTTGACCGGTCGGTCTGTCTAGCGGTAGGTTTGTTGAGCGGTTGTTCTGTCTAGCGGTCGGTTTGTTGATCTGTTGTTCTGTCTAGCGGTCGGTTTGTTGATCTGTCGGTCTGTCTAGAGGTCGGTTTGTTGATCGGTCTTTCTGTCTAGCGGTCAGTTTGTTGATCGGTCGGTCTGTCTAGCGGTTGGTTTGTTGATCGGTCGGTCTCTCTAGCGGTCGGTTTGTTGATCGGTCTGTCTGTCTAGCGGTCGGTTTGTTGATCGGTCGGTCTGTCAAGCGGTCGGTTTGTTGATCAGTCTGTCTGTTTAGCGGTCGGTTTGTTGATCAGTTGTTCTGTCTAGCGGTCGGTTTGTTGTTCGGTCGTTCTTTCTAGCAGTCGGCTTGTTGATCGGTCGTTCTGTCTAGCGGTCGGTTTGATGATCGGTTGGTCTGTCTAGCGGTCGGTTTGTTGATCGGTTGGTCTGTCTAGTCGTTTTGTTGATCGCTCGTTCTGTCTTGCGGTCGTTTTGTTGATCGGTCGTTCTGTCTAGCGGTCGGTTTGTTGATCGGTCGGTCTGTCTAGTGGTGGGTTTGTTGATCGGTCGGTCTGTCTAGCGGTCGGTTTGTTGATCGGTCTGTCTGTCTAGTCGTTTTGTTGATCGGTCGGTCTGTCTAGTCGTTTTGTTGATTGGTCGTTCTGTCTAGCGGTTGGTTTGTTGATCGGTCGTTCTGTCTAGTGGTCGGTTGGTTGATCGGTCGGTTTGTTGATCGGTCGGTCTGTCTAGGGGTCGGTTTGTTGATTGGTCGGTCTGTCTAGAGGTCGGTTTGTTGATCGGTCGGTCTGTCTAGCAGCCGGTTTGTTGATCGGTAGGTCTGTCTAGCGGTCGGTTTGTTGATCGGTCGTTCTCTCTGGTGGTCGGTTTGTTGATCAGTCTGTCTGTCTAGCGGTCGGTTTGCTGATCGGTCGGTCTGTCTAGTGGTCGGTTTGTTGATCGGTCGGTATGTCTAGCAGCCGGTTTGTTGATCGGTCGGTCCGTCTAGCGGTCGGTTTGTTGATCGGTTGGTCTGTCTAGCGGTTGGTTTGTTGATCGGTCGGTCTGTCTAGCGGTCAGTTTGTTGATCGGTCGTTTTGTCTAGCGGTCGGTTTGTTGATCGGTCGGTCTGTCTTGCTATCAGTTTGTTGATGGGTCGGTCTGTCTAGCGGTCGGTTTGTTGATCGGTCGGTCTGTCTAGCGGTCGGTTTGTTGATCGGTCGGTCTGTCTAGCGGTTGGTTTGTTGATCGGTCGTTCTGTCCTTAAAATTATGTCCGGATAAATCCTACCGTTTATCCCGTTAGGAGAAGAGCTTATTAGGAACTATAAATATGCAGGACGCAACTTTCGTGAAAATTCCATGAATAATTATTTCAATGGTAATTGCTCCTGACTTACATTTTAACCTTAACGCTTGTAAAATCTTCTCCGAACTCCTCCTCCTACAGTTTCTTTCCGATTCCTTTTATACTTAACGTAACTTACACTTGAATTTGTAAATCTCATAGTCATAACTTTGGTGAAAAAAAAAAACATCAAGAAAAGTTGAGTTATTATCCCTGATTTGGCTTAAAAAACGTTTGTCCAGACAATTCCTCCGACAGTTTCTGTCTGATTTGTTTTGAACTTCTCAGAGGTGTTCATTATGGATTGTAGACGATTTTTTGTGAAACTTCTAACTAGAATTACCGAGTTCTTGCCCCTTATTAGACTTATAGGGTTTTTTCCCACACTTCTGCTCCTAGAATTTCAGTCTGATTCGCTTATTATTTGACAGAAGTGTTCCTTGTTTTTGTAGATGTGCGAAAGTCACATTTTGTGAATCTTTCATTTAGAATTACTGAGTAATTACCCCTGGTTTTATCGAAAAATGCTTGTCCATACAGATCCTCCTACCGTTTCTGTCTGATTTGCTTTAAACAATTTTGAAGTGTTCATTAGGGGTCGTAGATGTACAAGACGCAACTTTCGCGCAAAATCTACGAAGATAAGATGAATTATAGCCACTGACTAAGCTTAGTATATGGTAAGGAGTATGTCCCCTGCAGCGTCATATTACTTGTTTTTATATCTCTATACCTGAGCGACATAAGGGGGTATTTGCGATATGAAAAATCGTAGCAAAGACCTTTTTTCTTTCTTACTTTAATTCTTTCGGTTTTTAGATGAACGAAACAATCTGAATTATGTAAATTTGTATATTTGCCGGCAAAAATGACGAAAATTACTACAGACAGGCGGCGATGATGTGAAACTTGACAATACCCATCTCTGTTGGGCACGAATTTAAAGGGAAAGATGTTCGCCGTGGCTGGTGATCGAATCCGTAGTCCTATGCGCTACCATCTGCGCTATGACCATGCCCTAGTTTATATGGACAGGTTTTAATTGAGTAGTTATGAACAGCTTCAGACATGAATTTCACTCAGTTTGAAACCAACACTATGATGGTTTTCATAATAGAACTGCATTTCATAACACACTCTATAATGAAGCTTCACCAAATACCGATGTAGGTCAATTTGACCTTTATAACTGATTTCTAACTCCTTGACGCTCTATAACAATGACAAGTGTCTATCAGCAAGGATCACACAAAGTTTGTATAACTTAGTCTATGATTAGTCATACAATCAGTCTAAATGAATGCCCATAAGAACAGGGGCGTGGGAGAAGATAGTGAAGCAACTTCTCTACTAATTTTGACAAAAAGTGAAAACGATTATTTTGTATTAATTTTTAAAAAAAATCGACTACGAATTTTCCTTATTTTTTAAAGATTTAGTGTTACACTTTAATTGAAATTTGATTGAACGAATAAAGCTTAACGAAATTCCAAAATACCTCGACACGAGGCTTTGTAGAGTTTTAATTCGAATTCATTGACTTCTTGTTATGCTGAATAAAATCCTTTACAGAATTGTGTTAAATCAAAAGGTTAGTTTGAATTGGGTTTTACGCCGCTTTCAACAATCTCTCAGTTATATCGCGGCGGCTGGAGCACCTAACAATGGAATCCTGGTATTTCTCACACCAGTACTACCATTACATCCTTTCCTAGCCTCCACCTGCTATCCCACATAGGTCTACGATTATCGACCAATTGGTGAGAGACAAATAGTCGGAAAGGATGAGTGCCGCCGTCGGGAATCGAACCCGGGACCTCTAGATTGACAGGCCGACGTTAAATCAAAAGGACAAAAAGCATATATGTCTAAACCTGATGTAAACCTGATGTAAAAAGAATACACGTATATATATATATTTCAGGTTCACAATGACAAGGGTTTAGACGACGAGGATAATACGTCTCACAGGATCTCTAATTAACCGATTAAATGCTTGAAATTCATCACTTGATATATATCTTTTAAAAAACATATTTGGAAATTAAATAAAAATAATTTAATTGTCAGTTTCGTCTATCAAAAACGAGCGATCTGATTGGTCGAAAAATTAAATTCATACCTCCATGAACAAAATTTTGAGTACGAAGCCATTTTGTATGCTTCCACACAAAATAGTTCACTACAAAAAGGTATCAAAATTTGTAAAATTTTTGGATTTTTCGCTCGATGCTATTAAATTATAAGAAATGAAGATAATATTTTATGTTTTCATGGAGGTATGAACCGAAAAACCTAATCACACAATGTATGAATCCGCTTCGCGTATTCATACAGTGTGATTAGGTTTTTCGTTTCATACCTCCATGAAAACAAAAAATATTCTCTTCATCTCTTAATTCAAAACAACATACCAATATGCATATATCGGGACTCTTGATAGTGTATGGATATGAATAGATAAAGTGCTCGGGGGTCGCAGGGTACGGACACGTGCGACCTGTAGGTACGGACATGCGATGATATTTACTATGAAAATTGCAAGCGACTAACTAGGTCTCAATATCCCATTTTAAGTGTATGTGTGTGTGTGTGATAGCGAAACTCATATTAATCTTTAGTATTGAATTGATTATATCTTTTCTCCATTACTTCATTGAAAAATAGTTTCCATTCTTCTTCTTCTTCTTGTTACCGTCATTAGCACTATCATCGACGACTCAACATACAAATTTCAATTAATTTTGTTAATTTGTAAATGTACAAGATGGACATATTGTCTTTTGTTTTCTAACTTGTAAATGTACAAGATGGACATATTGTCTTTTGTTTTCTAATTTGTAAATGTACAAGATGGACATATTTTCTTTTGTTTTCTAATTTGTAAATGTACAAGATGGACATATTTTCTTTTGTTTTGTAATTTGTAAATGTACAAGATAGACATATTTTCTTTTGTTTTCTAATTTGTAAATGTACAAGATAGACATATTTTCTTTTGTTTTCTAATTTGTAAATGTACAAGATGGTCATATTTTCTTTTGTTTTTTAATAAACTAACTAATAAACTATATATATACTATAAAATGCATGATAGTTTCCCTTTTAAAAAAAACAACAGTTTTTTGCCCTATATGACTCAGATTTTCAATTTAGATACTCTTTTTTTTAACATGTTAGAAAGCTGACAAGTCTCAACTATGAGAGCAGCTAACAGATATTAAGATACAGAATGGGTCCAGTCAAGATACAAAATGGGTCCTCTCTATTCCACATGTCCATAACAAAGGGGAAATCACTCTGTTTGTTGTATAACTCTGGAGAACTCTGTTGTATTCTTGGCTGCTTCATAGAATGTACTCCAGTACGCCTGATTCATTCTGATGTATTATTACATTTATTAGTTGATAACCATTTGGAAACCTACTGAAATGATTAAGAAAGATAAGTTCATGCACTGACTTGATAGATTTTGCCCTCGTTCTCTTCATTATCAGCTACTGAATGTGATGAAAGTATTGACAAATATCAACTGTCTTCATAAGGTTGCAATGTAATTAACCAATCGCAGCTGTCAATCAAGGAATCAACCGACCAATTATATTAGTGATTCAGCCCGGAATTTAGCTTTCAACTCATACATTGGCCGCCATATATGTTAAACATTTTTGTTTGGTTTGGCGACTTAAACGACGTAACTACAGCTTCTTCAAGCTGTAGTTAAGACGTTCACGTCGCCAACCAACAAGTTTACTTTTTTGTGACATGCTGATAGCTATAAAATTCGCAAAACAATGCAGTGAAATATCAAGGTGGGTCTTCATGTTGGAGTCAATGGGTGGGGCCAAGGGCGTAAGTGAGAGAGGCCAGTGTTTGGTCAATTCAAAGGCCGAATGAAGTGTTTTGGGGAGATTCTGCCCCACAAAAATGAGAATAGTTGTTCCCTTTTACGTGAAAGTCTCAAATATTGTCTTAGTTAATTAGTCTCAACTATTTGTTTTACCGGACGTATTTAATTTTTTTTCATTATATCATTTTGTATCTTGTACCTTGTTGTACCTGGACGAAATAAAGATATGCTCTGTTCTGTTCTTTTCTACTTTTTGTTAACTAACCTCGCTTAATGAATGACCAAAAACGACGAGAAAACTTCAGCTGATATGTTCTAAAGTTGTAGAGGTTAATCGGCTTGCGACGAATAAACGTTATATGTTCATACAATGCTATTCATCTACTGTACTTCGTGATAGATGGACAGAATCTTTTTTTCTTTACATTATGGTACTCTGGTTAACCGTATTTCATTATGACGGATCGCGATGTCAATTAAAATACGATAGACGAATCAAATCGTACACATAGAACAGGGTGAACTTTGAACTCCAACATCAGTCGACACCGACGCTTAGCGTCTGTGTTCGTTTTGCGACTCAAACGTCGTTACTACAGCTTATTCAAAATGCAGTGACAAAATATAGGTCGCAAATATATCACTTTATTTTTGCGACATCTTATCGGACATAAGTTTTTCAAAATAACGCCGTTTAGTATCTGTATGAACTTCCTGTAGAAGCTCGGGGCGGGGCAGCGATACGTCATTTATACATTATATTCTCATTGTGACCAATCTACTCTGAATATAGTCAGTTTTTTAACCCTTGTCATGCTAAATAAAAGTCAACTTTAGAATTTAATTAACATCAAAGGGCTGAAAACAATGAGATCACCAGTTGTGAGTCAATTATTCATCGGGAAAAAAATTGTAATTATTTTTGACTGGAAATGACAGATAGGTGTGGTAGACTAAGATCAGACTGCACTCCTACGATGACAGTAATATTCCAGGATCAGCATGACAAGGGTTAATATGATGGCGTTTTATTCAATAAAGTTTTTGATATGTGAGAAATTTACAGACAGTTTACAGAATCATTACCCATTACAAGTCAAAATTCTTTTCTGACCATTAGTGCTTTTCTTCTGTATTTGAAAATATTATTAATAAAGTATGATCTTTGTTTATTCAGAAGAGTAAAAGAAATTGAAAAATCCGAAAAGTTGCACCTTGGTACGGTGGTAGAGAAGTGACATAAGCGGTTTTATTTCATTTTATTTAGACCTATTCTGTAAAAAAAAAAAAAAAAAAAGAAAAGCAAACCCCAAAACTGTTCGTTTTATATTTTTTTTAGCGTGGGAACGAGATACAATTCCGATCAAAGTCGGTCTGTATTTATTTGAGCTATTTATATAACTTTAAAATGGATATCGCGTTGAAGAGGTAGCCTGGATGGATGACTATATAGTCGGAATGACTTACTATCTCGTGGGCTAATAGAGACTAATTTTGAATTGCTGTGTATCTCGTTCCCACGAGATAACACATCTTTCTTTTGTCTTCTTTTTTATAAGAAAGAAAAGGGAAACATGTTGTTTTAACAAGATAGTTCTGAATGAAAAAACTAAACAAAAAACAAACAAACAAACAAAAAAAAAAGCCGCTTTAGATTTCTCTTTCTTTTTCAGTATGAATCTTAGAAATATTGTGGTATTTCTCCTCGCGTCTGTACCCTTAATCATCGCATTTCGAGACTGCCGGTGGGGTGCCTGTTTTGGAGCTTGTAAATTCCCCGATGGATCGTTTGGTTACTGTGATCCACCCTTATCTGTCGGCTGCAGGTAAAACATCATCAACAACAACAACAAAAACAACAACATAAAAAAAAAAACATTGATATTAATTTATTGAATAATAAATAACCAGTGATGGAATCGGTTAATTGATTTGTGCATATCGTCGTTGTCATTCTAAATCCTCGTTACTACAGCTTGAACCAAGCTGTAGTAACGAGCTTTTAGAACGACAACGACATCGACACCATAAATTCGATGTGCTTCTTGCAACCTTGAACAAGCCCAATTGATAAACATTAATTAAATCGGAAAGCGTGGAAATTTTAAATATCAAACTTCGGTGAGAAGACGAACGGTTTGGGAACTGCGTATGTGCTTAAAGCTACGGATGCGATGATAACAGACCTTGTCACTGTTCTTGCTCAAAATCTCCTTGAAATTCACAATTTCTTTCCATGCTTCTTTTACTTCTCAAATAATCGATGATTGTTTCTAACCCTTAGGTTATGATACGATGAAGAGTAATGAGCATTTTTAATTTCTAAAAGAAACTACCTAACATCAAGGGCCGTTTTGTCACTGATGGAAGAATCAATTGGTTTTCAATTCCAATCTTTCATCTTATTTAAAAGGAGTTATGTTTTAGTTGCAGCCATGTTGAAGGTGGACATGGTCTTATTTGTAATGTTAGAATGGTGTTTAACGCTACTTTTAACAGCATTTAAGTAATATCGGGGCACCTAACCATAGAGTCGCAGTATATTCCACACCATTACTACCACAAAATCCTTTCCCATCCTCCAGCAGCTTATCTCATTTTTAATTGGTCGGAAAGGATTTTCGCTGTGGCCAGGGATCTTAACCAGAACCAATGATTTTGGCGCTTTTGAGTTTACTTACTAGTTACTATGGAAACAGAACTGATTTTTTAAACAAAACTGTACGAGTTTTAGCTGGAGTTTCCCTGTTGTTTCGTATTTGTTTTCTTTCTTCTTTTTTACCGAAAACGTGGTTATGTCTCAATGGGTTGCCATGTCAACATGACCGTTTATGCATATTTTGCTTCTAAACTAGTCCCCCAAAACTTTGAAAATCGGATAATTGTTGCTTCATTATCGTTTTGAAAGATATAAGCTATCCATTTATAAAGAATTGTTCTAAATTAATGATTTAATTCTTCAAATTAAAAATTAAAATCACACACATAAAAAAGACTGTTCATAAGAACATGTGACAGTCCATTGTTCTGTCCGTAGGCCTGTCCTATTGGCCCGTTAAAATATCTAGTGTTATATAACCTACCCTTTCCTGCATAACTTTTAGAACAATTCGGTTGAAGTGTTCATCACTACCAGGCAGAATAGCACATATCAATTCCGAACTTGTACCGGCAATGCCTCACTAAGAGTTCAAAATTAAGGGAAACCGTCAATAACTCAGCCACATTTTGAAGTCTTTTTTAATAAGTTGTTGTTTGTTCACCGGCAAAGGAAACTAGTAAAAGAAATAAGAGAACCTTTAGACCAGTTGCCCAAAAGTCAATGTTACACTTAGGGGGGTCAAATGTCAAAATATCAGTTTAACATTTTTTAATGGATAAAAACTTGATAGACTTCACAATGATTTGGCAAAATTGTTCATCACCAGAAACCACCATATCATGAGAAAATATTTTTATTTTATATCAAGGTCAAGATTACACTAAGAGGGCAAGGTCAACAATTAGGTAAGCTATTGCTTTCTGTTCATAACTCATACCTCTAGGGACGGATAGTAACTTGTATATGAACTTTAGACAAGGTGTCATGTCATGTGTAGACCAACTATTATCGTCAAAGTCAAGGTCACAATTACAAGTTAAATGAATAATTGAATTCAAGCCAAAATAATAACTCTTACGTATATATGATGGATATCTAAATCAGTCCTTAGATTTGTTTATCATCATGAGACTAAGTGCGACATGTATTGACCTTTATCAATAGGGTAATTATTATGTTATCAAACTGAAAATATCCTAAATAATCGAGTAACAAGTCAGCTGTTAATGACAATTTCAGAATTTACATTTTGCGCATTCACTTTAGACAGCATTAATCAATTTCAAATCAAATGTAAAGCACATATTTGATCCCTTCCAAATTTTCACACAAATAATAATCATATTTAGTTGGTATATGTTTTAAGGCTAAAAAAATGACAAGAAATTCTGCATCCATGTTAATTTGAGTTATGAAGCTTAATGTTTTCAATAGTATTTATATTTATCACTTAGTATGCCGTTATTCTTGATACTTTAATACCGCATGATACACTGACTCAATATTGATGACAGATTCTGCTTTGATATTCAAATATCCATCAATGTATGTGTCGCCGGCCAGCCTATTATCGGTCTTTGGGCGAAGAAAAGGAAGAACACCAATCTCGGTTCTCAATTCAATGTATTTCATACGGACAATTCATCTAAAAATAGATAATTAAACGATCCTAAGAATATGTACAAAAACCGTTTAACAAATGAATCTACACATAATCTACGTACAAATCTTTTAAATTGCATATATTTATTATGGTATTTACCTGTATTTACTGCAAGATGCAAATACGATGGAAATGTAGTGGAATGTTGAACAACAAATGATTGTGTACTATTGTGATAAAATGGCGGAAATGAATAACAAAACAAAGTGTGCATCGATTTTAGTTAATGTGATAGAACTTGTTATACTGTAGAGAAATGAGAGAAGATTAATTGAACAAATTTTTTGTTCGGTTAATCGAACGAATGTTCTACACGACTAAAACATGCTAATCTGCCGCATATAGCCGCGATTTGAGCACCTCAAAATCTGCTGCAAGTTTTCCCCTGAAATAGACCACGAATGCTAAAGCAGATCTCCATCTAGGTCTCTAGCTATGTGTAGTATCTGGGAAAAATCGTATTTTTGAGATATTGAAGTTTGAAAGTGACTTCGGCAAGTTTACCTATACCGGATGGGATAAAGTTGTCGGGTGTGTTATTAGGTTAAAATAGTTCCTTGATTAAAAAGTAAAAAACAAACCCCAAAAGAGATATTTGGGATAGATATCATAATGGATATCCTTCAATTATCGAGTGTATCAGTTACATCCGATTTTATCTATATAAATACTCTGACCTTGTAAATGCGGATGCAAAAAAGGCGGTCGAAATTACGTCACGCTAGCGTTCCGCCATCTTCTATTGACAAATTTTGAAAACCGGGGAACTGGATTTATTTCGCCAAATTTGGTAAGATGTTTTCACTTATTCAATGTTATAACATTATAAACATGCCGAGGAAGTAGCTAAATTTTCGTTTTCCATGGTTGATTAATTCTATCCGATACGGCCGAGTAATGCGAGTGCTGTTTCAAGTTTTCTCGGTTCGATGCTCCCGGTTCACAATTTTAACCGGTTTAGGAGATGCTTTAAGATCGTTTATATGTATTGTATAAAGTTTTTTTTCCTCTTCAACGCATATTACTTTCGTCTTTCTCTTTTTTCTTGACACTTTGTTTTTCGGCCCCGGTCAATTTCGTAAAAGCTTAACCCTTTCCTGTTTTTCAAAATTGTACATGTCTTATTTGACAGAAATTCTAGTCAACAAGTAAAAGTGAGTGCAATTAGAAAAATAACCAACATAGAGGGTGGAAAATGTGTGAAAAGAAGAATTTGCTTGTTACAAGCTATTTTCCTCTTTTCCAACAATGTTATTTGTGTATAAAATCACAGAGAGTAAAAACTAGGGTTAGAACATGAAGGGTTAAAACACCTAAAGAAAATGGTGTCCACTCTCTGTAATATATCTACATACTTCCATTACAAACAAGAACCAGAAACCTGATCCTTACTTGCAACACATGGTTCAGTCTAAAATGCATACAACTACACAATCATGAAATATTGAAAGCTACCATGCCACCCCATCCCACCTGTAATTGTTTAAACCCATTCCCACTGAATAAAATTTTAGACTGGGCAAAAATGAAAGGAATTGCAGACAACAATTTAAAACTTATTAAATTTAGGATTGATTATACTTTTTGGGTAGAAAACATTGTGGATAATGAAGGAATTGCATTTATCATTTTCCTCAATGATTTCCAAAGCATTATTTCATGGGGTCATGTAAAAGTGTAATTGAGTGGGAATGGGGTGATAAATTGTATATTATAAAATCATTGGCGATATTGCGCACTGTTATGTGCTACTGGAGGCAGGGGTTCGGGGGCGCCGCCCCCGACATTTTTTATCTTTTACTGTTAATAGTGCAAGTAATTTAGAGTAAGTGTTATTTGTTGTTGTAGTTGTTGTTATAGTTCAGGTACAGTGTTTTCCATGACCCCCTGTTTCTTTGAATTTGGACCGACATTTTTTATCTTTTACTGTTATTAGTGCAAGTAATTTAGAGTAAGTGTTATTTCTTGTTGTTGTTGTTGTTGTTGTTATAGTTCAGGTATAATTTCCATTGCAAGCAGGGGTTTGGGTAGTAAACATTGTGGATAATGAAGGAATTGCATTTAACATTTTCCTCAATGATTTCTAAAGCATTATTTCATTGGGGCATGTAAAAGTGTATTTGAGTGGGAATGGGGTGATAAATTGTATATTATAAAATCATTGGCGATATTGCGCCCTGTTATGTGCTACTGGAGGCAGGGGTTCGGGGGCGCAGCCCCCCGACATTTTTTATCTTTTACTGTTAATAGTGCAAGTAATTTAGAGTAAGTGTTATTTGTTGTTGAAGTTGTAGTTATAGTTCAGGTACAGTGTTTTCCATGACCCCCTGTTTCTTTGAATTTGGACCCTAATTTTTTAGGAATGACCCCCAAAAATTCTTAGCAGCCTTCTTTATCTCCTTTGAAAGGGGTCATAGTATGGCAAAATGACCCCCAGTTTTGAAAGTCGAGGGAAAACCCTGCAGGTATAATTTCCATTGCAAGCAGGGGTTTGGGTAGAAAACATTGTGGATAATGAAGGAATTGCATTTATCATTTTCCTCAATGATTTCCAAAGCATTATTTCATGGGGTCATGTAAAAGTGTAATTGAGTGGGAATGGGGTGATAAATTGTATATTATAAAATCATTGGCGATATTGCGCACTGTTATGTGCTACTGGAGGCAGGGGTTCGGGGGCGCCGCCCCCGACATTTTTTATCTTTTACTGTTAATAGTGCAAGTAATTTAGAGTAAGTGTTATTTGTTGTTGTAGTTGTTGTTATAGTTCAGGTACAGTGTTTTCCATGACCCCCTGTTTCTTTGAATTTGGACCGACAATTTTTATCTTTTACTGTTATTAGTGCAAGTAATTTAGAGTAAGTGTTATTTCTTGTTGTTGTTGTTGTTGTTGTTATAGTTCAGGTATAATTTCCATTGCAAGCAGGGGTTTGGGTAGTAAACATTGTGGATAATGAAGGAATTGCATTTAACATTTTCCTCAATGATTTCTAAAGCATTATTTCATTGGGGCATGTAAAAGTGTATTTGAGTGGGAATGGGGTGATAAATTGTATATTATAAAATCATTGGCGATATTGCGCCCTGTTATGTGCTACTGGAGGCAGGGGTTCGGGGGCGCAGCCCCCCGACATTTTTTATCTTTTACTGTTAATAGTGCAAGTAATTTAGAGTAAGTGTTATTTGTTGTTGAAGTTGTAGTTATAGTTCAGGTACAGTGTTTTCCATGACCCCCTGTTTCTTTGAATTTGGACCCTAATTTTTTAGGAATGACCCCCAAAAATTCTTAGCAGCCTTCTTTATCTCCTTTGAAAGGGGTCATAGTATGGCAAAATGACCCCCAGTTTTGAAAGTCGAGGGAAAACCCTGCAGGTATAATTTCCATTGCAAGCAGGGGTTTGGGTAGAAAACATTGTGGATAATGAAGGAATTGCATTTATCATTTTCCTCATTGATTTCCAAAGCATTATTTCATGGGGTCATGTAAAAGTGTAATTGAGTGGGAATGGGGTGATAAATTGTATATTATAAAATCATTGGCGATATTGCGCACTGTTATGTGCTACTGGAGGCAGGGGTTCGGGGGCGCCGCCCCCGACATTTTTTATCTTTTACTGTTAATAGTGCAAGTAATTTAGAGTAAGTGTTATTTGTTGTTGTAGTTGTTGTTATAGTTCAGGTACAGTGTTTTCCATGACCCCCTGTTTCTTTGAATTTGGACCGACATTTTTTATCTTTTACTGTTATTAGTGCAAGTAATTTAGAGTAAGTGTTATTTCTTGTTGTTGTTGTTGTTGTTGTTATAGTTCAGGTATAATTTCCATTGCAAGCAGGGGTTTGGGTAGTAAACATTGTGGATAATGAAGGAATTGCATTTAACATTTTCCTCAATGATTTCTAAAGCATTATTTCATTGGGGCATGTAAAAGTGTATTTGAGTGGGAATGGGGTGATAAATTGTATATTATAAAATCATTGGCGATATTGCGCCCTGTTATGTGCTACTGGAGGCAGGGGTTCGGGGGCGCAGCCCCCCGACATTTTTTATCTTTTACTGTTAATAGTGCAAGTAATTTAGAGTAAGTGTTATTTGTTGTTGAAGTTGTAGTTATAGTTCAGGTACAGTGTTTTCCATGACCCCCTGTTTCTTTGAATTTGGACCCTAATTTTTTAGGAATGACCCCCAAAAATTCTTAGCAGCCTTCTTTATCTCCTTTGAAAGGGGCCATAGTATGGCAAAATGACCCCCAGTTTTGAAAGTCGAGGGAAAACCCTGCAGGTATAATTTCCATTGCAAGCAGGGGTTTGGGTAGAAAACATTGTGGATAATGAAGGAATTGCATTTATCATTTTCCTCAATGATTTCCAAAGCATTATTTCATGGGGGCATGTAAAAGTGTAATTGAGTGGGAATGGGGTGATAAATTGTAAGTTATAAAATCATTGGCGATATTGCGCTCTGTTATGTGCTTTTATCTTTTACTGTTAATAGTGCAAGTAATTTAGAGTAAGTGTTGTTGTTGTTGTTATAGTTTAGGTATAATTTCTGTTGCAAGCAGGGGTTCGGGGGCGCAGCCCCCGACATGTTTTTAAATCGCCTTTCTTGAATGGCAGATTTTTTCAAATCGTCTTAGTAGGGTGAACTGTTACAAGAAATTGCTTTTTATGAAAATCAATTGGGATAACATTTCCATATGTTAACACTTGCAGGGTGCCCATTCACATACTACAGTACGTAATTCAAGTAAAAGCTTAAAAGCAGCCCCCGACATGTTTTTAAATCGCCTTTCTTGAATGGCAGATTTTTTCAAATCGTCTTAGTAGGGTGAACTGTTACAAGAAATTGCTTTTTATGAAAATCAATTGGGATAACATTTCCATATGTTAACACTTGCAGGGTGCCCATTCACATACTACAGTACGTAATTCAAGTAAAAGCTTAACCCTTTCCTGTTTTTCAAAATTTTACACATAAGTGCAGTCTGATCTTAGTCTACAACTTCTGCTTGTACTTCCCCAGAGTTGTTCTGGAAATTGATTTCTAAAAAAAATATTGATTTTTGTCCCCGCTTTCAGCCCTTTGATAATACAGCACTTCAGTAAGGTAATTTATACAGCATGACAAGGGTTAAGATTGTGTTTATTTTCTTTTTTTCTGCCATCGCGGCGACACAAAACAACAAGTTACGATGCAGAAGAATTAATTTGTTACGTAAAACTTAAATTTGTTATTTCTACGATAACGATATTTACAGTGCACAGTAAACCAATCAGAGCGGCCTTTTCAATCAATATAAATGCTCTGAATTACCAAGGGAAACCATGGAAGTAAATAAAAACCCAAACATCTGCTTATTTGTCCCAAGGTATCTTTGAACCTACGACCCACGGTTTATAAATTTAATGCGCTGTTCAGCCCCCGGACATATTTTATGGGGCCATCTGTAATTTTTCTGAGCTAATCCTGCAATGGCGCGCCCTTGGCAGAACTCTGCTTGTGATACCCTGGTCAAGTTCAATATTGTGTGCACTCTAGAGGTCACATTTTAGGCTCAAAACAACTGATGTTTGGTCAAAACGTTTGTATCCATGATATCTCAACTAAGGTCAAATTTTGGTCACATGGATTCAAAAACTAGGTAACTAGGTTAAATCCTAGGAATAATCTTGTGTGCACTCTAGAGGCCATGTTTTAGGCTCAAATCAAATGATATTTGCTCATAATGTTTGTGCCTTGATATCTCGGCCAATTTCAAATTTTAGTCACATGGTCAAAAACTAGATCACTAGTTCAAATCTTTGAAATATCCGGTTTTTAACCCTGGAGACCCAATTTTCAGCTCAATTGAATCGATGCTTGGTCAGAATGTTTTGGTCCATGATATTTCGACCAAGTTAGACTTTGATTGACATTGCATCAAAAACTAGGTCACTAGGCCAAATCTTAGAAATACTCCGGAGGGGCTGCGCCCATGGTGAAATGGTAGCAGAGTTCCCACTCAATATTTTTTGGGGGAGTGCATCACAAAGTTTGGGAGTGCACTATTATATGGACAGGACTCTTAGTAAACCCTTTCCAGGGCTCTCACTAGGGTTTTGAAAGTAGGATTCCAGGAATCCAAGTTAGGAAAAAGTTGGATTCCAAGCAGAAAAGTTGGATTCAAGCCTGATCAGGCAGGATTTTCATACTAAATGCGGTTTCCACAAAATCCTTTTTTAGAGCACTTTCTTTGTTGAAAATAATGTGGAAAAGGGAGATTCATTTTGGTTTTAAGAATTATTATATTTTCAAGCCTATATTATGTTGGTTACATTTCTGATCATGTTCATTTGATCTTCAGCAAATTTTCTTAATTAGGATTATTTGTAAATCTAATTAAGAAGTAAAGAATTAATGTCAAAATAGAGCAAATGATCGAATTATCTACCATGTGTAATTTTTCCTTTTTTTTTTTTTTTCTAAGCACACACGGTAATTAAGTTAACCCTTGTCACACTAAAAATGTAGTATTTCTCCTTTAGCAAGACAAAAAGACAAAGATGTTACTTGTACAGTCTGATCTTAGTCTTTACCACCCAATTTTCCTTCTTAAATTAAACCGTTTTGATGATTGTATTTCAAAATAAATACTGACTCACAATAAGTCAATCCCTTCTTTCACCACTTAGATTTTAATGAAAATTTGCAACGATCTTTATTCAGTTTGATTAGGGTTAAGTTTTTGTTGAAATTTGGACAAAAAAATGGCATAAAATGACAGTCAAATTGACTAGTAAATGATAGTAAATTTATGATTCATGCTCAGCTCTAGAATTCTAAGAGCCCAATAAGTTTATCTAATAATTTTCATTTTCAATTGAATTGCCTGTTGTACACACGAAAACCCATGACAATTTAACTTTGCAATATAAGTTGACTTCTTTATTAAGTTTTGTTTACTTTTTCACTAAATTGTTCAATAATAATTTGATTCCAGTGAGATAAGAGTGCTAGTTAAATAATTTTACCCAAGTAACACAGGTTTCTAACACCTGTCATTTACGATCGTCGATACATGACCGGTCACCGCTAAGAGGTAATTGTCAATCAAGCTGGGTGTTATCAATGTGTATGTTAGGATAATCAATTAACATTTTCCACAATCTACTAACTATTTTAATGACCCTTGAACCATGACAGATGATTTTATAGGGTCACTTTAACATAATTACTGTTAACGTCGGTCGCATGTCATTGAAAAAATTGTCGTCCGTCGGAATCCTTTGATAGGATTTTGTCCCTTGCAGAAAATTGTCGTCTCAGACGACAATAGTGTCGTTTCCGAGAGCCCTGATTTCCCAAACAATGATAACTGATATCTGTTTTGATGAACCTATTCTGCTAAAGCTTGGGGAAATATTGAAGGAAGAAAATGCAGTTAAACAGTATTTTCTGCTCTTTTTCTCAATATTTTCCACTTTCTCAAAAGAGAAATTTAATTATCACAGAAAATCAATTTTGGGAAAGAGTTACATCAAAGCATTAAACAATATAGAACAGAACATCAAGCTTTGGTACTTTACAGATCTATACTTATCAAACGGCATGCACCGTCTTCGTAGAGTTGTCGTTTGTAGACGGTGAATGTAAAAATAATCCACAGTAATATTCAATATTATACATGTAAACAATTGAGCGTTGCGAAACACACTTTCAGATGGTGTTTCAGAGCGTTTATTGCTGTCTTTTAAAGTATTCAAACTTGTAATGATTTTGATTATGAAATTTTAACCCTTGTCATGCTGAACCCGGAATATTCCGGTTTTTTGCAGGAGGTATAGACAAAGATCAGCTTGCACATAAGTGCAGTCTGATCTTAGCTTACACCTCCTGTCTCTCCTTTTCAAACTAGAGTTGTTCATGAACATGATTTTTAAAAGAAGTATTGAAGATCAAAAACAAGGACTACCAGTGCTTTAAGCGCTTTGATTTTAGTGCGATTCTGTAAAGATTTTATTCAGCATGACAAGGGTTAATATCCCTTCTCAAAAATCTGTGTGTACATTCACCCGTAGCTTGGAAATACACACATATGTGTGTAAATGGGACCTCTGGGTAGGCTTAGGTTATCCTAGTCATGGGGTCCACAGTTTGATCCTTGCAGGGTTGCATCTAGAGAGCGGGATTGCAGGAATCCTGCTAGAATAATCATAATCCCGCATGATAAACATTTCTATGCGTACCCGGTTGCGCTAAAAATTAAATTGGCCCGCGAAAATTTCATTGCCGTGCATGCTGATATTTTTTTTAAGGTAAGGTAACAGGTTACCTGACGAGAAATTCTCAAAATTTACAAGTAAAATGTAATTTAAATTCTTTTTTCATGGAAAAAAGATTGTATCAAAACTTCAAAATGAGCGACTGTTGACGGTTACCACGGGCGAAATATTTCAATGCTTGAATGGTGGATAATCATAAATGTAAGTGGCGGCTAGAAAAGGCTGTAGTGGTAGTACTGGTGTGAGAAATACCAGGAATACTTGGTTTGATGCTTATGATATGACTGAAATGCTGTCAAAAGTTGCGTTAAACTACATTCAATCATATACACTCCAGACGCCACAATTTTGGCCTAATTGGTTTGATATTTGGTCAGAATGTCTGTTTTCAAAATATTTGAACCATATTCAAATTTGTGTCACTTTGGATTAGACACTAGGTCAAATCTAAGATAAACCTTGTTTTTACTCTACAGGCCACATTTTGACAGGATATTTATTCAGAATTTTTTTCCCTATTAAAATGATTGTCAAGTTTAACATTAGATCACATTGATGGTTCAGCGCGAAACAGTTGTAAATGCCCATAAACAAATAGGCAGTTACAACTGTTAAGCGCTAAAGCATCAAAAGGGGGTCAAAAAATATAAAGAAATCTTCTTTCTAATTTACTTGCTACTTTTCTTGCAAAAAATACCTTGAAACTTTGTAAGAATGTTTGTTTTTGATTTTTTTGACAAGATTCGATAAAAGGTTACTTTTGGCTAAAATAATGTCTCTTGTGCTATTTTACTTCCATAGTCAGCAACTCAAGTGAGCTCTTTAGGGCCAATGGCCCACTTGTTTCAAATTCCATTCAAGTGGACATAAAAATCAGCATGCCCACTGGGTCTTCATTTTGGGGGTACATGTACCCCTTAGGTTTTGAAATGGGGGTACAAAGAAAAATCTGAGGGTACAGTGTACCCCTTATTTTCAGAATTAAGGGTACACCATACGAATCTGAACCCTTTACCAAATGACAATGTTATATTTATATCTACTTTGTTAATAATCAGTAAATAAGTGCCACACATCATCTGCCAGTTTCAGATAAATTTAGAGCGAAGGATAGCAAAGCTGATTTTTGACAATTCGCTTTTTCTTGATTATTGGATTTTGGAAGGGCTGAATATGATATGAGAGCGATGGCTAAACAACTCTACCGGGTTAATTACGAGGGTGGGGAAGGCATTGGAGCAGGCAATACCAGGCATGTAAGTTAATTATTAGCTCAAACTCTGGTATTGACACAATACTGGTACAGAAAATATCAACTGGCCTTATTACTGTTCAAAAATCACCATAGAAATAGAATTGGTTTGTTGTGACATTTTCAGACAGCTAATTACATAGCTAAAGCAAAACTACAACGTTAAATAAATGGCTCCATTTTGTCACACCCGACTTACATGTACAACGGAAATCACAAGAGAAACTCATTTCAAAATCAAATTCTATAGTACGAATTATTGTCAGTTTCTGGGCAAAAACAAGTAAATATGTTACGTTTTGTTTGAAAAATAGCGCAACTTTGGACTTTTTTCAAAACAAACTGGTCAGGCCATCTAGATCCGCATTATATGTCATTTTACAGCTGCTGGCTCCCCTATTCTCTATATGGAGGAAAAAAGGCCAGAAGAAGCTATGATTCCCGTCGAATGAGAGGGGAATCACTTGCTCCCGATGCGATTTTAGTATACTTTGATTGGAACTTATGGGGTTTTTAGGGAAAATGCGCAGGTAGAGTTTCTCGTTTTGTACGCTAATTGTTCAATGCACACACACATAATGACATTTTTGTTTCTACGTTCATTTATTTTTCTGTACGTTCATTCAGGTCTTTGTGAAAGATTTGTGCGTTAACCAACGTAATTGCACATGAATTACGTACTGCAGTAGGTGAATGGGCACCCTGAAAATTGAGGGACTATAAGAAAAGGATGGAAAATAATGTACTGCAGGCTTTATCTTTCTTCATATCATTACTTTTAAGGAAGAGAGTAGGGTATGGTCACGAATACAAAAAATTTTTTGATTTGTGAAAACTTCCTGAAACTTTAAGAATTCCTGAACCTATTCCTCATTGAGAGCACTGATAAGTGTAATAATTTTATATTATGGATCACTTTAGTTTGTTCAAAATGGATTAACCCATTCCCACAAAATGAGGCTCTTAGATTACCCCCAAGAAAAAAGAATGGGAAAAGTTAAACATTGTGTTAAATGAAGAATCTGTTTGTCACAAGCAATTTCTTCATTTTCCACAATGTTTTCTACCCAAATAGTTGAAAAAATTATAATTTTCATGAACTTTAATATCTCATCTGAAGTCCTTTCAATTTGGACAAGTCAAGAATTTAGCTGCCTGGTAATGAGTTAAGCTGATGTTGCTAAATATTGAAGCAATTAGAACCAAATAAAGTTTATATTCTTATTCAAAATCATGTACGGGGGTTCGATTCCCTCCCCAGACGTTATAAATTGCTGGTGCATAAAGGGACAAATTGTCTGGTGGTCCCACATGATTTTGAATTTACAAAAAATTTGATACCTTATTGAAGAAAATAAACTATAAGGAATGAATGACGGTGATTGCAGCTGGTATAATTTCAATGAATTTTATATTCACAAGTTACACAAATAAATCATTTGGTGAATAGAAGTGATTGATTAATGTCCTGGTTGTAATGATCTTGCACCAAGATCGCATATTTTCTAATTTTACACTGAGTGATACAATAAATTGATATGCATTCGCAAATTCCAAGGTTCAAGTCATGCAACAAGGTCAAGGTCTTTTATCAAGGTCAAACTTCTGCAAATAGCTTTTTAAAAAACTTAAGATTTACAATTTCAAGCCTTTTCAAGATTCAGTACTCATATTTGGCATGATGATAGATCTCATTGATACACATACACAGATAACCAAGGTTAAGGTCATCAAATTCACTTATCAAGGTCTCATTTCCAAAAAAAACACTGTTATGGGTCATAGTGTTTCACAAGCACATCTTGATTTCTCTAGTTATTCAGTTTACCAGTTATTTGATGCATTATGCTGCTGCTGCAAAGGTTAATTTTAATAGGAAGTGCAAAAGTACCAACACTTTTTTTTAACTTCAAGATTTTCTGAAAAGCAAGTCATTACAACTTATTATTTATATTTCTTCAAGCAGCTTATACCCATTTATTTCAACTATGATTCCATAAAATAAAAGTCTTTCTAAACATTGAATTTATTGTATACTTCACAGGGCATAAATTTTCACTTGTTTTATAACAAAATATTTTAAAATCACAATATTGGTAATGGCTGTTATTAGTTATAACTAATCATCATCCTTCAGTCACTGAGAATGTGTTCTTGCTTTTTCAACTATAAACCTGTATCATCTGCATTATGTAACTGCAGACACATATTATCACTGTTGGTCTGTAGCTGCATGGGAAAATTATGGCATTCATTTATTTGTATTTTGCATTCCTCCTTTTACATGTTTCCTCCTTAGCAATGGATCCCCTAATGAATTTGACAAACATTTTTCTTTTCTTAACCCATTCCCAGACGCAAAAATTTTAGAATGGTCCAAATTGAAAGGAGTTGCAGACGACAATTCCCCTGCGAAAATGGACAATTGTTAACCACAGTCAACTATGCTTACAGCACAGTTATTCCTTGCTGAGCATTGTTGTTGATGGTCAAACATGGTCTAACCATGCTTTTCACAGAAAGACGACCATGGTTGTGTCTCCTGACCATGGTTAGTAAAACTAAAACCATGGTTAAGCATGTTCCTTATTTGTGAGCATGGTCAACCATTGCTTTGAATGTTGTAAACAAATCAAAACAGGGTCAGACCTGCTTTTTCTTTCTGGTAAGATTCAAAACCATGGTCAACCATGGTTTTAATGAACAACCACTTCGAGGCTAAGTTTGGTTATTTGATTTTTTATGTATTCTGATTACATACTTTGAATCAAGAAATTGAACAGTCTCAGTTGTAAAAGAAACCATGCTCAACCATGGTTATTAGAAAACATGATTGAATGTTACTTAAGGCTTGAAATTTTCTAGTTTTTGTGTATAATACTGTCTATAATATAAAGACAAAAATGAAACAATAAGCAAAATTTATTGTCAACTTTGTAATGTTTGTTCTGCAGACTTAACAAATTGATTGTATTTTTGCTCACAGGCAATAATAATAATGCTGCAATAATCTGTTCATTTGCATAATGCACAATTTGGCCTTCAGACATCTGCAAATTTATAAAATTGTTTTCAAAGCCATGTCAACAATTTTTCAGTCGTATTATGGCGACAGTTCACATATTAATGCTCTGCGGGTCCTAACCAGTACTACCAGTCTTATTATATCATGGCACTTCCCATCCAGTCATAATGCTAACCCAGTAACCCTGAGCGCCAAGGAGGGAAGCCATTACTACCATATTTAAGTCTTTGGTATGACTCAACCAGGGATCGAACCCACAACAACACACAACTGAGGTGGGCACTCAACCACAGAGCCATTTGGGCGATATAGAAAATCTGCAAAAAAGCGAATAGAAAAGCAGATGGGTCTGCAAATCAAATGAAACAAATGAGTCGCAGTTCTCTGTTGGAAAAGGAGAAATTGTTGTTATGAGCAAATTCTCCTTTTCCTTCAGTGTTTTTAAAAGGCTTCTTCTGCAGACTTATCAAAACCATGTACCATATTGTACAAGGTTAAAAGCCATTCCACCTTACTGTTCATTTAAGAATTCACAAACTGTAACTAAGTATTGGCAGACTTTTTTGGGGGATTAGACAGAAATTTGAGTGCTGACTTCTGCTTTAAAATCCTGCTTTAGAGAAGAGTAGAAAACATTGTGAGAAAAGGAGAAATTGCTTGTTACAAACAATTTCTCCTTTTCTCACAATGTTTTCAAATGTCTTCTGCAGATGCATCTAAAGGTGTCTCTATGAGGGAAAGATTTAACGCATTGCAACCTAAGCTTACCAAAACTGCCCCGGTGGCTCAGTGGGTGAGTGCCCGCATCGGGTACGGCAGGTCGTGGGTTTGATCCCTGGTCGAATCATACCAAAGACTTTAAAAAAAGGTAGTAATGGCTTCCCTCCTTGGCACTCAGGGTTACGGGGATAGTATTACAACTGGATGGCCAGCGCCAGGATAATAAGACTGGTAGTACCGTTTAAAACCCAGGGAGCATGAATACATGAACTGAAAAATTGTTGACAAGGCGTTGAACCCAATTCAATCAATCAATCAATCAAAATAGCTTACCAAAATGAAAGCATTAGAAAAATATGTGAGGTCCATGAGGACCTGAATGGCTCTGCTGGTCTCAATAATCAATTTCAGAAGCATAATTAAAGTTTGTGTTTGGTGACAAAATTGAAGCCATCTTTTTTAAAGCAACTGTTGCTTCCCTCGATAAGTTGAATCTTTTAGCATATGCTAAAACGCAATATTCATGCAGCTGAGAATCTGAAAAATTGTTGCAACCTTGTGTGTTTTCAAATGTTTTTTCACTTCCACTTGAACAACCTGAATAAGTGTCCTCCACATCACTTGAAATGGGTGAAAGTGCCTCATCAGACTGAAAACTACTTTCAGATTCAGAATCTTCAGATACAGATTCGGAAGTAATGCTTTTTTCCAGATCATTTTCTGATTCCACTTTCTCCTCGTCTGAATCTGCAACATGAAAGCTGCCTTCATCTGGGAATTGAAAATCATCTTTTGTACTTTCTTCCTGATCTGTTTTAAATTCATCTTCTCCTGAAGCATCATCTTCTTGGTCTTTCTCTGATCCAAATTTCATACTATCTGCTCCAGGAAGTTTGAAACTAATTTCTGGTGAGCTTGTTGAATCTTCACTCTTATTTGCAATATTTTTGGCCCCCTTTTTATGTCGAAAAGGGGTCCTTTTTGGATTTGTGGCCTCAGGGATACAGTCATATGTCATATGTCTTGTAAGTTCTTTTAAGAGGACCTGAAAAAAAATCCAATTAAGATTTGGTTACATAACATAAATGGACCCCAAGGAACAAAAGACAAGAGGGCAAAAATGGCCCTAGATCGCTCAACTGAATTTGAACTAAGTCCCAAATACTACGCAAATGATTTTTAAAGACTAATTTCATGACTTTACTAAGTCTGACAAGCCTGGCCCTGCCACACCCACATTTTTTTGAAAATCAAAATTTCACAAACAAGTTTTGGAAAGGGTCACCCAAGGAACATTCCTGCCAAGTTTGGTCCAAATTGGCCCATTGGTTTAGGAGGAGAAGGTCTTTCAAGAAATATACTAGGATTTCTCCAAGTCTGATAAGCCTGGCCCTGCCACACCCACATTTTTTTGAAAATCAAAATTTCACAAACAAGTTTTGAAGAGGGCCACCCAATGAACATTCCTGCCAAGTTTGGTCCAAATTGGCCCATTGGTTTAGGAGGAGAAGATGTTTAAAGAAATTGTTGACGACGCATGACACACTACGGACGACGGATCTTGAGTCACCCTAAAAGCTCCACTTGAGCATATTGTGCTCAGGTGAGCTAACAAGAAGAGGACCATAATGGCCCTGTATCCTCTTTTTATTTTACAAATTGAACATGATTTTGTATATTTTTATATTTGAATTTGAAATTCAATTTAACCATTAGTCATCTTCTTGGTAAAACCAACACTGATTGCTATAAAGCATACTATTTTAACCCTTTCCCACACATCAAATTTTAGACTCTTTTAATTTGAAAGGGTTTACAGACGACAAGTTTAAATTTAATACAAATGGTCTTGAGTTCTCTTATAGGGTATAAAACATTGTGGGAAAAGGAGAAATTGCTCGTAACAAGCAATTTCTCCTTTTCCCACAATGTTTTCATAAGCCTTCTTCTGCAGACACGTGAAAACCCAGGATTGTTTGGGAATGGGTTAGCTCTGTGAGATGTCATGTTAGGTTGGCACCACATATTCAACTTAACCACAAATCCGCCATGTTACGTAAATGTTACTTTCAGTTTTATTTACTTGTTATAAAGCTCTACATATCAAGTTGTCATCCAAAGACACTGAAAAGATGAAAAAGATATAACAAGGGCTTTAAGTTAATAAAAAGAAGTATTTAATCTGTGATGATATTTGGATGCCGGAATTGACATGGTCGGTACTGCCAAGTTTAATATATCGAATATCTGTTTGGAAAAAAAAATGGAAAAATATGAAATGCAAAATTTTAGTTTTTATGGTTTCAAATTTTCCTATGGACTTTGGACAAAATAGTACACAATATGCCTTATATAGCATGAAATCAAGGTAGATTCCAGTAAAAATCTAAATCGATTCCTGTATATTCTGGTAAATAGGTCGATTCCTGTAAATCGAGTAACCGAAAATGAGCCTTTAAAATGCCAATACTAATTTGTTTGTTGGTTCATGCCATTTTCAACAGTATTTCATGGGAGTGTCAAACACCTACACAAATGTAAATGGAGTAGAGTCAATGCTCAGCAGTGATAGAGGACTGGTCAGATGGGGTTTTGAACTTACAACCCCAGAGATAAAACTTGACTGCAATACTGAATTAGGTACCAATGGTAGCTAATGTTTCTGTTACATTAATCTATTTAAAACATCAATACTAACTTTTCCCATGTATCAGGTTCAGATGCTTCAGAACGTTTCTCTTTGAACTCAAACATTTCCTACAAATGTTACACTGGTATGATGTATCTCCACATTTTGAGAATAATGTCTGTCCATCAGAACATGTTTCAGTGTTGTATTCCCCTGGAAATAGCAAAGCAAAAATTGATGAATTAAATTTCAAGTTGATGTATTGCTCTTGAGTCTTTCCTTACTTTTACAACTGAAATGTGAATATTGCCAACACATTTCAGTCAATCTACAAAAAAATATGTTTTCTTTTCATGAGATCTTATGATACACCATCAACATATGACTTTTGAAAACAATGAGGGAAAGGGAGAAATTGCTTCAAACAGGCAATTTCTTCTGTTCCCACAATGTTTTCAACTTTTCTGGAATTTTTTTCAATATATATTTATAATAAAAGTAATGCATTATCCAAATACAATAACTCTCACCTTGCCCTTTTATTCAAAATAAATTAACATAATGAATGCATCTAATTACATTTAACACTGTCGATAATCCAAATCTTGCAGCCACAGTGGTTGGGCATCCACCTCGGGTACGGGAGGTTGTGGGCTCGATCCCCAATCGAGTCATAGCAAAGACTTAAAAATGGTGGTAATGGCTTCAATCCTTGGCGCTCAGGGTTACGGGGTTAGCATTATGACCGGTTGACCAGTGCCAGGATAATAAGACTGGTAGTACCGGTTCGAACCCAGGGAGCAAGAATATGTGAACTGTTGCCGTGATATAACTGAAAAATTGTTGATGCGGCGTTAAACCAAACTCAAACAAATCTTGCAGCATTTCATGATGGACACATACAGGTACAGGTAAGCAAATTAGTTTTACCAATTTGCTTCTTTTTCTGTATCGATGACTCTGACACTAATATATGCTTAAAAATTAAGCAACATTCTTAATTTCCAAATGTCTTCTATGTTTTGTAGTTCAAGGGTTTTTAAAATTTTTACTGGTTCCATCTTTCTTTTCTTCCACTTGTATGTCAGCAGAGAATACCCAGCATCTTCAAAATGAATTTCGTAAATAACAGAATTACTCATACTTCTTTTTCCATTTTATCAAATATGCCATAGTGTTTGGTTTGAAATGGGCATTGCCCACAAAAGGCAACTACAAGAACTCAGGTTAATTTTAATGTCACAGAAAATCCAGAATGGTCTGGAAATGACATTATAATTTGCTACTGTATCAATATTTAAAGCCGCCGTCAAAGCGCAGTTGATAGCGCGTCGGACTGTCAATCTAGAGGTCCCGGGTTCGATTCCCGACGGCGGCACTCATTCTTTCCGACTACTTGTCTTCCACCAATGGGTTGATAATCGTAGACCTATGTGGGATAGCAGCTGGAGGCTAGGAAAGGATGTAATGGTAGTACTGGTGTGAGAAATACCAGGAATCCATTGTTAGGTGCTCCAGCCGCCGCGATATGACTGCAAGATTGTTAAAAGTGGCGTAAAACCCCATTCAAATCAAATCAAAATTAATATTTAAACTTAAGTGTTTATGACTAAAGTGTATACCATTATGTCTGGTGATGTGAGCTGTGATTCTCTGTTTGGAAGACAGATTTCTGTTACAGATTGAACAAGCATATTTTGTCTTTCCTTCAACTGCTACAACCTTGTATAAATTTTCAGACAAATAGGAAGCCATGAGATCTACTGGATACCTGGAATTAAACTGACAATATTTAATGTTTATATATCATGTGCAACTCCAACTGTTACAATAGTTGTCAGCTGAGAGAACAAAATCTGTATGGCATATAGCCACAACAAGGAAATTTTCCAAAACATTAATGAAATACTTACATACAAACCTATATCTGATACAAATGAACTGAGGCTCTATTATAATGTAAAATTTACAGAGTAATGGCACATTTTATAAATTTATGCAATTATTAGCAAGACAAAACATTTAGAATTACCATACTTTTTTCAGGTGAAAGGGTTTTTTTAATAAATAATGAGACATTACAAGAAAGTTTTTAGAAATTAGTTGACTGTACTTTATAAAAGCATGAGAAAACAGATCTCCCAAGTTCACATATCTATGATCACTGGCATACATGATGATATTCCAGACATTCAATACTACTAGTAAAAATAAGATAACTCAAAAATTCCAACCATACATGTGTCTTTGCTCAGGGCAGACTCCCAGAATTGGGATAAGTTTTTCAAAATGGGGAGAAGTGGTGAGACTTTCAGGAGAAGTGGATTGCGTCAAAAAAATAAGTTTTTGCGTGTCTTCCTTTTTCCAACAAAAAATAAAAATAGCTTTACAACCAAGTAGTTGCATTTTGCAGTATGTAATATGCAATAAACATAGAAAATACTGCTTATTCTTTCAGTCCTCAATAAAGATCTTTTACCTGTTAACAAATACTTTTGTATTCTTCTATTTTTAGGTTTGAGAATTAAAGAGTATGATTCCGAATTTTTTTTAAATTTTTTTATAATAGATTCATATATGATATAAAATGACAACTAATAAAAGAAAATGCAAATGGTGTATAGGCAGACTGGTACAAATTGAAAGAAGCTAAATAAGACATTTCAAAGTAAGCTTCAATAAGAAAAAAGGTGCCAAAGAGGGTAGAAACATGTGGGGATAGGATAAATTGCTTGCTGCAATCATTTCTTCCTTTTTCCACAGTTTTCCATACAAACATTTCAAGGTGTCAAAATGTGGGATTGTATGATAATGAGTTAATAGTCAGTCAACTTTACATGATAACATAAAAATGGATAAAAATTGTCATTAATTGGTTAAAACAGGTCCATTGTGAATAAGTTAGTTATAATGTGTAAAGGGTAAGGGTTACTGCTCAGTACACAAAACCAGATTGTCTACATGAAGAGGTTTAAAGATAACACAGAATATTTTAATCCAGTTTATAGGATTACATGTTATCAAATGGAATTATTACCAATATAAGTAAGTGAAATTTAGTTTTTGGAGAGAATGTATCGTAACAAGAAACTCAAGAAAAGATCGTAGAAGCCTTTAAATTGTTTGTCATAATTTCCTTCATTTGTAAATAAAGGAAAATTAAATTAAATCTTTGGTTCAACAGTTTGACCATCTCAGAAATAGATATGGTTCCTATTTTCTTGAATTTTCATTAGCTGTTTATTTTTAGGCATATTTTAATCCCACTTTTAATTTTTACCCGGGATATTTTTGAATGTCGGGATAATCATCATGTACTCTGTGACTTGACACCGTTCAGTCGAATATTTTGTTTTATTCCGTATGCTTTCTTGCCAAACAAAAAACAAAGGTATCTGTTTATTTCTTACCTTTCCAAATTTTTTCCAACATGTTGACATGATATTTGCTTTCAGGAAATAGTTGAACGATAATTTTGCTGGTTCCGATTCTGCCGATTTCTACATCGCGATGCTACTTGAAAATAGGGAACCGCTTCACATTGTAACAGAACGTGCGATAAGTCAGCTGCTTTCCTTTTATCCGTTTCTATTGGCTAAAAACTGAAAGCGCCAAATACGCAACTGCTTCTTTTTAAAAAAAAATCCGCAACACAACAGAGATTGAGAGAGGCTGTAAATTAAAGGTATGCTTTTAATTAGTGGAAAATATTGAAAAATCATAGTATAATTTTTTTTTGAGAGCGATGGTTTTAGTATGTAAAGTTGCGCTTGGAGAATGCGCAGATCACTTTATTGGGAAAGTCATATTTGTCTTGCATTTTCGTGCACGATAACCCCCCCCCCCCGTTTCGAAGACAAAATATTGTCCGATGTACGAGTGATGTATCACCAACTCATCAGATTTCATTGTTCATATTGCTTCACTCTTTTATTATAATTTCACGAGACACTGTCAAATGGAAAGTAAGCTTTGCCCTGGGCTTAATTTATCATGATCTTATATGACGTCACAATGGGTTTTAAGTGGGTGTGGTGGAATTAGAAAAAAAAAGATTGAACTCATTACTAATTTTGTCATCATTTGTCATCAATCTATCTATCTATATATACTGCTACTCCCCTTTTGGGTATTACTGGCAGGTCATCCTACTGATAACTTTTTAAATTAAGGGATTACACTGGAATTGTTTCTGAAGATGAAGTTTTGATATATGTAATCATGGTCATGGTCAGTTTATTGTTTATGTTTTCTTGAATATTTTCTATTAACAGATCACAATGAGCTATATACTATTATATTGGATTGAGGAAGGTTTGTACTCAGTGCTGGCATCCAGTTCCATTAAAACAGCTAATTTCAAGTCTGGTATGGTTGTTGAAGCTTTGTATGGTGTAAAGACTTATCCTGGATTGGTGCTTGATAGATCAGGTTTGTTTTCAAGTTGTTCAGTTCATCTTCATAGACTTTTTGTGGCATTGCATAATGTGAACAGAAATAATTCACACTTTTCCGGAATTTCTCATAGAAATTATTCAATGGTGTTGGGTATTTAAAGTTGGAACATGTTTACCTTGCAATCACTGGTAAACATCAACCATGCTGTCTTACAGGCATCTCTTGTCGATATGTATGACAACATTTGCTGATGTTAAAACTGTATCCAAGGCCGCGGCCATAGCGCAGTGGTAGCGCACAGGACTCCTAACCTCGGGGTCCCGGGTTCGCTTCCTGGCCGTGGCAAATATTCTCTTCGACATTTGTCTCCCACCAATGGGTGGATAATCGTAAACCTACGTGGGATGAGCAGCTGGGGGCTCGGAGAGAATGTTGTGGTAGTACTGGTGTGAGAAATACCAGGAATCCATGGTTAGGTGCTCCAGCAGCCGCGATATGACTGAAATACTGTTAAAAGCGGCGTTAAACCCAATTCAATCAATTCAATCAATAAAACTGTATCCTTTCCTTAATGTACCATTTATTGACTCTATCATGAAGTAGATAAAGAATAGAAATGAAAATGATGTGAAAAAGTAATAAAATAATTGGCATTTAAAACATTGTGAATAAAGTAGCAAGCAATTTCTCTTTTCCCAGTATTTTTGAAAGTTGTTAAGTGCATACACATCAAAAATTAGCTGTATGACAGAAAAGGCATAAAGAGACATATTTTTTCTCCTATAAAAACAAATATATTTAGACACGAATTTTCATAATTTTATTTTATTTTTCTCACATGGAAATATTTTATGTTGCTTTTGTAGATGACAAAACGATGTTGAACAACAATAGTGGAAAGATAAAAAATATCAAATTGGACCAAGTTATAACACCATCAGATATTTATGAGGAGTACAAGAAATTAATAGGTATTGTCATAGTAAAATTTATTTCCCCATTTAATTTGCTTGTAAGACCCCTACATTTGCTTTTTATACCAGAGGGTACTATAAGTTGTCTACCATCTGTCTAATTCTGGTTCAGGCTAGGCTGCTTAAAATTGGTATTTGAATTCAGCAAATATGGTAATTGTGCACATCATTGTGATGAGTACCTTAAGCAAGGCGTTCGATGGACCCTTTGCTATGTATAGTACATGACGAGTATTTAAACCTTTCAATCATACAGGTACATGTCTGCGGCAAACAACTTTTGAAAACGTTGTTTGGAAGGGAAAAATTGTTTTCTATTCAATAAGTCTTCTCTTGCAATTACTTTCAAATAGGAAGAATGAAAAACAAATATGTCATATGTTCAAGAGTTAATCATTCAAATATGGAATCGGAACTGCTCTATATGTAAATATTTATCAGATTCTACTGTGTTCACATTGGAGGGGACTACAGGTATACATACCGTCAGTCAGTCTGTTGGCTCAAAATAGATCCAGCATCACAACTATTGAAGCTAGGTTGATGAAACTTTGGTATGTGAATTGGAGGCAATATGGAGATTGTGCATTGCTTTGGGTTACTGAAATAGTACTTGGGTGATCTGTCGCCCTTGTTACAAGCAATTTATACTATAATGTATTGCCAGGGTGTGTTTAAATAGTCATCGGTGGTGAGATGTCAGATGTAGAGAATGGTGAAAAGGGTTGAAATAGGCATATAAATTGGACTGAAAAGTAAATGTATTAGATTATTAAAAAGTGACATTTACTCATTTTTCTTTGCTTTCACCCTGTAACAACTATAAGAGAGCTTTGACATGTGCTGCAATTGACTGCATTGAAAACATTGTGAGATAAGCAGCAATTGCTCATGGATGAACACTGGACTATTTAAAAAAAAGTAGCTTTTTGTTATAGGGTTAAATATGGAACATGGATTATATTACTAACTTCATCACTTAATCCCCCAAAGTATGGCATTGCAGCAGATAACATTTCAGAACATTGTAGCCAAAGGAGATATTGTTCATTATTAGCAATCTGTTGTTTTCACTGATGTCTTACATTACCCATAACGCAATGCCTGATGGGTCTGTCTCTCCATGTTGGTTCCCTACCCGTAATTAACTATTTGAAGGGGGTCAATTGATTTTCTGATTACAAACTAATATTCATCAATAAATTGTATTCATTTTCTTTGTGGGCTAACATGTAAAACTGAAATTATAAGCTTGAAGAAAGCTAATTCTTGAAATGTCAAAGAAAGCAGATGAAACTTCACAAATTTTCCGTGAATGTCTGCAGAGCCGTATAAGGGGTTCTATAAAAAGACTGCATTTATAGGAACAGATCCATGTATTATTCCGATACATGCAAAACATTCTAAGAAAAGGAAAAATATAATGCAATTTCTCCTTTTCCCACATTATTATCAAACAAGGCAACCGTTGACGGTCTGTAGGCAGCCAACAAATGTTGTTAATAATTGTACAAAAGTTTAAAACTGGAACAAATAGTTTTTAAAGATAGGGGAAGAAAAGTGGGGGAACATTCTATTTACGAACAATTTCTCTTCTTTTTTCTTTTTTTTTTTTGCTACAATGTTTTAAAAAATACATCTAAAGAAGAGTCATTAGATCATCTGTATTAGGAACAGGGTAAGGGAGAAAATGCCTGCTCGATTCGGACTGAAAGAAATATTTTTTTATTTGGAAAAGTTTGATCTTTCCCTGAAACAGACAACACATAAATTCCTCTGCAGCAAACAACTTTTGAAATTATTGTAACTATAAAGAATTGGTTTGTTCGTCAGCGATTTGACGTGTAGTACTAATAACGTTTATCTGTAATAGGGAACCAAAATGGCGGATGACAAGGTATGCATTATCTGTGACGTCACATGAAAACAACGGATATGTACTTTGGCCACAATGTTTTCACCAAATTTTGATCATCAAGTTTCATGTTTTTGCTCCTATGTTTTCAAAGTTGTCTGCAGCCGATAAATAATTAAAGCATTCTTTGTATGAAAACAAAAATAAAAATATTATTTTTTATAACTTTTGTGGTTAGTCCTCAGAACAGACTTTCTTAAATCAACACTTTAATGGTCTTTATTTTGGCTGTTTTGAAGAAGTTTAGCTACCTCTATTTCTATTGCATGCTGGAAGTATAAGGGGATATAGTTTAGCAATATGGTATCTCCATTAAGACATGACCATGTATATGTATAGCTGATGAAATGCAGACAACAGAAATTACATGCCAATGATGTATACATTTTTTTTTTCTTTTTAATCAGGTAAAGAAAATCCCACTGATTTGTGCAAAAAGGATCCAGAGCAAATAGAATCAAAAGGTAAAGTGGACTTGAAAAAAATCTTTGATGTACGGATAGTTTTGATGTATGGACATTCAAGCTATGGGCATTTGACTGTATTTTAGGTATCGTAGTGCACCTGCACCTGAGCTATTGTGACCACCCTGTGTCAGTTATCCACTTTGCATCAGCATTTAAGTATTTAATGACAAGTTAATGTTGAAACTGTTAAGTTAAAACCGGTTCTTTTGTCATATCATTTTCAAATGCCATTTGTCTTTTCACTGAATACTAAAAAGTGGTATAACAACATACATAGTTAAAAAATGGAATTTGTTGTAAAAATGAAAAGCAAACCTTGAAGACCAAATGTACATAATGTATTGTTATTTTTTTTTACCAGGAAGAGATAATCACATTAATGTGTGTGAAAAGAAACCAGGACAAAAAGAGTCACAAGGTACATTGATTCTTTCTTTTTTTGTCCCTCTTTCACTGATTGGTCATTAAATGTCATTGTCTTTTGTGGCTAAGTGGTTAAGGCACCAGACTGTCACCTGAGAGAACATGTTCCATTCCTGTTACAGTCAACTGACTTTGGACAGGGCTAATTTTGTTAGTGTAATACTAGTTTGCAACTTGGGAACAATGAATAAGTGAACTGTTGCCGTAATCTACCTGAAAAGTTTTTGAAAACAGTGTGAAACACCGTTCAAACATAGAATGTTTTAACATATACATCAAAATTACTAAACCTTTGGCATGATTTTAAATCTATTTGATTGGACTTCATTTTTTGTCCTTTAGAAAAAATTGCTTAATTATTGGCATCTGTTTTTTTTAAAGGGTAAAACAATTATATCTTATGATCTAAATCACTGTTATTATGAAAGAACATCATTGTTCATCACATAATTCCATGTTTTAAAGACCATGAAATCATTGTAGGAAAAGGAGAAATTGCTCAGAATGTTGTCAGAGTAATATCTTCCATTCAATTCTGTCATAGTTTGAATTGTCTTTTTTTCAGTTCCTAATTGGCCTTCATTTGTTCTTACAAGCTATTACTCCACTTTTTAAACTGGATTTTTTGTCAACCTTTACCACACAATACCTGGTTTTGATGGGTCTACAAAAGATAGACATCTTTTGAAAACATTGTGGGTAAAGGAGAAATTGCTCATAACGAGCATTTTCTCCTTTTCCCACAATGTTTTCTGCCCTATCAGAAAACAATAAAGACTTACATCATGATAATCATTTGACATCTGCAGACTCTTTCAATATTGAAGAGTTTAATTATGTTGTTTGGTAAAGGGTTAAACAAGTTTCACATCCTTATTGTCTCAGGTTTGCAGTCTGTACAATCTGTTGAAGCAACGTTGTTCAAACAGAATTCTGTCCAAACCAAATGCCACTGGTAAGTACACAGCCACAACAGTTTCTTTAGCTTATTTTGGACTCAATCAATGAGGAACAGTTTTAGCTTATCTGATTTTTAGCTCACCTGACCACATAGTGGTCAGGGTGAGCTTTTAGGATCAATGAATGTCCGGCATCCGTCCATCCATCAACAATTAGTTTGTTTACACTCTAGCACTTTCATTTCTTGAGCAATCTTATTTAAAATTTACCACAATGTTTTTATCCATAAAATCTCGGATGAGGTAGAATTTGAGCAAGAACAGGTTAGCAAGTCCAGAGTTAGCTCCCTTTGAATTTCGAAAAATGATATATTTTACATTGTTTACACTCTAGCACCTTCATTTATTGACCAATCAAGACCAAAAATAGTCAAAATGTATATAACCAGAAGATCTAGGATGAGTTTGATTTTGAGAGAAATTCGACCAGTATGCTAAGAGTTATCTTCCCTTGAATTTGGAAAAATGCAATATTTTACTTGGTTTACACTATGGCACCTTCATTTGTTGACCAATCAAGACCAAACATGGTCAGAATGTATATAGCCATAAGATCTCGGATGAGTTCAAATTTGAGTGTCATTGGGCTTGTAATCTAAGAGTTATCTGCCCTTGAATTTGGAAAATTGCAATATTTTACTTTGCTTACACTCTAGCACCTTCGTTTATTGACCAATCATGACCCAACATGGTCAAAATGTATATTGCCATAAGCGATCTCGGATGAGTTCGATTTTGAGTGAAATTGGGCCAGCAAGCCAAGAGTTACCTGCCCTTGAATTAGAAAAAAATGCAATATTTTACTTTGTTTACACTCTAGCACTTTCATTTCTTAAGTGATCTTCATCAAGCTTTGTCACAATGCATATATTTATAAAGTCTCGGAAGAGTTTGAATTTGAGCCAGATCATGCCAATATGTCAAGAGTTATCTGCCCTTGAATTTTGAAAAATGCAATATTTTACTTTCAAAGTTTACCCTCTAGAAGCCACACATGGCACTCAATCTTTGTGAAACTTTGTCAGAATGACTGTCTTTATAAAATCTAGAGTGAGTTCGTGTGTGGGTCATGTGGGGTCAAAAATTAGGTCACTTGGTCAAATCAAAGGAATACTTTATTTATATGCAAGAAGCCATGACTGTCTTAATTAAATCTAGACTGAGATTGAGTATTGGTTATGTGGGGTCAAAAACTAGGTCACTAGGTTTAATAAAAGAAAAATTTGTCACACTGTACAGACTACTTTTTGGGCTCAATCTTTGTGAACTTTAGTCTATGCCCTGAATTTGTTTTGTAAAGAATGATTGTTAAGTCAGGTGAGCGATTTAGGGCTATCTTGGCCTTCTTGTTTAAAAAGAATGTCAATGTCATCACATGTGCTGCATTTGAAGTTTTGTGTTCCATTCCACTTTATAGCTTGCTTGTAATGAGATGCCATGATAGTACTGTGTTCCAAGTATCTCCATCTTCAACTGTTTTTTTTTGTTTGTTTTTAGCTAACAAAACGTCAGCTTTGATAGCTTAAGTAAACATACAAAATTTTGAGGTAGACTCATGAGTTCAAATGAGTGCAAACTGCCACTGTAGGCTTAACCACTAGATACATTAAATGACTACGCCTTAAAAAGTAGTTCTAATGTATTTCAGGAATATTGCAAACTAAGGCCTCATGAATTAACTTTATTCAAATAGTAGAGAACTCATTCTCACGCCATGCCACTTTTTTACGCATCTCAAAAATAAAGATAATAAAAAAAAATTGGAAAACATATCGACAATGAAGAAATTGCTTGTAACAAGCAATTTCTTCATTGTCCACAATGTTTTCTACCCTAGAAGGCAAGTATAATTCCGCAAACTTGAAATTGTCATGATCTGCAACTTATTTCAATTTGAACCAGTCTAAGATTTTGTCGTATTGAAATGGTTAACTCCTGGGTTACATAAATAACGTCGTTCATTTATCATGATCACCTATGACAAAGGAGATTACTTAACAAAACCATGCTTTGCTAGCTAACAGTACTTTCAGTACTTTGATTTTTAAAAGGCAACAGAGTTTGTACTGGATAGTTTCTACCTGTGTTTACAGCATAACGGCACTTTATACATGTTTATTTTCATTTACAGTCATCATGTGGTAACACAGAAAGAATTTAAAGAGCTGCAGGAGGACTTTCGCCGTTTGAAAAGGAAAGTAAAAGATGGTTTGGAACCTCAACCAAAATCACCGAAACCGACCCCTTCATATGAGAAACATACAAACAGCCAAGCAGAAGATCTGTCCCCCCAGACAACACAAGAAATTACCTTTAATGGTTTAAAAGAGACAGAGTTGAGGGCTAAGATAATGCACATTCAAAATGAATTCGAAGCATGTCATATCCTTATGTTGTCCCTCTTTAGCAAAGATGTGATTATTTCCCACAGCGTGTCAGGGCAAAAGGCCAACAGTAGAACACCAGCAAAGCCCAAATTTAATGCCCAATTATATGGTATTCTTACCACTCTTTTAAAGGAAAAATTCTCCATTAAAGATACAGACATTACCAAGAAAGTTCAAGCTGTGCAAAAAAAATACAAAAATAAACATTAGATGACGAGAGTGGTGATAATTAGTGTTACCTAGTTTTAACTTGAGACTTAGTTTCCATTTCTGAAAATGTTCTTATGATGTTAATAGTAGATTCTTTGTTATCTGGTTTATTACCTCCACTGGTGGAAGGCCAGCAAGCTTATGTCATGGCGGTGTGTCTGTCGTGCATCAGGCCTGTGTGTGCGTTTACTTTTTCTTTAAACATCTTCTTCTCAAAAACTTCTGGGCCAAATGTAACCAGATTTCACAGAAATGCTCCTTATATGGTCCTCTTCTAAATTCCTTCAAAGAATTCAGTTCCGTGCAGAGCTCTTGTTGTAAATGCAACAGAATTGAATATTTAAGAAAAACTTTAAAACTCTTCTTCTCAAAAACCGCTTATCAGCTTTCATTGTAATTTGGCATGAGTAGACCTCTTTCAGATTCCTTGAAGAAATTTTGATCGGACAAAAAACATGGCCGCAGTGGGCGGGGCTTATTTTCACAATATGAAATATAGTGTTACTTTAAAATATCATCTTCTCCAAAACTGCTTGTTGGATTTCTTTGTAATTTTGCATGAGTGTTCCTCAGGTGGACCTCTTTCAGTTTCCTTGAAGAAATTTTGATTCAACTAGGAAACATTGCCGCTGTGGGCGGGCTTTTTTTCACTATACGAAATATAGTGTAACTTTAAAAATCTTCTTCTCTGAAACCACTCACCTCTTTTTTATACCTACCTGCACAAATATGCAGAAAACTATTGAAAGCATAAAGCAAAACATGAAAAGTTGTCAAAAATTTAGATTTTTTTTTTTTTGTAAGAAACATTGAAACTAAAGAAGATTTGGCCACAATGTTTTTAAGTACTGTCTGTTGTTAAGAAGTTGTGTTCAGACTCATTTCTCTGTTTCTCAAGATTTTAATTACCGATACTTTGTGAAAGGGTTAAGATTTCCTCACCTGTAACAAACAACTTCCTTTTAGCATAAATGTAAAAACCTGAAAAGTTGCAAAATATAATTCTAAAAAGAAACCACTTCACTTTTTTTTTTTTTGAAATTGTTTATGATTATTTTACACCCTCAAATAATAAAATAATACCAGCAATGGTCAAACCATGGTTTGCAATAGTTGACAGTGGTCAAAGCATTGTCATTTTTTTCTGTTTGTCATACAACCATGGTCAAGCACTGTACAAACATGGTTGCACTGTTCAGACCATGGTTAACCTTTATCATTAGACTAATGGTTAACCATGATTACAACCATGGTTAACAATGGTAAACATTTAAACCTTGGTTCATCATGCCTAACCATTGTTTCAAGACTATGGTTAACCATGATGAAAACCATGGTTAACAATGGTCAAAATTGGATCATCTTGGCCATGGTTGACCATTGTTAAGATACGACCATGCATGGCGATCATGTGCCAATTGTTGTAAACGTTAAAACCTTGGTTCACCATGCCTAACCATTGTTTCAAGACTATGGTTAACCATGGTCAATGATGGTTAAATTTCGCAGGGGCTTAAAGTTTATGCAATTTCAGATTTTTTCCACTTACTTAGTAGAAAACATTGTGGAAAATGAAGAAATTGCTTGTAACAAGCATTTTCTTCATTTTACACGATGTTTTCCCGAATGTTTTTCTTTAAGGGCGTCCAAAAGCGTCACTGTGTGGGTATGGGTTAAAGGATTATTTTATCTCAACAATCATATTGTGAATGAAAATGACCCTAGAATTTAAGGGAAAAAGAAGAAAAGGTTCGACTTTATGAGAATATAGGGTGCAAAAGAAAAGCTCCCTGGGAGCCTTAATTAACCTTTGAGCAGATGACAAAATTTTAAACTAGTCCAAATTCAAAGAAGTTGCAGACAACATTTTTAAAGCTGATGATTTGTTTGTTTGAATGGGGTTTTACGCCGCTTTCAACAATCTTTCAGTTATATCGCGGCGGCTGGAGCACCTAACAATGAAATCCTGGTATTTCTCACACCAGTACTACCATTACATCCTTTCCTAGCCTCCAGCTGCTATCCCACATAGGTCTACGATTATCGACCCATTGGTGAGAGACAAATAGTCGGAAAGGATTAGTGCCGCCGTTGGGAATCAAACCCGGGACCTCTAGATTGAAAGTCCAACGCGCTACCAACTGCGCTATGACGGCGGCTTAAAGCTGATGAATTTTACAAATATTAATTTTGTCTAATACAGTAGAAAACTAGAAATTAGGATAGCATCTTGGACTATGAAGAAATTACACATAAGTAATTTCTTCATTGTGCATATTTTCCGAAGATTTTTAATGAGGGGCATCAAAAAGTGCCACTGTGGGAATGGGTTAAACCTACTACCAGACAATAAGTTCAGACTTGGTCCAAAATTAAAGATGATGCCAATGTCAAATTCATAGAATTTCAAATATCTTTTCATTCTAGACTATAGAAAACAATGTAGAAAATGAAGAAATTACCCCTAACAAGCATTTTCTACGTTTACCACATTGTTTTCTTGAACTCTTTTGAATGGCATAAAAAACTAAATTGTGGGGGAATGAGTGTCTTCTTTTTCCTTTGAAATTATAATCAGTCAATTTATATGCAGGGCTGAGACTAATCTTGGTCAAAAGTGTGTCTGTCCACCTGCATGTTTGTTTACTCAAATCTTTTTTAAATTGAAGTTCCATAATTATCATGGAATTATAGATAGATTGGGGGCGAAATTTCACAGATTATTTGTCATCAAGTGATCTTTCCAAAATTGTTGAAGTTTTTTTTTTTTACTCCATGATAGGAAACTATCTTGTTAACTTCTTACTGGTCCTGCTGGTTAACTCATTATGCTTGGATCATGAATTTGAACCCTATTTCAGCAAACATTCTTTCTGACATATTATGACAAAAGTCATCCTGCAAAACATGCATCATTTATGTCTTACCAGTGGATAAATGATAAATAGTGCCCCTCAGTGGTATGAGCATGTGGTGGCTCAGATTGAATCCAGGTGTGGTAAATGACAAGAATCAATATTTGGTTCACGAGCATCTGTGATATAACTGAGGTGTGTTCTTTTCATCCAGATGAAAAATCCCGCTACATAAGATTTTTAAAGCTCTCTAAAGAAAATTTTTTGTTATTTTGAATGAAAACATTTGACGTCTCCAAGGCTACTTGTTAAAGCCAATGCTAAGTATGCTTTAATTCCTCAATTAAATACTTAACCCTTGTCAAGCTGTATAAATAACCTTACTGAATTGCTGTAAAATCAAAGGGCTGTAAGCACTGACTGAACTTGTGGTTTACAAATCAATATTTCTTTTAGAAATCAATTTTATAAACAACTCTTGCAGGAAAAGTACAAAAGGGAAGTGTAGACCAAGATCAGACTGCACTTTTGTGTAGGTTGATCTTGAGCTACACCTCATGCCAAAACCGAAATATTCTGTGTTTCAGCATGACAGGGGTTAATCTAAAGAAATTTGAATGCTTTATCTTTAAAATCTAAATAAGAATCTTAAGTATCTCAATGGGAAGAATGTACCTCTGAAATACTGTTCAAGAGGCTTTAAACCTCATGAAAACAATTAATCAATCTTACTTTCCTGATAGGATGATGGTTTTGGATTAAATTCATATAATCAATTGGCCTTTTAGAACAGTTTTTAGCTCCACTGGCCTAAGCACAGCAAGCTATTGTCATTGCAAAGTGTATGTTGTCTGTCTGTGCGTCCGTCAATGCCCTTTTTCCTTAGTCCTTTAACTTTTTCTTAACAAATCTTCTCCTCATAAACTCCTAGTCAGATCTCAACCAAACTTTACAGGATGGTTCCCTAGATGGTCCTCTTTCAGATTACTTCAAATATTAATAGTATTCCATGAAGAACTGTGGTTGCCATGGCAACAGAGAGAAAATCTTAATAACATCTTCTCCTCCCAAACAGAAAGGCTTAGAGCCTAATGACCCTCTACCAAAAACTTTAAAATAATTGCTCTTTTATCAGGGTTGCCCATGGCTGCTAACTTTTCGGCTGTTCGCATGAATGTTTAGAGAAAATGCCCACACAACTAATGTTAAATATTAAATGTTTGGTATCTGGGCTCTTTCCCCCCGCTTATATAGTGTGATTCCCAATTTTACATAGAAATAAAAAAGAAAATCTTCAAAAATCTTCTACTCCAAACCAAAAAGGCCTAGAGCTTTGATATTTAGCATGGAACATGGCATAATGGCCCTCTTTCCAAATACTTCAAAATCTAGCTCTTACTGGAAAATTAGCCCTATATTGTGCCATCCCTGTTTCACAAGAAAATAAAGAAAGAAAGCCTTAAAAAATCTCCTGTTCCTAAACTAAATGTTCTAGAGCTTGATATTTGGCATGTGACATAGCCTAATGGTCCTCTACTGAAATACTTCAAAAAATTGCTCTTACTTGAAATTAGCCCTTTATTATCCCATACTTATATTACAAAGAAATAAAGAAGGAAGTCTTCAAAAATATTCTTTTTCCAAACCAAAAGACTGATTGGTCAACTTTAGGTTTATGACTGTCATTTATCCTAATTGACAGTTCCTCAACCAGGCCAACTGAGCTCCGAAGAAAGTTTCTCTTGGATTTAAAAAAGTCTTTTTTTGCAAAAGCTATGGTAAGTAACTTGTTAACAGATAGATAGAATGGTTGTTCGGTGACCTAAGTTGTAGTTATGTCGTTTAAGTTGACAAATCAACAATAATGCTTCACATAAATGGCAGCCCTGGTAACATGACCTAATGGTCCTCTACCAAAATACTTCAAAATATTGCTCTTACTTGAGAATTAGCCCTAAATTGTGTCATACTTATATTAAAAAGATATAAGAAAGGAAGTCTTGAAAAATCTCCTTATCCCAAGCCGGAAGGCCTACAGCTTTAAAATTTGGCATGTGTTATCACCTAATGGTCCTCTACCATAGCATTTCAAATGGTTGCTCTAACTTAAAAATTAGCCCTTTTTGTGGGATCGAAGCTCTTGCCTAGAAATGAATAAGGAAATCGTCCTCTTCCAAAGTGGTCATTTGGTTTTGTAAACTACATTCTGTTGGTAGACATATTTCAGCCATTGGAGTGACACAGGCCCTTTTGAGCCTCCTGTTTGGATACGAATGCTTTATCCTCTCCTACATTGGTAAACTCGAAGTGATTGAAATTCTTATAATAATTATCAGGAGAATAACATGTAGAAAAAGGAAAGATATTGCTTGTTGAAATTAAGGTTGCAATCCATTCCATTTCAATTGATAGGGCATGATGGAGTTCGAATTTAAAATGTCAACAATTACAAACTGCTTTCGTTCTGATACGAATACGAATAATGAATTCAATTAATCTTCTCTCATTTCTCTCCCGTGACACCCTTCAGGTGTCGCATACCTAGTTAATCGAACAAAATTACTTATAGACAACTTACTACTGTGGACAAAGACAGGGAAAAGATCAGACCAGGGATTAATTAACGCGTAAGATGGTGAACAGAATAACGATAACGACACAAATTTAGAATAATGTAGATTTTTAATACTTTTAATGAATTTATATGTTTCACCCTATGACATATGTTACAGTCACGGATCCGACACTAATACAATTACTCATAAAAGTCAGTTATTTTGTGTGGATAGGATAAGGATTTATCAGGTTATTTTTTTCATGGTTATTTAGTCCGAATTTAATACGCAAAATGTTTTGCATATAATAAAACATTATGCTCACCTTCTACCTGGCTGATAACAATTACAACAATCTTTCAAAAACATGGTAAAATTTTGACTTTGAAAATGGCAACTGACTGGAGCATATTTTACCTTCATATTTTTTGTTAGGGTGTTCACTTACAAATTGAAAATGGGAAAAACACCCAACTTTTCCGTTATCCAGTATCATTGCAAAAAATACTCACCAATTTATTCAGCAGGTTTATTAGAACTCTAATTTCGTATGTTTTCAATGAGTTATTTCGGCAAAAAATCTACAAAACCGGTTACAATGACAATGATTTTAGCTCATTTTTTAAACAAAACCGCAAGATGAACACAAGACAATTTCATTTCGGGTTTCTTGATAACACATATCACGTGATCTCTTAGATATGTATACACCTCGGGTTACTTCTCATCTCAATTTGCCACGGACAATCAGTTAGTTGTAGCCGAAGACAATAATATGGCACATGTAAAGGATGATATAAAAATCCTTTAGAGACTACTTAACATGCTTTAATTTGCTTAAAATTGTTTAAAAATAAGGTATTAATCAGCGCAGTAATTTGTTTTTTGTGATTCGCCGTCCCGTGCTTGGTAATCACGTGATCTCAAGTGACATGTGGTAGTCATGTGACCATAGATAGGCAATGTTTACAAATATGGCTCAGGTCGCAAATGCATTTTTACAATAATCACGCCGCCCAGTGCTCTAAAACATTCTAAAGCGATTAAGGGGGATTGTAGGCATCAAGCAAACACGATTATTGTGGGATTTACAGCTTTTACTCAATAAAAATCAAATAGATGCAAAACGAAAGTAGAAGATTTTGAAAATTAGAATGTAAACATATCAACTTTTGGTTTCTGCTTATTTACTAAATAAAAAACGCTTTATTATGTCGTTATGTACAAGTTTAAATCAATAATAACACATCGAATCTTTAACAAGTGTCATTTAGCTTTCAGCTTGGTCCTTTTTGCTTAAGATTTTTTACGGTTCTAAAGCCGAATAACGAATAAGGAAATCGCGCGACTGCAGGGCGCCGAAGATTATTTGATACTATCTTCATCCTTTTATAGGAATTTTTAGGAAAAGGGCAAAACTATCATGTGCAAACAATAACGTTGCAATAACGTCAACGTCTTTTTTTCTTTCGAACTTTACTCACAACGCTTTAAATATACTTTTCCAAAGTCTAAACCGGTATTTCAAATCGATCACCCTGAAACAAGTTTCCGCGCATTTCCGCAAATTTCCACGTATACTCATAAACTTATTGTTATTCTCTGTTTTCAAGATTCTAAAAGGAGTTCACGTATTACAGTTGATCAAAAGGAGAATGTTATGCTTGAAAATTCTAATTTTGCTGTGCGTGACCCGAACTTATAACCCATTCCAACACGATAAAATTTTAGACCAGTCCAAATTCAAAGAAGTAGCAGGCGACAATTGTAAATTGATGAAATCTTTAAAATCCTTTTTTTTTTTACAGAATCCTTTGATGATAATGAAGAAATTGCTTGTAACAAGCAATTCTTCATTTCCACAATGTTTTCCAAAGCTATCATAATGTGTTTTATTTAAAAGCGTCACTGTCTAGGAATGGTAAAGACAATGCAAGCACATATGTACACGAATGGGATTACTGGTTTAAGTTCAAAGGAAGGAGGCTTACCCGGAAAGTAATAAATGAATTTGAACCGAATTCCACAGTTATAACCCTTTCAGCGCATTCCAACTTCTCAGTACGTTCAGTCCTTTGATTTTAAATCGTTGGTCTCCTCGACAAATCGAGTCATCGAGAAAAAATCTGAGGGAATCCTTAGATTTAGAGTGACCCGCTTACATAATTTGATTTTAGTTTCGTCTATCAAGATTCAGTCGTTTGTTTCTGATTTACTTTATACTAATTTATTTTAGTTCGATTGCGACGAAAGCTTTAAGCTTATAGAATCGCTCTCGAACACACAAACCAGATGTTTTCACGTCCCTGAAAGAGAGGCAGTGGCTTATCCCCACTGCTACCCACTTCTACAGCTGGGTAGACTGAGGCTGGCTATTAAGTGTCTTGCCCATGAACACACCTCGGTAACGGTGGGGCTCGAACCCGTGACCTTCAGATCACGAGTCAAGTACCTATACCACTCGGTCATCGAGGCAGATGAGGCAGTTTCTGATTTGTTTATACGTCCACGGACAAAATCTAGCTTGCACTCAAAGAATACAAATGTTGCTTTGTCCTGCTTGGTAGCATTATACGAATTGAAGCAACGATTTTGTCGTCGTTGAGGTATGAATCTAGAAACTTAATCGAACTGCTTGACTTCGCGAAAATCTTCTCTTCATTTCATAAGTATACTTTGTTTGGGGATACAGAGTATTTTTTAAACCCATTCCAACACAGTGGAATTTTAGACAGGATCAAATCGAAAGGATGTGCAGACGACAATTTCAAGTTGATGGAATTTTGAATTTCTTTAACTTTTTTAATAGAAGACATTGTGGATAATGAAGAAATTGCTTGATACAAGCAATTTCTTCATTTTCCTCAATGTTTTCCAAAGTACTTTTCTTGAGGGGCGTAAAAAGGAGGGATTGAGCTGGAATGGGTTAATTAAAGGTCATGAATGTTGACTCCCGAGAAGTTCCTTTTCTCTACATGGCGCCATGGCGTCCAATGCACTTGCTTATATCCCTTCCAAATACCGCTGCTTTAAACACGAAATCTAATCTTCAACACTTCATGTATCCTCTTCGAATTTTAAATATACTCCTGAATGTATATTCAATTAATTGAGTGTATTCACAAGGTTCCAGTCGCACAACCGCCTTCTTAAGGATTCTTAAGTTTTATTTAGGGAACGTCAACTAACGTTGCCGTCACGTGTACAATAATTTCCCGACACGCGTTAACGTCATGAATATCCCGCTTCTAGGGATTAAAACTGTGGCTATCGATACACTGTAGCCAGATAAGAAGAAAACACAATATTAATGCGGCTTAGAAGTTATTGGTAACAAGCGGATTCATAGAAAGTCTCTATGTTTGAATCAACAGTATTTACAAAGAATATAAGATATGAAAATAGAATAACCGCGAATACATGTATAGATATAGTAAGTTAAATAACGACCAAAACCCGAGACCATAGTTTTCCATTTCACCTATAGATACGAAACTCTGCCAGAGTACTGGCAATGTTAGTTTACCGTCGCATGAGCAATGGCAAATCCAGACGGACCTAAATAAATGCCTCAAATAGAGACCCGATCCAGAAATGTTCAATCGCGTTAATACCGAAAATTATGAAATTAGTTAGACAGGCTATTAAGAAAATCTGTAGAGAGCGAAAATTTAGCAAACCTCTGCTCTACGCTTAGCTCAACCAGGACAGCTACGTGCGTGACAGGTATCAATAAATGATTCATGCTATGGTTAGTTAAAGTAAACCAAATCTATTGGAAAGTATACGTTGATAAGAAAAATTCCCCCAAACCGGTATTTTGTCCTCTCTTTGGTTTCAATTTTAACATATCTTTTGTTGAGTAGCTCAGCAAAAAAAGACATAACGAGTCTGTGTTTGACATAAAATAGCCAAAATCTCATTTGAACAAACTGTCGTTACAACGTTCTGGTCTCACATCGATAATATGTCAAATTTTGTTTCAGATGCAGACGTGATAATTCACCGACAATCCTTTTGAGGTATGGTTCTAGATATCAGAAATGGAGTCCTAAACAACAACAGCAGTACAAGACAGACAAGCAGTAATTGAAGCTAGTCTAAAATTTCTTGTTCATGATAACAGCATGTGTATATGACCCCTAGATAAATGATATTGGAAACATTATGATGCAATGAAAATACTTATTCATTTTGCATCTCGACGGTCAATCTTAAATGATTAGTCAAGAAAAAGAAATTGAATGGAATGAAGAAATTTAATTTTCATAAACGTAATCATGTCGTCTTCAACTACTTTCAACATGGACTAGCATAAAATATTGTCGTCTGGTAATGGGTAAATTGATCGCCTTCTACTCCCACTGAGCTAAAACATGAAGTTGTACATTCGATATCAAACAGTGTAATCTTTCGAATTTTATGTTTAGTATATAGGATGAGAGATAGATGTCAAAAAACCAACTATATCTTCTGCAAATTTTCTGACCAAATTTCAGTTCAATCGAGTAAAAAATGGGGTCTCCAGAGTAAAAACAAGATATTTCTAAGATCTGATCTAGTGACCTAGTTTTTGACCCCATGTGACCGACATTTGAACTTGGCTGATATATCATCAGCACTTTCATTCTGATCAAATATCAAATGAATCGACAAAAAGAGACCTCCATAGTGCTCGATACGTATTTCTAAGATTTGACCTAGTGACCTAGCTTTTGATCCAATGCAGTCCAAAATTGGATGAGATAACATGGAGACAAACCCTCTGACCAAATATTATTATTTGAGCCTAAATGTGGCTTACAGAGAGAAAAGAATATTATTTTTAGGATTTGACCTAGTGACCTAGTTTTTTACCTCAAATAACCCGATCTCGAATTTGACCGAGATATTATATTGCCAAACATTCTTACCAAATATCAAGACATTTGAGGCAAAAATGTGGTCTCTAGAGTGAACACATGGTATTTCTAGGATTTGATCAAGTGACTTAGTTTTTGACCTAATATGACCCAATATTGAGCTTGACCGTGATATTGTACAGACAAACATGCTGACCAAATATCATTTGATGTGAGCCTAAAATGATATCTCTAGAGTGCGCACAAGATTTTTTCTAGAATTCAACCAAGTGACCAATTTGACACCGCAAAAATCCTGACAAAATATCTATTCAAATGAGCCAAATATAAGGCAAATGGAGTTAATATAAGTTGGTTTTTTTTAAGATTTGACCTAGTGATCTAGTTTTTGACCCGATATGATCCAATTGATCTTGACCTAAATATTGCACAGACAAACATTCCGACCATAGAACAATTCCATTAAGCCAGATATATTGCGTCTGGAATGCACATAAGGTATTTTTAAGATTTAATCTAGTGACCAACTTTTTGACCCCATGTGACCGAAATTTGAACTTGGCTAAGACCACATGGAGGCAAGCATTCTGACCAAATATCTTTTGATTTTTGGTCTAAAATGTGACCATTTCTAGGATATGACCTAGTGACCTACTTTTTGATCTCATATAACCTAATCTCGAAATTGACTGAGATATTATATTGACCAACATTATGACCTAATATCAAGACATTTGAAAAGTTCAATGCTGTGGTCACATGCCATGGTCAAACAGGAAATATTGTTGCAAGGATACCAAAATAAACATGCATGGTCACGACTGCCAATTAAAGATCCAATCGACCAATAAAATGAGTCATTATGACTGGACATTATGACTGGACAGGAACTATGAACTGCGACATTGTCGAAAATTTACGTGAAGTTGTTTTTTAATCATTATTGGTTTGGAATAGTTAGAACTTGGAGTATCGTAGCTATCAAACAAAAATTCACTCGAACATTGAAATCAATTATTTAGACTGGGGTGAACTTTTAAACTCTGATATAGGCCGACATTTGTATACAGAAATTTTGTTGGTTTGGCGACATAAACGTCTAAATTTTATTTTCTCACACTGTCGTTACGACGACTAGGTCACCAAGAAATAACTTTACTTGTGACCATGAACTTTGTAAAACAACAACATTTAATATCGAAGTTGAACTTCATGTCCGAGTCTGTGGACGTGGCCAACGGAGTCAGTGGGCGGGGTCGGTTATCCGTCAGTTATCGGAAACTAAATTTGTAAACAAAGTTAGGCCTTTCAGTTAAATTAATCTCCAACTTACAATCTTTAAGTGATAGTAAAATACATAGAAAACCGTCATAAATTTGTATTGAGAAAAGACTTTCAAATGTGCAAGCCCTGTTTTCCTACGCTATTTCTCTTCTTGAAAGGTCTGCACTACACGTTTGATTATCTTTTAAGACACCGGAAAAGTGGATAACACTATCGTATATTTGAATAGGAATGTGCAGATATTCCATGCTCTCTTTTTTCTAAGATGTCCAATCGAAAAATCTGCTCTTATATGATAAATAATATATAAGCATAATGAAATAAAAAAATAGTTAAGTATAAGTTAAGTATATAAATTAATTAACGATTGGATATGTAGATGCAAATGAACAAATGAAAAATTAACAAACATGAATAAATACATTTTTATGTAGATGTGAATTCTACTCTTGAAATGATAACTAAACGGTTTCTCGACCCTATCATCTGCATTTTGAACTGTAACTAATGTGTAAATGTAACTAATATGAAAATGAACACACACATAGACACACAGAGAGAGAGGGGGGGACTTGTTTGATAATATGAGCGTTTTTCTTTGCTTCACAAATGAATGATTTGGGATGCAAACATTTCGTTTCATTGTCACAACTGTAATCCTTCATGAAGGGAGATAATATTGTCTTAAGCGTGTTTGTAGGAATGTATGTGTTGTCTAACTTGTGAAATACTGTGACTGATCATAGTAGTGTAGTAGCAAATGATGTTTTATTTATGAAACATTATTTGATCTTCGGCTTAAAATGATACGACGTTACGACGTTTAAGTCGCCAAACCAACAAAAATGTGTCACATAAATGGGGGCTAATGTCGGAGTTCATAGTTGACTTCCAGTATAAATGAATATATCGTTGATAGATTATTTGGTTTACAGTCGCGATTGGTTATTAATGGGTTGAGACTGTCAAAAAAATCGATCTCAGGGGTCGGCACTAACTTTGCTTCAATGGGATCTCACAGGAATCCCTACCTATTACTTTAGGATTTCCCCCAAATAATCAGAGATCCCTCCTTGATATACATTAACTCATTCACACGCAATCCTGCCCTTCTAAGCCCAACTTGAATAAAAGCTTGGGAAAACATTGTGGAAAATGAAGAATTTGCTTGTGACACGTAGTTTCTTCATTATCCTCAATGTTTTCTACAAAATGAAAAAGCAAACAAAAAAAAACAGGAGCATAAGTTAATACACTGAGATCTATTGTACTGGAGTAATATTGAAGGATCCTGACGGAATCCCTAGCCTACATGTGATTGCTGGGATCCCTTTCAATTTTGAGGGATTCTCGGGATCGCGGGACACTGTTAGTGTCGACCCCTAGATCTACTAACCAAGCATTCCTAAGGCCGTTCGAGATGTAAGTGGGGCTTCCTGTCAGAGTCAGTTTTCAGGGCCAGCTATCCATTAATTGCAGTACTTAAGTAATTTGTAATCGTATTTTGCTGAAAACGATTTGATATTCTGACGGAATGAGAAGTATTTTCATACATGAATCAAAACAATAGGTGACAGAGCTGAACTGTTTTGTATCTTTCGTAAAGATATCCTAAACCTACATATTTATTTACCATATACCTATAAATGAAATGAATTGAAATACAACTCGACAGAAAAAATCCGTATTCGGCTTCTACCAAAAAATCGCTTTCGTCGAGTACCGTTAAACGCGGACTACTTTTTGTGTATTGTCGTTCGGGTTTTTTCTTTCTTAATCACTTAAGAGAATATTCTTAATGTCATATCCGAAAAGGTATATAATAAAAGGAATATTACAACAGAGTGTTTTTTCATTTGTTGTTGTCGTGTTCTCGAAATGTGTGTGGATATTTTCATTGGATTCGACCTTCCGTCTCATCCAATAAAAATACCTACACTCGATTCTCGAACACGATGACAACAAATAGAAAAAGACACTGTTGTAATATTTCCTATTTATTCCATACATTTTCTTTTATATGCATTGATATCATAATAAAGAGAGAAGGTGGGCATATTTGATTTCGTTGGTGTATGAACAAAAGACAAAAAATGAATTGATTTTTTTATTTCATTATGTTTATTTTTGTAAAAAAAGACAACACCTTATTCATTTATCTTTTTAAAAAGTGACTGAATTATAAATTTTATCTGGATTCTTAACACTGCTAAAAGAAGCTAACAATTATTACAGCCTGTCTATAACGTGACCCCGTGGTAAACTTTTTTATGGTAGACTTGTTTGTGTTTGTTATTGAACAAAAGATTAAAGAAAAATATACGTTTTTGTCCCGCTGTTTCTTTAATATTGTTCTAGGAATCTTTAATTAATCCACATGCACGGAGATTAAACTTTAATATTAGCCTTTGTAAAGCAGCATGATTTCCCGTCTTTATACAAAGCTCAGGAAATAAAGGCATCATATATATCACTCGAATAAACAAAATATTCCATATTCTTATAAAACTAATACTCTAGTTGCACCCTCGGACAAGTGACCATGATAAAGAAAGAACAAAATTCAACGAAAAGCAAGGAATCCCGAGATTTATACGGTTGGGCAATTGACCAATCGCGGCTGTCAATCAAATAACCAATCGACCAATGAAACCATTCATTATAACCAGAAATGAGTTTTGATCTCCAACATTGGCCGCCATTTTTTCTTAACTTTTTATGTTGGTTTGGCGACATAAACGTCGTAACTACAGCTTATTCAAGCTGTAGTTACGACGTTTAGCTCGCCAACCAAGGATACTACTTTTTTGTTACATACCACTGACCATATAAAGTTTTCAAAATAACGCCGTTTCTAATCGAAGAGGGACTTCCTGTCTGATTCAATGGGCGGGGCAAAAAAAGTAAGTGGGCGGGGCCAGCGATTTGTCAATTGATGAATCGTCGCTGTTAACTAAAATAAATAAGGAAATAATCAAATCATACATTCAGATCTTAACTTATAATTTTAACATAAGTCGACATTTTTGTGAATTGTCGGTTCGGCTACAAATTGGATCGTAGTTATCAATTAAACTTGACCAATTTAACCATTAATTTAGTCGGTTGTAAACTATCAGTTCCGGTTAAGCATTTGTTATTATTGCGATTTAACTGAAACTTCCTGTCACTTTTAACACTATCTACTGTATATTCAAAATAATTTATTACATATTTTCCGGTGTGGTTCAGATAACCAGCTTGAATACAACATTATGATATAAACATTTGTATGTATTGTAGGTATACGTCATCCTCCGATTATTTTGTGGGTTCGATCCCCGGCGGCGGCACATATTCTTTCCGATATTTGTTTCTCACCAATGGGTGGATAATCGTTAGCCTAAGTGGGATAGCAGCTGGAGGCTAGGAAAGGATGTAGTGGTAGTACTGGTGTGAGAAATATCAGGAATCCATTGTTAGGTTCTCCAGCCGCAGCGATATGACTGCAATTATGTTAAAAGCTGCGTTAAACCCCATTCAATCAATCAATCATCCCGATTATTTTGACTGAAAAGGTTCTATTATCTGCAAGTGCGGAAATTTTTCATCATGTTTAACAAGAACTATGCAGAAATGGTCATTGGAACTGCTGGATAATATATAGAGGATAATCATCTGGTTATTTTTTATATGAAAAAAACTCTCACGAGAATGCGTAGTTAGGCATTGAAAAACGAGTCCAAAGTACGAGTTTTTCTAAAGAGTGAGAGATTTTTTCATATCAAAAATAACTAGTTGATAACTAGATTTATTACCCCCCGCCGTTTCGGCGAAGGGGATATAGTAATAGTCTTCGTCGGTCAATCCCCCATTCCGTCACTTAGCTTGTCTGGAGCATATCTCCTAAAGTAAAAATGCAATCAACTTGAAACTTCTATGGCGGATAGATCTCATTGAGGGGAAGTGGAGTGGACACATAATTTTGGAGTTATTGCCCTTTGTTAATTTAAAGACTTAGATTTTGTCCGGGGCATATCTCTGAAGGAATAATAGCTATCAACTTGAAACTTCATAGGTGGATAGATCTCATTGAGGAGAAGTTCTGTGTAAAAGAATCACAACACTAGCTTGAACAATTTTGGAGTTATTGCCCTCTATTATTTTTTAGACTTATATTTTGTCCGGAGCATATGTCCTAAAGTATAAATACTATAAACTTGAAACTTCATAGCTGGATAGATCTTATTACGGAAAAGTGCAGTGCACAGGAACCACAGCTCGTGCTTGCATAATTTTGGAGTTATTTTCCTTTATTCGTTTAAAAACTTAGATTTTGTCTGTAGCATATCTCTGAAAGTATAATAGCCATTAACTTGAAACTTCATTGGTGGAGATATCTCGTTGAGGAAAAGTGCAGAGCACAAACCCCATAAATCTTGCTTGCATAATTTTGGAGTTATTGCCCTTCGTTGTTTTTAAGACTTAAATTTTAGTAAACAGTAAAAGGGTCGTGATTGATTGAATGGGGTCAAATCAACTTTTTATAGTATTTCAGATATATTGGGGCGGCTGGAGCTCCTAATCACGGATTCCTGATAATTCTCACACAAGTACTACCACTACATCCTTATCGAGCCTCCAGCTGCTCATTCCACTTAGGTGTACGATTTACTGACTCATCTTGATGATACATGCTGGCATTATTGAGCGCGGCTACTGATTAGCCAGCAAAACATCTCTTATGGCTTTCAGTTCTTTGATTGAGATTTATCGACCAATGGAGTTTCAAGTTGATACCTACTATGCCTTTAGAAACATATTTCGAACATAATGTGGAATGGTTGGACAGACGGAAGGACGGGTAGGAGTGTCCATTATCATACTCCTACCCGATTTGACGGACTAATTGGTAAAGTTAATTAAAGTTAAAGTGTTAACAGTAAGGTAACGTTCTCAGTAAGGTCTATGCACCAATGCAGTTCAGAATTAAGGGTGTTCAAGTTTCGAATTTGGAAAACACCGCTCCCAAAATTGAACGTGTTGAACCAGTTCCAACAATTAGCACACAAACACACACATACACACGAGAAAAAAATCCACACATTATATGAGCCTATGCGTGACATTTCCAACCATTTCGCAGGTGCGTGACTCGCACACATTGAGCACCCTGAACAACCATTCGGGGCAATTAGAATATTCGCTGATTGTTTAACGAAGCTTTGGATCAGTTTCTATCTACAGAGCACAGAGTGAAGACTTTGGTCAGACTGTGCGGATGCACAGGCTGATCCGAGTCTTTACTTGGTGCACATGTGAAATGGTTGGAAATGTCACGCACGCGCTCATATATATTTGTCTACCTACTGCACTTCTACTAATAAGTATACTGTGGCTACGTTGCAAAAACACACACAAATGTTTAATTTTTCTTTTCCTATAATACTATTTCTACGTTCAATGTCCATCTGGTTTCATCATCATTTCCTCAAGACAATTGTTAAGTTTATGTTTAGGGAAGAATTCCTCAAAAATAGAAGTTGTAGGTAGACATTAGAGCTAATTAAGGACGGAGCTCTGATCAGAAGAGACACGGCCATTCGATGGATTAGAATGAAATAAAGCCAGTTTTGTGGGTTAAAGGAAGATATCGGTGATTTATCATGTCCTAGATTTAAATTGTTTTTATTCTTTTTCATTTATTGTTTGATTACAATAATCTGAAAAGTAGTTTTGCAAAGTCACAGATCATCATATCAAAATAATTAGGATGTTTCCTAAATAGCCTACGAAAGGGTTCAATATATTTTAAGACTTAGCAGGGATTTTTGCAATGTTGGAACAGCCACTAGGTGCAGTTAACCGTTCAAGTTTGAACTCGCTTAAACAAACGTCATCGTGACGTCACATGTAGTTATATTTGCCGATTTTCGATTCTGTAAAGATCATTTCAAAACTGGTGTAGGAGTTTGTACAAATATAGACTCTTACTGTGGTTTTGGTCTAACCATGCGAAATGATTCAGGACGTTGTCACTTTGTTTTCTCTCTGTTGAGTTTGCGTCATACGTCATACGTCGTACCGAATGCAGTCGTGATCCTGCTGTACCTTTGCTGGTTTAACGTATTCGATGGATAGCATCGGCACACAGAAACTCGGTATAACGTCTCATCCGAAAAACTATTAATTGTGATAGTTGTTGATATGGTCAGCCAAGGGATCGAACCCGTGATCTTGAGGTTTGAAGACAAGTGCTCTACCAACTGAGCTTATTGGGCTTTGTAAGATAACGACAAAAGTTAGTTTTAACTCATCAGTTTGCCATGAAGACGATGTCTGGTTCAGTATTAAATGCTCGTTTAAGCGTATATTGGAGGATCTAGAATTGTTTTCATATCTTAGATTCTGAAACATCGATATTTGCCTTTAATGTGGTGCTGAATATCTAGTAAACATTTAACAAATTTCAAACTTGTTAAAGACAATAAACCATTTCTTAAAAATCAAGATGATTTGACACATCTAAACATTCCAAAAAAGCACTAAACCCGATCGGTTAAAACAACAACAACAAAACCGATGTATCATAATAATCAATCACTTTTAAACAGTTGTAAAGGGGATTTTATGAGTATGGAAACTGCTTTGCTATATATTTAAAGTATTATTGGGACCATGTAAGTCCCATTGTTACTAAACATGTTGAGCTTGGGTTCATAGGAAGGTAAGAGAGCTTCGTTGTATAAACTCTCGAATTCATTCTTAAATAATTTAATTTTTTGTTTCGTCTATCAAAAACGGGCTTTCTGATTGGTCGAAAAATATTATTCTTAACTCCATGAACAAAATTTTGAGCACGCAGTGATTTTGTATGGTTCCGCACAAAATAGTCCCACAAAAAAGGTATCAAAATTTGTAAAGTTTTTAGTTTTTTCGCTCGATGCTATTAAATTATAAGTTATGAAGAGAATATTTTTTGTTTTCATGGAGGTATGAGCCGAAAACCTAACCACACAATGTATGAATCCGCTTCGCGTATTCATACAGTGTGATTAGGTTTTTCGGTTAATACCTCCATGAAAACAAAAAAATATTCTCTTCATCTCTTAACAACACCCTTCTTTGTCATGACGTAATCGGGAAAACATAGTTGACGCCACCCGCAAAAATTTGGTCATTTGGGACGTGTTGCTGATCGGGTTTGTACGCAAACATCATCATAGGTTCGCGCTAACGTTTCGGCTTTTGTTTAATTGTTTGTGTTGCTTTTCGCCCAAACTTACTCAAATTTATTTCTGACTGATCCTTGTAGATAAATCAAAAAGTACATACATGTTTACTTTTTCTTCATTCAAATAGAAAAAGGTTACAAATGTGTCTTACAATCAGAAATTGATTTGAATTTAAGTCATTTATACTTTATCAAACATCGAATTTGTGTAGTAGAACAAAAATCGCTTGTAGGAAATAAGTGCAAGCGTGTTATGTGCTATTATGGCATGTAAGTGATTGTATCTATTAGAATGTTAGACAATGATTGAGAATGGGTTTCCTTAGATTGTAAGCACTAATGACTTAGTGTATCTTGTCCATCGGTTTTGTCCAGCAATACGGAAGTTAATCTACGGTCTTAATGACAGCAAATTGATAGCTCTAATCTTAACTATCATGCAAGGGTTTCATCGTTGTATTGTTCTTAAGAGAACTTTGTCATCCATTGAACGATTTTCAAATAAATATGGAAGATTAGATAACCTGGATATCTTTGTAAGGTTATAAAGTGAAAGGCAGTTTACCTTCCTTAGGCCGTTCCCACACACCCCTTTTTTACGCCCACCAAGAAAACATTTCTTTATTTCCTGCAATGCTTTCTTTCCAGAAAAAAAAAAACAACAAACAAACAAACAACACATAAACAACGACAACAATTCGATTTTAAAGTGTCGTCTGCAATTTCTTGAATATCGAAAAGTCTGAAAAATTGTCGTGCGATATATAGTTAAGAAAGGGTATAACCAACTTATTTTGTAGGTCATTTAATAATATGAATGTTATAATCACTAGTGTCATAGGTTTTGTTAAGCAGAAGACAGCCAACACTGATACCTTGTCAATTGTTAAAATTTATTATGAGCAGAGAAGATACTAAAGTGTGTTCATTACGAATTGAATGAAAATGTTTCCAGATGCTATAATCCCATATTCAGGCAGACTAGTCCGAGTCTAAGTAGGTGCATGTTTATACAATTGTGGGAAAGGTTACGCAGTGGTTCATATGTGTAATAATATGTATGATATGTAAACATTTAATATGCAGAATGAAATCCTCTATAAAAACTGAAAAAATCAAAGGACTGAAAGCACAGAAAGCAATAGATGTAGCTAAATAATAACTTTTGAAAATTCATCTTCAAAACAAATCTAGCTTTAAAGGTATAAGCAGGTAGTCTAGACAAAGATCAGACTGCGCATATGTGTAGTCTGTTCTTTGTCTAGACTTCCTGCTATAACAGGAATATTCCGGGCTGAGTATGACAATGGTTAATCAAAATATTCATAAACGGTATTGGCAACGGTAACACTACCCAGGTAAGCCTGTGCAGATATTTTCAGTCGATCATGTTGATTATACTTTTATGCTCCCCAAAAAATTCTTCGGGGGAGCATATAGTCGCCGGCTTGTGCGCGCGTCTGTCCGTCCTTCCGTCCGTCCGTTCGACGTCATATCTCAGGAACCCCTTTGCCTAATTGGATGGAACTTCATATATAATCTTTCTAGATCATTTCCAAGAGGTCTTTTTGAGTTTTCTCAATTCAAGGCTGCGTGAAAGGGGCCCTAATGTAAAAATTAGTTTTTTGCCAATTTCTCCTAGTCAAATGGTCAGAATTTTATGAAATTTCATATTTGAGTAACAAATCAGATTCTCTTGACCTTAAACTATCGAAAATTTACGTTTAAAAAATTTGTCATGGGGAAATGGGGCCTTAATATTATTAGCTTTACGTAAGCTCTCTTTTTGTCCTGCAAAAACTTATATTTGCCATAACTTTTTATTGGTTACAGATCACGTCTCTATATTTCACATGAGCATTAATTATGACATGACCTTTCTGTTGGTACTAAGTTCAAGGTAATCTTTCAAGATCAAGGAAATTTCTTAAGGCCAACATTTCAAAAATCTTAACTTTAACGTTGCCTACAAGTTTACAATGGTAAGTGATATAACCTTCATATTTCACATGTCCATTGCTAATGACATGACCTTTCTGTTAGTATTAGGTTTAAGGTCATCTGTTAAGGTCCTTTCTCAAGGTCAAAATTTCAAAATTTCAACGATTATATGGCCTATATGTATACAATAGTATGTGATATAGCCTTCATATTTTACATGTGCATTGCTTATGACATGGACTTTCTGTTGGTACTTAGTTCAAGGTCATCTGTCAAGATCAAGGTCATTTCTCAAGGTCGAAATCTTTGAAAATCTTAACTTTAACATTGTCTATAAGTTTACAATTGTAAGTGATATAGCCTTCATATTTTACATGTTCATTGCTTATGACATTGATTTTCTGTTGGTATTAAGTTCAAGGTCATTGGTCAAGGTCAATGTCGAATTGTGAAGGTCATAAATTTTCAAATTTACTTTCTTTACAAATGGCCAAATTTTCTTGTTACTTTACATAAAAGTTGTTTATTAAGTGCCCTAGGTAATATTTATTTCAATTTTTGACCAATGAACCTTACCATGCTAAAATGGTGCTTAATGCCATGTAGCTTTACATTTTGTATATTTCCTACTCTGAAATAAATCAGTATATTGTTTCTGCAAGACTACTCAAATTAGGGTCTTCATTTTTTGTATGGAGACATTTTTCATTGCTAACTTTGATAGTCAAGGTAAAATATTTAACACTATACCATAAAATGATATGAATTTTACTAGAATCAGGCCTGTGAAGCGAAACAGATTCCTTCAATGTTTGTCATACTTCAAAATTTCTTGTGAACTTAACTCTCAAACTATAGTTGCATTCAATAAAAAGTCTTTTGTCCAATAATACAGTATTGTGACTAAAGCCTTATTCAGGGAGCATAATCCGTCTCCGACGGCTCTTGTTTGTACATGAAATGACACTCATTCACTTTATTCTATTCAGAATCGCTCATTCATCGTTCCATTCACATTTCCAGTTTCAAATCACATTTCATTTAATGGCCTAGTTTTTTGGGGGTATGTTATTTGTCCTGATAAATAGACCAATAGAATTAATGTACAATATGCTAAATCAAAAAGAAAAAAATCAAAATCATTCATTTCTTCTAAATTGCTCATTTAGTTCAAGATCTGCTCATTCCGCGCATTCCATTTCATTCAAGAATTAGACTCTTCGTCAATTCCTTGTTAGTGTATAGTCCATGAATGAATATGGAATACGAACCATTAATGACGTGAACCGGATCCCGTCTCATTTTCAGGAGTTAGTTTTACAAAATGGCAGGATGATTTCTTTACGTGTAAAAATAGCTTATTTATATAGCGTTTATAGCTCTGAATGTAAATCACACAAACGTTGACATTAAAAGTGCTTTTTTACAGCTTTGGCTAAGCTATTCATTATAAAATACCCAGCGTTTTGACGTTTGTTTGGGAACACACATTGAATCCATAAAGATCTAGGGACCACCTTGTGAATTTTAAGGATGAAGAGCTGAACAATTAGATTATGCAAAAAGATAGGTCACCAGAACTTCACTGAACGTGAAATATTCTACAATGGCTAACTTAATAACCATATTAAATGGGCTGTTTTATCAAATATGGGGAAAACAGGCGCATGTAATTGAAATTTGAATAGATAAGTTTTATCCTCTATAGTGAATATCGAACTATCTTAAAAGGCTTTCGATACAACTGGATTAGCCTAGCTGCAAAATTGAATTACGCAATTTCCTCCATATTGAACGATTTTACAAAAATCGTATCAGCAAAGTCGGAATTTCGAATTTCAATAAAAAGTAATAATATAATACATTCCATCAATTTCCGGTAGTTTATATCATGTTTTAACTATACCATCCGCCGTATATATATTGTTTAAGAAAGTAGTGATCCTGCTTAGATTGTGCTGAATGTTGACCAAGATTGTTTCTGTTCTCATAGTTATAGGACAGATCGTTGGATTTTGTGTTAAGAACATTAGAGATCCTTTTTCATCAGTCCTTTAATGTCAAGTTAACGTTCCTTGATTAAGATTGTTTCCCCTTGAACTATTCCTTTTGTTCCTCACAAAGTTTAGAATGAAACTTTTGATTCCGAAACATAACGTCAGAAATTATCATATTTGACCGTAGGGTTTCATGAATCAATCACGACCAAACAGCCTATTATTATTGTGCTTCAAGGTAGAGTTGAGTGATACGGAAATGAGAAACAATCAGGAAAGAAGAATTGATTAACCCGAGGTGATATATTACGGATACTTTGCTATATTTTCTATTTTCTATGAGATCTTCTTTTAGACATTTTACGGACTTTGTCTCTCGATAAAAATTATAGATTGGCAGAGACAAAGAGGACATTCAAGTTGTTATTTTTTCACAATGTAAATTTTACCATGAGATTTTGAACGTTTTCAAATCAAAATCAATCAACTGATCAGTTTATCTATTTTGTTTCCAAGAGCTTTTTTTTCATTCCGTATTCATGTTTATTTACAGTCTGATATTTTTGTCTTAATCAAAAATATGCGCATTTTTGTCTTCGGCAAAAATATGCGCATCAAGCGAATTGAGATTTCAACCATTTCTTGTCGACATCTAGAATGGCCTTTTCTAAGACAGCGGTGGTATTAAAGAAAATGTCCTGATTTTAAGATATTCGAAATATGAAGAGTCAAGAATGTATTTTAGAGAAACACTCACTTTGTCTGACGGCGACAACCTTCGTTGTCAATCGAAAGGAACAGGGATAATTCGTACAACACTTTATAATGTAAGATATCAAAAGGACAGAATAGAAGACTAAAGTCAGTCTGTGATCACCCATGCTCACTGTGCGCGTCAAAAATCGTCTCACTCAGACAGGATTGAGTGCTCGTCACTCTATCTGCGATATTATCGAGTTTCGAGATTCTGACAGCTTTTGTACATTTCAGAAAAGAATAATTAGTGATTACAGAGTTTCAAAATTCGTCCTTGTTTGAACCCGTACGTCAGTAATTTAATTTTTAGTTTCGTCTATCAAAAACGGACGTTCGTATAGGTCGAAAAAAAATCATAACTCCATGAACAAAAAATTCGAGCACGCAGCGATTTTGTATGCTTCCGCACAAAAAAGTTCCATGTAAAAGGGGTCAAAATCTTTAAATTTCTTGCTTTTTTTCGATTGATGCTATTCAATTATAAGAGATGAAAAGAATATTTCATGTTTTCATTGGGGTATGAACCGAAAAACCAAATCACACTTATGTATGAATCCGCTTCGCGTATTCATACAGTATAATTAGTTTTTTTTCCGTTCATACCTTTATTGAAAACAAAACAAAACAAAAAATATTTATTCTCTTCATCTCTTTAACAATATTTCAAGGTTCATACAGATTTTACCCCAAAATGACACCGATTTAAGTTATATTACACATGTTTATTAGAGATGAAGTGAATATTCTTTTTGTTGTTGTTTTCATGGACGTATGAACCGAGAAAAAAAACTAAACACAATGTATGAATACGCGAATAAATACATCATTTCTTATAATTTGATTGGCTGATTTTTTTTCATATATCTTCCAAGAACAAACTTAAGAGCATGTAAATATTCTGTATGTTTGTGCACAAAGTAGATCCAAAGCCATGTACTTAAAACTAGTAAAATGTTTTATTTGTTTTGCTTGATGATATTAAATTAAAAGAAATGAAGAGTTTTTCTTTCTTTTCATTGAAGTATGAACATAAACACTGAATAACACTAATGTGTTAGTCCGCTTAGCGTATTCATACTATGTGATTAAGTTTCTAGTTTAAAACCTCAATGAAAACTTGCTGATAAAGGAGATAATCATGGTTTTTAGCTCAACTGAGCACAAAGTGCTCAAGGTGAGGTATTTTGATCGTCCTTTTTCCGGCGTCCGTCGTGCGTCGTCTGACGTGTGTCAACAATCATAAAATGACATCTCCTCCAAAACCGCTGGGCAGAATTTTGCAGGAATGTTCCTTGGGTGGAGCATTTATATATTGCTAAAAGAATTGAAATCTGTTAAGAACTCTGGTTGCCATGGCAACATAACTAAAATTTTAATAAAAACTTAAAAAATTACCTCCTCCTGACCCAGAAGGCGTAGAGCCTTGATATTTTGCATGAAGCATCAGTGCAATGGCCTCTTTCAGAATTGCTAAAATCATCATCCTCGGGTACCCAGGGGTGGAGCCCCAGGGGTGGGGCTTATATAGAAATAAAGAAGAACTTTAAAAATGACATTTCCTACCAAACCGCTTTGCGGATTTCAACCAAATTTTGCAGGAATATTCCTTGGGTGGTGTCCTTTAAAAAATTGCTAAAACTATTGAAATCCGAGAAAAATGTTGGTTGCCATAGCAACAAAAGTGAAATTTTTATAAAAACTTTAAAAATTATCTCCTCCTTACCCAGAGGGCGTAGAGCTTTGATATTTGGCATGAAGCATCAGTACAATGACTTCTTTCAGAATTGCTAAAATCATCATCCTCGGGTACCAAGGGGTAGAGACCCAGGGGGATGGGGCTTATATAGAAATAAAGAAGGGTTTTTAAAAACGACATCTCCTCCCAAACCACTGGGCTGATTTCAACCAAAGAATTTAATCAGTTGAAAACTCTTGTTGCTATGACAACAAGAGTAAAAATAAATAAATAAATAAAAAAAAAACATCTCCTCCTGACCCAGAAGTTGAAGAATCTTGAATTTTGCATGAAGCATCAGTACATTGACCTCTTTCAAAATTGATAAAATTTTAGAGCCACAGGTGACTAGGCTTAAATGGAAATAAAGAAGGCAGCCCTTTCAAAACTATTTGGCCATTTTAAACCAAATTTGGCTTGTTGATGTTAGTTAAATGTTGAAGGAAGTTTTCTCCCGACCCAGTTTATATTAGGCCTTGAAGAAAAAAGAGCCTTATCTCAGGTGAGCGCCAGGGCCACTGGCCCTCTTGTTTAATCATCAAATTTCAAACTAAGATCTCGACCCTTTAACAGAATAAATGTATCTGAGACAAGGCGTATTTTGACGATTTTATAACGACACAAAATAAGTGTCCGTGAAAATGCTATACTTACAAAGAAATAACCATTGCTTGTATAATTAATGGTAACTTACACGATAGTTTGATATTATAAACTTAAGTTAAATTCAATGCAAATCACGCTCTTGCGTTGTTGCCACCTGACTGCATGGTGAAAATATCTTGAATAGAGAAGTTAAATTTGTAACAAGATACGACTATCAGTTCTCCTTATCCTAACAAAAAGACTAGCCCGGATAGCAAAGTCTTTGCACCGCTGTACTCCATATCCTTGGATCGTTAGTACGAACCCTTACTCTGCCAACATTCTTTTTATGATATATGTCATCTGAAGCCTAATTGCAGGAACGCAGCAGTCAATCAAAGAAAAGTTAGAAAAATCAATTCATTAGTTTTTACCGAAAGTGAACATTAAAGACCGACAGTGGCCGACATTAATGCGAAGCATTAAATTTGGTTAAGTGACTGTTAAGCCGCAACTACAGCTTAACCAATCGCAAATGCCATTGAAAGAATCAATTGACCAATCGAATTATTCATTCAGTCCGAATAGAACTTTGAACTCTGACATTGGCCGCCAATTTTGTTCAGCTTTTTTGTTAGTATTGGCGACTTATACGTCGTAACTACAGCTTATTCAAGCTGTAGTTACAACGTATCTGCCGCCAACCAACCACATCAATTTTTTAAAACATGCTACTGGCTATGAATTTTGCGAACTAACGACGTTTAAAATCGAAGCGGGACTTTTTGTTGGAGTCAGCAGGCGCGGCTAAAGGAGTAAGTTGGCGGGGCGAACGATTAGTCATGGATATCGAAGTGGGGCTTACTGTGGAGGCTAAGTGGGCAGGGCAAACAATCTGTAACTGAATTCGAGGATTACCTTGTGTCTTGGATAGACTGATGTGGATATTTTGGTGAGAGAATCGACATTATTAGAATAGAATATTATTGAAAGCGGTATTAAATCTAGATCAACAAATAACAGTCCAAAGGATAACAGCTTGTTGTAGGAAATACTTTTTCGAAATTTTCATATTCTGATTTCCCTTATTGTTTATTTAATGTACAATAGACCTTTTCGCGCAAAGCGTCAGATGACTAAAAAGTCTGTATCCGTTAGACGCTTTCAAAGAAAAACAACAACAACAATTTTCTACTGCGGGGAGGATTTACTTCCGGTTTTGTTTTTCGAAAGCCTTATAATTGCGTCAAGTCATTCTTACTTCTTTTTGAGTTTTTACAATGAAAAGCATTGGATTGTAAGGAGCCCCGTAGGTGACATTCTGTACATATTTTTAATTCGTTTTAACGAAATATTAAATCGTTATCATAAATATTAAATCGTTAAAACGAAATATTAATTCGTTAAAACGAAATATTAATTTGTTAAAACGAAATAGTATTTCGATAAAACGAAATATTAATTCGTTATTACGAAATATTTTAATCAAAATACTAAATCGATTTTTTACGAAATATTAATTCGTTATCACGAAATATCAAATCTTTAAAACGAAATATTAATTCGTTGAAACGAAATAGTATTTCGATAAAACGAAATACTAAATCGTTATAACAAAATATTAAATCGTTTAATCGAAATACTAAATCGTTTTAACGAAATATTAAGTCGTTTAATCGAAATACTAAATCGTTGTAACGAATTATCAAATCGTTTAAACTAAATTTAATTCGTTATTACGGTATAATATTTCGTTTTAACGAAATATTATTCGTTAAAACGAAATACTAATTCGTTGAAACGAAATAGTATTTCGATAAAACGAAATACTAAATCGTTATAACGAAATATTAAATCGTTAAAACGAAATATCAATTCGTTAAAACGAAATAGTATTTCGATAAAACGAAATATTAATTCGTTATTACGATATATCAAATCGTTTAAACGAAATATTTTAATCGAAATACTAAATCGATTTTTACGAAATATTAATTCGTTATCATGAAATATCAAATCTTTAAAACGAAATATTAATTTGTTGAAACGAAATAATATTTCGATAAAACGAAATACTAAATCGTTATAACGAAATATTAAATCGTTTAATCGAAATACTAAATCGTTTTAACGAAATATTAAGTCGTTTAATCGAAATACTAAATCGTTGTAACGAATTATCAAATCGTTTAAACGAAATTTAATTCGTTATTACGGTATAATATTTCGTTTTAATGAAATATTATTCGTTAAAACGAAATACTAATTAAATCGTTTAATCGAAATACTTAATCGTTTTAACGAAATACTAAATCGTTAAAACGAAATATTTATATTTGTTATGCAGTCTTAGACATACCGCTTCTATTGGGTCAACTCCAAGGGAATTTGATCTCCTCCTTTTGTCATGCTGTTTCAAAGTTTAATCAACAGCAAGTTGCTTGATGTTGAGTTCTGCAGAGTGAGAGATCACTGCAGTATGTCATGCATGTGATTCAAAACATTTATCAGGGAACTATTTCCACGTAGAAACTGACATTTGAAGTTGGTACCCTACAAGACTTTCACTTCCGAGCCTAAAGTATTTTCATGGGTTGATGTGCAGAATGAAGATTTGCGAAAAAAAATATCCCTAATGATAGCATTATCCTGGCCTTAAATTCAAGACCAAAGACTGCTCTTTAAGACGGACTAAGATTTAAGTCCAAACAAAACTTTTAGGAGAAGCTACAGATTATGAAAATGGGCCCTTTTTGCTCTTGATCTAATGAGGCATAAAAGGACAGGAGTGTAACCTATTCTGTCTTCATGTGGCGGAGGGTAACAACCGAGTCTTCCGAAACATACAATTTCGTTTTAACGAATTAGTATTTCGTTTTAACGAATTAGTATTTCGTTAAGACGAATTAGTATTTCGTTAAAAACGAATTAGTATTTCGTTAAAAAGATTTAGCAATTCGTTTTAACGATTTACTATTTCCTTATTACGAAATAAGTTATAACAAAGTTAAGGGGTAAGAGAAACAGTATAGGTCACACGTGAACAGCTTGAGCTGTCCGCGCCGTAACAGCCCCTGACTGCCATAACCCAAAACATAAATGCACATATATGCTTATAATAACACAGTAGAGAACCCTTGCGTTTACTGTGGTTACAAGTCAAATTTCTGATAGCTTACTGTCACCATTCATTGTGACGGATTCTCATTACATCGTTATATTTTTACCGTAGCTGACCGTTCCCGACAGACTGATTAGATATTTAAGGACAAATATCAATTAGCATCAAGAAGAGTGACGGAAATCCGTCACTCTTCCTGGTGCTATTTACTGATTGGCTGATTCGTGACCACGTGCCATCACAACTTTGGAATTTTGAAAATTATATAAAGAGTTTATAACCCCGGTATTTAGCTTTGAAAGAATTTTGTTTACTAAGTGAAATACGGCATTGCGTAACATACGCGGATTCTATTGAGCATTGACATAATAACCCCATTAACAGCAGTATATAAACGGATTTTTAACTGCAGCATATTTTTAGTCGAGCATTTTTTTGATGGTATGATCTTCAATAAACTTTTTCATCAGCTAGTTAACCGTAAGAGATATTCTGCTTAATACTGAAATAGGTTTCGTTATTATCAAAACTTTCGGAACACCCTTCCTAATGAAAACTATTTACATGTATTTAAACGGTTGCAGTACTTTATATGGTGTGGTGCTTTCCGGTAAAATATCGAGAACTTTCGGTAGATTATCACTTATTACTTAATGCTTTCCGGTGGATTATCGAGATTTTCTTCTCTGTAGCCTTATCTATTGGTAATTTCATCACAAAACAAGTGAAACTGTGACCCGTCAGGCGAAGTGGGAACATCTGGGTAGTGCGTAAAGTGTCGACCCAAGTCAGACTTCGTGGATTGCGCAGGCCGACTAGGATCAAACTTTTCGCACATGTTAATCAAGAACTTCTGATCATTACACTCCCTGTATAAGAATTTTTGAAATCCGACCTACGGTTAACCTTTATTTGACGTGATCTCTTTTTCAAATATCTATTTTACAAAGTTCCCAGATTGTCTCTTTTCGTGTGAATTAAACCCTGACTGCGGCGCGTTTTTAAGATTTTTAAGGTTTCTAAGCAGGATATCTCACGCGATTCAGTTATAATTGTAAGACGCGGCGCGATTTTAAGAAATCATAAAATTCTTTATCTTAAAAGAAACACACCTATGCTTTCGTTCTTTTTACCATATTTTAAATCTCTAAGCGAGGCCAATTACATGTTTATACCCGTGACATCATGATCTTGCCAGGCAGTCATATGCGAAATGTTGAAAGTTCGTGTTAAATCCTAAATACGAGGGGAAAATGCCTTGCAAGTTTTAGTTCCGAAGCAATCAGTCTAGATTTTGCATCATTCGCCCTACAAATTTAATCGAGGTGTGACTTTGTCGATATACTTCCCGAACTGAACGCACTTGTTATAGATAATGTCATGGCAACGACTGTACCCTGGCGCAGCAGATAATTTCATTTCTGTATTTGGCTTTCTTCTATACATATCTTCTCTAACATTTGAAAACCTGAAATGTTTCAAAATTCTCTCACCCATATCGATCTGATGTATTTATTGCTGAATTACGTTAATCCCGAGAAATACATTTGCATAATGACCAATTAGCACTTCTATCAATTAATCATTCAATGGTAAATGTGTATTGGCATATATTGTGTACTCTTGACATTACAGAAGATCAGTAATCATTAATACTAGGGAATACACACCTACACCAAATACATTATGCTTCTTGCACATAGTTTAAGACTTAAATGGTTGTGCTACATGCTCGAAGGGGGTATATGTGTTTGTTGTATCTGATAAATTGCCAAATAAATATTCAGATACAATTGGTATTTGAAAGAGATTTCATTTGTAACAATTGTAATGGAAGAAAAACATATCTTATATCTAATGCTATGTTCCCACTGCCGATCCGATCAACTCGACCAAGCACGATCAAGCGATCGAGTACTGATCGAGCTTGGTCAGCATGTATGAAGGGGGAGGTCGGAGCGATCGAGTGTGGTCGGCTTCGCTCCGGCTTCCTATCTGAATATCTTTGCCATGTTAAAAATACTCGTGTACGATCGAGTAGGTCGGGATGCTCGAGCAGAATTGGGAAGGATGGTGGTCGGGGAAAGATTGGATAGCGATCGCATAGAGATCGAGATGGTCGGGAAGGGATCGAGTAGTGATCGAGTTAAGGTCGGGATGTTCGAGTAGACAGCGGAATGGAGGTCGGGTTGCGATCGCGAAAGGGTCGTGATTACACGTGTAGGGGCTGGGCTAGATCGAGTAAAGATCGAGAAGAAGTCATGTATATGCATTTTGGTCGAGCTCGGTCGGGTTTGGTCAGGGAAATCAGGCGATCGAGTTGATCGAGTAGATCGGATCGGCAGTGGGAGCGTAGCATTGCATTATACATGTTCGTGCGATTTTGAAAATATAGATAAATAGATGAATAAGTAATAGAAATAAAAATGATGATTATAATAACCATGAACAATTATTATACAGTAAATGATGCAATATTCACCGGGCCAGCTTGAAACCGACCCAGCTGCCCAAGTCACAAGTAAAGGGTTGAGAAACCTAAAATCGCCAATTTGTTAAACCCAACTAGTATTTCGTTTTAACGAATAAGTATTTCGTTTTAACGAATTAGTATTTCGATTTAACGAATAAGTATTTCGTTTTAACGAATTAATTTTCGTTAAAACCAATTAGTATTTCGTTAAAACGAATTAGAATTTCGTTTTAACGAATAAGTATTTCGTTTTATCGAAATACTACTTCGTTTTAACGAATAAGTATTTCGTTAAAACGAATTAGTATTTTGATTTAGCGAATTAGTAATTCGATTTATCGAAATACTATTTGGTTTTAACGAATTAGTATTTGGTTTTAACGAATTAGTATTTCATTTAAACGAATTAGTATTTAGATTTAGCGAATTAGTATTTCGTCATAACGAATTAGTATTTCGATAAAACGAATAAGTATTTCGTTTTAACGAATTAGTTTTTTGTTTTAATGAATAAATATTTCGTTAAAACGAATTGATATTTCGTAATAACGAATTAGTTTTTCGTTAAAACGAATTTATATTTCGTAATAACTAATTAGTATTTCGTCATAATAAATTAATATTTCATTAAAACGAATTAAAAAATGTGTACAAAATGTCACTTACAGGGCTCCGTAGGATTGAATGATGTAGATAATATTGTTGGAAATGTAGCATCTGTTTGTTACAATATTTTTTTCTCTGTTGTCCCAGAAATGCTCTTCAGAAGCATCAAAAGTACCCTATTTATCGGCCTTACGGAATATATAACGGGTGCTTTGTTTCATAATCTGTTTTCACCATATACAATAAATTGTATGATAACCCAGTATATAGTATAAATTGAAACAAATGCCTGAAATGTTAACATTGACAGGTCATTAACTCGTTTTCTATCCGGCAACAACAAGAATCACCAAAAATTGTGTTCTTCGCATCCGGAAATATTGAAGTGATGATAGTTTGTGCAAGGAAAAAATGAAATTGAAGATCAATATAGTTGAGGCACTGTATCGTAGCTGGGTGACCAAAATGTCGTTCTACATATTATCTCAAATTATATTCAAGACCTTTTGGTAGCCTATTGATGATATTCTGGTTATAATATACATATTCGCCCCTTGGTCTACTAGTAAGGCTAGTTTTTTTTTTAAATATTAAAGTTAGATATTTAAAATGAAAGCCTACCTCCCAATATATCCTCCAGGATTTTTTTTTTAAAATCCATTCAATGAAAATAAAATTATTCACTTTATTTGATTGTGGAAAAATGCTTAAAAGATAAACACCATGTCATACAGCCGTGCCGATTGAAACGATGCCAGGACGCATCCTTTGATCAATCGACAAGGAATCAGTATTTGGCGGCATATTGATTGTAACATAAAAGGAATAAATTTGTCTCATCAAATCATAAATTTGACCAATTAAATGTAAGAGCGTTTATCGGATTCTTTGTGACATGTTGCCGGTTACATAATAATCCCATATGTATCGCGCTTTACCGAAGGGAACCCTTTACATCAAGGCTGTTAATAGACCATTCTTCTGATCAGCTCTCTCTTATCATTATCTTTACATTTAATCATTTTTATTTTTCATAATTTTCTTCGCACCATTAACATCGTCATCATCAATACGATCTATATGTCAATCATTCATCGTCGAAATAATGCTCCGTGTTATGACATTACAATTTATTCTTTTAATTCATTGTATTGCATTTTTGTTCAAAAGTTGACTATTTATATCAAGAAAAGATATCCTAATTTCTTCCACATTTCTATTATAACAATGAGTTGAATGTTTAAAAAAAAACTGACATGCTGTAGTTCGGGCATGTTTGCTATTAAAAAATGAAAATTAGAGAGAGGGAGTAAAGAAGAGAGATATCTAAATTGGCGGACATACAGACAGAAACAAATGTTTCATAAACAGCATGCATGTTTTGTTCTTCATTTTCACCATTGGTATCATCAACATGACATATCTAAAGTAAAAGTTTATTTTTATCGTCCAAAATGCGGTCAATAGTACTTAAATGCTTTAAAAATAAACAGATAAATTTAGTCATTCGTGTCAAGCAGGATTATTGTTACTTTTGCTCAGGCTTATCGTGTTAAGGGCGGGGTTTGAAATGATTGACGTGCCTATGAATGACGCATATTCGTAAATTTATACAATCAGTGTGCCAGAAAAATCGGATGGCTAATGTCTTTTGTGTAGTGTCGATAGCTGTAAATATTTAAAAAAGAAATGATTTCCGGCACAAATAACTTATAGTAATTTGTTGTATACTATAATTCATCAAAGTGGCCATTCAGTGTTTGTACCGAGAATTTAACTTTAAATCTATATTTTCCCTTTTTTATATGCGCTCGCGTGTGTGTGTGGGGGGGTAGGGGGATCAAAATATTTTAAAAGATCTTATTGGAAATATTTTTGTTGCCGTCAGATTCGAGGCACGTTATATTTCATATCGCCTAGATACCAGGCCGTATTAAACTCAATATGGTTACTAATACACGATGATATCATCAATTCTATTCGCTACAACTAGTCTGTATATACATGCTCACAGGTTGAAAATCTTTTTTCAAGCAAATTTTGGTTTTTAACCTTTATTTGTGCTCGTTCAAAATAGCCAATTTTAATAGGATTATATAGTGGTTATTTATCGACTCCCCGCAACCGATCACGTGACTTAGTCTCGGGTAAATATCGCAATTAACGAGATTTGATTTGACGCATGCGCTGTGAAACCTTGAAAAGGTCTATTACTAGATGACATTGAATGAATCGTCATGCAATACCGAATTTATTTAACGAAATAGATAAAAACTAGTTCAAAATATTAGGGTTTATATGAACACGAATTCGATATTCTATTTATAATATGACATTATTTGGGTCATAAAATATCTAAATTAATAGAGTTCATCGATATATGATATTTCGCAAAACATATAACACTGTTAGTAAAATGACGTCATAAGATGCTTTTTGACGTCATTTGGCGATTAGGAAAAGGTATAACCATAGGCTTCCAATTAATTTGTATCATTTTATAACACTGGTGCAATTTTTAACGGGTTTATCGACTCCATAGTAGAAGGTCATATAAAAATATAATTTCCGGCTGTAGAAGTATATGGTACATTTAAGAACACTGCGAAATTGATAAAGTGGGTGACTATAAGAATTGAACGGAATGTGTGGAATAATGGGTCTATAGCGGAAAGAGAACTGTCTAACTTAATTCCCTTCATATACATGTAAATATGCATGTCGTGTACTGACTTGGTTGGTAACGTTGACACATGATCGGACCGACATGCAATAACATATATTTCGTAAATGTTTTATTATTATAATATATTCATTGTTCTCTACATTTCCCATTACAATGGACTGTATCATCGCTAAAATATACTTTTCCTGAAACAATCGACCACGATACATATACAATGTATGGATATTACTAACATATCCGAAAACCGATTTGATTGAGCAATTTAGTTGGCTATGACGCTATTTTAACTATATTCGCTGTTGCCCATTATTTCCCGATTGCAGAACATGTATTTTCAAAGGTATTCTAATAAGAGAAAAATGTTAAGTTTTTGTTTCAAATTTACAACTCTTCGATATGCGGACCAGACGGACATCATTAAAGCAATATGCACCCGATCTCATCGATTCGGGGCATACAAATATGGCATTCATCTTTCAGCTGATCCGCTCATGCGCCCATGTATTCGATCATTATTTTTATCAACCGATATCCTCTATCGTCTACCATCTTTCCGGCTCGCCTTCTATACTTCGAAAAACAAATGCATTTGGACCAGTTCCTGAATTTTTGTCACTTGGGAATAGGTCAGTTCAAGAAATCAGAATCCATGAGAGCTGGTAACTTCTACTGAAGGCTAAGGAAAGGTATCCATTGGATCTTTCAATAGCTCAAAGGGTAAGGTCTTAACTCAAGGTCAAACGTTGAAATTAAGCATGTTCGAAGCATAGTTCCTTTATTTTGGATTGATTTCAAAATAAATCTACACAATTGTTCTCTATCATGATTCTTCGCAAAACTCCAAGGACACGGTCGCAGCTCAAGGTCAAACGTTGAAATTAAGTATTTTTAAAGCAAAGCTTCTTTTGGATTCATTTTGATTAAGTTTTGATAAACACAATGTTCCCTATCATTAGTATGTTTGTCATTTGATTCTTTTTCAGATAGATCCATGATCAAGGTCACATTCCAAGGTCGAAATCTCAGGTAAAGCATGTCTAGCAGAGCTCCTCTACTTAAAAATGATTTCGATATAACTTGACACAAGTGTTGTCAGTCATGAGAAGATATGCCCTTTGGAAGAAAATGGGATACATCGAAGGTCAAGGTCGCAGAGCAACGTCAAATGTAGAAATAACCATGTCCATAGCATGAATTTATTGATTAATTCAAAAACTAATATCATGAGTAGATGTGCAATTTGGAATAAATCTTCAGATAGCCCAAAGGTTTAGGTCACAACTCCAGGTATAATTGAAAATTAAGCATTTTAGAGCAAAGTTCCTTCAATCATGGGCGGATTTCGAAATAACCTTACACAATTAATCTCTACCATAAGTAGATATGCAATTTGAGAAAAAAAATACTCATATAGCTCCAAGGTCAAGTTCAAAGCTTAAGGCCAAACGTTATGATTAAGCATGACAAGGGCATAGCTCCTTCAATTATAAAATGATGTTAATAAAACTTGGCACGATTTTTCTCAGTCAAAAGGAGATGTCACAGCTCAATGTCATGAATTAGAATTTGGCATGTCTGGAGCATAACTTGTAAAACTGTGAATGGCTTTCGAAATAACTTTGCACTCTATTCTCTTTCGTGAGAAGATGTGCAATTTGAAACGAATTTTCAGATAGCTCCAAGGTCAAGGCCACAACTGAAGAATGGACAGCTGAAGGACGTACGTTAAAAGGTCGAATAATTACTCGCATCTATATCTGTCGGTCCGTCCGAACCCTTTTCCATGTCAGTTTACACTTTTTGAGACAAGGCTATATTCGGGGAGTAAATCCGTCCTTGACGGCTCTTGTATTATGTATACCACATCCTGCCATAATGACCACACACAACTGATACTGGGCCCTCATATCCATTATGCATCCTCTTCAAATGTACATATCCGCCGTCATAGCGCAGTCGGTAGCGTATCAGACATAATCTACAATCCTGGAATGTCATGGGTTCCATTCCCGGCGGCGCCACATATTCTTTCCAACATTTGTCTCTCGCCAATGGGTGGATAAACGTAAAACAAAGTGGGATAGCAGTTTGAGGCTAGGAAAGGATGTTGTTGTAGTAGTGGTGTCAGAAATACTAGGAAACCATTGTTAGATGCTCCAGCCGCCGCGATATGACTGAAATACTGTTAAAAGCGGCGTTAAACCACATTAAACCCCATTCAATCAATCAATCAATCATTAAATGGAAATAGATTGCCCAAATGTAATTCGTATACAGGGCATAACAATAATTCAAAACATTCAATTTGACGACTGTATTGTAATCTAGAAATTAGAAGAAACAAATCATCTGTTTCTCTGTCTACTTCTCTCTTTATTATTGAAAATGATACCCACATACAAAACCTTGCCCTAGGGCTCTTTTTTCAATTATATTATTTTTATCATTTCCTTGATTCAATAAGTTCGTCTGTAAGATTCCATATCCTTGATATTAGAGATATTGTTTGGTCGTATAATACTCATCATTTCTCTTGAGATTCTCTATCCTGACTATTTGGAAATCAGTACAATGATGACCGAAAAGTACGTTAAAAATTAAGGGAACTCGCCTAACGTTCCTATTTCGAAATGTTGTGTTTCTAGATTTATTGTTCTCACGCTAGAACAAAGGGCAGTTAGGTTAACTGACGCAACACGACTGTAAATGAAGAAAATCAATCGTCCAATCAAATAATTTAGATCGGAAGTGAACAACGATTACCAATATTTGTCGAAAGTTATGGGAAGCATTTTGATGGTTTGGCGACTTAAACGTAGCAAATATAGCTTTTTATATTATTGTTAAGGCCATAGTTATGACTCTTTCCAAAAAACATTTTAAAACATTGTTACATGTTCCTATTATTTTTCCAAAATAACGCCTTTTTATTCCTAAGCTTTTGTTGTTGCTCATATTCAAAGGAAAAAAACATTTTTAATATTGTAATATGTAAATAGTTAGTCACTTTTTTAAAAAATCATGAGTGATAAATATGTTAACCGAAAGTGTTTTCATTTATGGGTATTATGTTAACATTCGTGATTGGTATATAATTGGTTTTAAACAGTCTTTAAAACTGACAAAACCTCCTAAGAAACGTGAATCTATTGTTAGAGAAATTGGCATTATTTAAATAAAAAAATATTTACAAATGCAAACGCTCTGTACGATTATGACGGTTATGATTAATTATACCACCCAAAA